>OY829906.1:10005000-10611875 GCA_963691955.1 Chloroclystis v-ata
TCGGTACTAGTTTATTGCATTCCGGTCTGGGGAGGAGCCACTAAGCTAAAGTTCTTAGGACTAGAAAGAGCACAGAGATCTTTATTGAAGGTAATGTACTTTAAAAAATATCGTTACCCTACTGATATGCTCTACCAAGAATCAGGACTGTTATCTATAAGAAAGCTCTACATCTTAAATGTGACGTTGAAGGTGCATAGAGATAATAGCTATGATGCCAGTATACCAACAAGACGCAGAAAACCTAAAATATTGCCTAAACATAGCTCACGGTCTGAATTTGCCTCAAGACAGTATGACACTAGATCAGCGTATATATATAACAATATAAACAAAAAAATGGACATATATAACAAAAACAAACAAAATTGTAGAAAAACATTAATCAATTGGTTAAATAAACAAAGTTACGATGATGTCGAGAATATAATGCAAAAAATTTCATAATCTACTTAAGTTCATATATATAATATATACTGTATATATATATATATATATATATATATAAAATTTATTTATTATAATATATATACATCCAGCACACTCCCATGCACACTCACTATTATATTATTATGTAAAGTATAGACCGTAAAATTAAATAAAAATATACTTATATGTTTTATTCTAAACACATATTTACTATTTCTATTAATTACTGTTTTATATATGTAATAGTATTCTTTTAGAAAATAATAATAATAATTAAATTAGTTACTTTAATATCTGTTGTGTATACAGTAAATCTACTTCAAAATCTATTATTGTATAAACTTAATCGATATCAGAGCAAGCAAGAGCGGGATCTCCTAGCACAGGTATCTTACTTACTTAAAAGGAGTCCCATACCACTGTAATGATCTAGTATTAAGTTACAGAAATAAATATATTTTCATTTTCATTTTCATTTTCATATGCCGGTATTTTAACGTAAAATATGGTGTAGAATTTGGTTATTAATATCATCTGTAACCTTATTCGGATGAACCGGCTTGACGAGATTTCCTTGCGTTGCTCAGCGGGCTCCTCTGCTGTACACACGCAGCTACTGTTCCAAGTTTAAAATAATGTTACTATTTGATTAGAATAGAATCCGATCTGTTTACGAATCACCAAAATAACTAAAAAGTAAAAACACAGCCACAATGTAAATATTCTGTTATGTTGTAGACGAGATCATCGATTCTTAGATTCAGAAAAAGATTCCACTTTCATAAACTTTCTTTCCAATTAGAACTCTGAAAAAATTTTAAAAAACTTTTTTACATTTATTTATTTCATCCAGAATTTACTTTTTGTACAGAAAATTTTATGATGTGTTTTATTTATGAACTATTTTATATTATGAACATCTTAAAACTCATTAATAAATTATTTTGTTACAGATTTAATGACTGCTGCAAAATGATAAACATAAATGTTTTAAAACGGTCCACTTTAGTGCATCTATGTTTTGCAATATCCTACTTCACATCGGGATTGATCCTGAACTTTATACAGGCTATTTTCTTTGTGACTATCAAACCATTCAACAAAGCTCTGTACAGGAAAATTAATTATTATCTATCTTACTCATTTTATAGCCGTAAGTACATGCTATAATTCCATTAATTTTAAATCAATATAATTCAGGCAGCATGTTTGATATCATTAAATTGTTTATCAAATTGATAATGTAGCTATCTTCTTAATCTGTAAAATATATTGAATCAGTTAATTAGGGTTCCGTAGCCAAATGGCATAAACGGAACCCTTATAGATTCGTCATGTCCGTCCGTCCGTCCGTCCGTCCGTCCGTCCGTCCGTCCGTATGTCACAGCCGTTTTTCTCCGAAACTATAAGAGCTATAAAGCTAAAATTTGGTAAGTATATGTATTCCGTAAACCGCACTAAGATTTCATAAAAAAATTGAAAAATAAATAATAAAATTTGGGGGTCCTCATACATAGGACTGAAACTTAAAAACTTTTTTTTAATCGAACCCATACGTGTGGGGTATCTATGAATAGGTCTTCAAAAATCATTATAATGTTTCTAACATCATTTAATTCTAAACTTAATAGTTTGGACGTGAGACTCTTCCAAAGTGGAAAACAGAGTGTCCCCCCCCCTCTAATTTCTAAAATAAGAGGATGATAAATCTAGAAAAAATATATATTATACATAACCATATAAACTAACAACGAAAATTGGTTTGAACGAAATCTATCAAGTAGTTTTTTTATAATACGTCATAAACTATTTCATATAAACAATTGCTGCGGAAGCCTACATGGGCGAGTCCGACTCGCACTTGGCCACTTTTTTTTATGTTAAAGACATACCTACTAAAAAAGTTTGAAATATTGAATAAAAAATCACCCAGATCTATTTTTCTTTTCTTGTTCTTGTTCTTGATCTTGTTTTGTATTATAGAGCCTTCCTCAATAAATGTACTATCCAACATTGAAATAAATTATCAAATTGGACCAGCGGTTCCTGAGATTAGGGCATTCATACAAACAAGCAAACAATCTCTTGAGCTTTATAGTATTAGTATAGATCGTTTTAGATGTTATATTAATGTATAATTGATTTACAGAGTTGGTGTTTATGTCAGAATGGTGGGCAGGGACAACAATGACAATTTATATAAATAAGGAGGAACATGAAAAGTACTACGGCAAAGAACATGGCTACCTAATAATGAACCATAGCTATGAAATAGACTGGCTTATGGGCTGGCAATTCTGCGATAGCATTGGTGTTCTGGGAGTAAGCATTATGTTTAACACTTGTCTAATTTATATGCAGCTCTTGGTTCTTATTACTTTGTTTCATGGCACTGTGATGACTGGCATTCAGAAAGGCATTACCTCTGGATCCAAATTAACTGGCAGTTATGCTGTAGATAAATATTTTAATATTAATGACTATATTGATTTAAATTTCTCATTTATGTTTTATACATAGACCTTAACTCTCTCGTAATCTCATGGCATTAACTATCAACCAGTTAGCAATCCTAGCTTGAGGAAGAAGGCGCGATTTCGAGTCTCACACATAAAAATATTGCAATGCATTCTTCTAAGGAGTTGTATGTAATCAGCGTCATCTTTTCAGAACTGTAAAGCATATGCAAAAAAAGTGATTCAATATCTACCTCCGATTGGATGGATGTGGAAGTTCGGTGAATTTGTATTCCTTGAAAGAAACTTTGAGAAAGACAGAGAAACCATCAAGACGCAGATTTCAGCGCTTTGTGACTATCCGGATCCTGTCTGGGTGAGTCAATGACATTGTATCTTTTACACACACTGTGATAAGGCATGATTCATGTTTATAAGTAGAATTGCTATATTATACAACTAATGAAGCTATTATCACTAATTAATAATAATAATTTTGCTGGAGAATTCACACAGCAACATCTAGCCCTCGGTTAAGCTTGATGGTTACTATATATCCAATATATACAGTATATAGTACACTACATATTATATAGCTTTATAGATAAGTACATAGAAATCACCCAGAACACCTGGAACAAATATCTAAAGATTGTACAGACATTCGTCCGAGCGGGAATGAAACCCTTAAGACGCAGGTGAACTTTGGTCAGCCGCACCAAAGGTTGTCAATGAACAGGATTTAATATCTGGCTATCGAACCCGATACTTTTGTTATCGGATTTTTGGCTGGGGTTTTGATTTTGATAAAGTGTAGTTTAAAGTATTATGAATGATATTCACCAAAATGTGTGCAAAAAAACACTCGTATATTAGGATTTAGGATAACTATCGTATTTATTAATATGTGATTCTGGTTCAGTAATTAAAGATGCAATATCAATGATATATGAATAGGTATAATCTGCGTTGGTAATTAGATTATTTATGATAATAAATGACGTTATATCGCGCCACTCTGCGTCGGCGGTATGATTAATATTATATATTATGTTATATGTATCTAATGATTCGCTTCATAGATCCATGCACTGTCTAGGTTGCATTTCGAATTATAGATCGTAGTTAATTAGTTATACTAGCTAATAATGGTATAAGTTCCTAAAAAAAAAGTAAAAAAAAAGTTAATAAATATATCGCAGCTAATGGTATAAGTGACGCCTTTATTATTTACTTATAATACCATCCCCCCGGCATCGCCCACGTTATAATTCGCAGGAATATACTTATTACGCGAGAAATTTCATTTGACTCTTACAAATAACTTTTTTTTGTTATAAAATTTTCAAAATGTGTTCAGTAGATCAAGAAAATTACCTCCAACAAAAATTTAACCTCTTTTTCAAGGACGATGTAGGATTTATTGATCTTTTTAAGAGCTTCGTGCCAATAAATGTTTTGTTGAGCTTGTTGTGTCTCATTCATACAATTTGTAATATGAATTAAAAACCATCAAGTAATTTATCATTGCCTTACTAAAATCACGCATTTAAAACTGAAACCTAAAAGTAGGTAATTGCATTGTTAAGGCCCCATATAACGTCAAATCGTTTGAAATTGCTTTTTGTTAACGAACATATCTTCCACAATAATAAAGCATTTACTTTGAGATTAATATATGTTATAGTTCAGGATATATGCTAGGGGATTACAGTTACGAAAACACGATTACATAAAATTTTCTCGATAGAAAAATAGTCCAAAGTTCGCTCTAAATTTTACAATAAATCGTCGCTATTCAATAAATACTTTAAAATAAGCCTTGATACTTTGTACAGTAAACGAACAGGTTATAGAGCAGGGGGAAAGCGTGTTATATTGTTAAAATTTCTATTATTTTAACCGTAAAATAAGAAATCCTAAATTTGCGAAAAAATTCACGCGAAAACTGACCATTCGGGCATCTTCGTGTCACAAATTCAGTCTGGCGGCAGCCTTGACACGGACAACATGTATCGCGTCGTTTCTTGCATTCAGATCGCTATATAACGCACTAATTACGTAAAAAATGAATTGAAAAATTATTGTACTTGTTTGGTTTTTATTTCAAATATGCGAAATCTGTATAATAAGTGCAAGAAGCGACGGAATCGTAAAAAAATAAAGTACCCAGTACCTAACCTACATTCGTTACAAACGTAAACAAAACGTAGGTATAGACAGTAAAGAGTTCATGACACTTTTGACACGAAAACATTTTTGGCCCTTTGGATTTCAAATTTCTGTTTTGTCTGTGGCTTATTGGACAATCCACACAGCATCATAATTATAAAGTATATGGCGAGACGAAGTTCGCGGTGGCACCTAGTATACATATAATAATAAAGTGTAGGTACTTATATATTATAATAAAATACAGGAGGAGACTTCAAACAATAAATTCATAAGTAATACATGGATTATGACTTAATAAAACTTTTTTATAGTTTTGAGATCTCAAAGAGTTTTGATTTATTTATGATAACTGTCATAAATTATGTCATGTCAATTCATGAAAAAGTAAATTTACGATATTTCATAGAACAAACAAATCACTACGTTTTTGTGCTTCTTAACCCTACGTTGCTTTCAGTGCTATATCACACACAACCAATATAACTATGATTTTTTTAATATAACCTGCGCGTATAAAGAATTTATCTATAAATGGCGTCCGCTCGCATGCGTTCTCGCTCACTCTCTATCGCTATCTATACTCACACAGTGAAGTACGCGCTACAAAAAGCTTTTTTTTAACGTCCGTTAAAAAAGCGTTCAAATAGAACATTTGCATACCCAAGTACGTGTTCACACTTTGGCGCTTTTAGAACGCGACGCTTTTTAGGGTTCCGTAGTCAAATGGCAAAAACGGAACCCTTATAGATTCGTCATGTCCGTCCGTCCGTCCGCTAACCACGCACAAAGGACCAAATTTGAGTCCAATTGCGGAAAAAGGAGTCCCCAAACTAAACCGTCCGTCCGTCCGTCCGTATGTCCATCCGTCCGTCCGTCCGTCCGTATGTCACAGCCGTTTTACTCCGAAACTATAATAGCTATAAAGCTGAAATTTTGTAAGTAGATGTATTCCGTGAACCGCACTAGGATTTCATAAAAAGTTTTAATAAAATCATTTGCATTTGGGGGTCCCCATACATAGAACTGAAACTTTAAAAATTTAACTAAAATTATTTTTTGATTTAAAAGCGTTCGTATGAATTATCACATTGAAGACGTTATAAAAGCGCCGACGCCGGGTTTATAACGCAAAGCTGTTTAAACTCTTTAGGTACTTTACTTTTTATTTAAAATAAGTATTTTGTAAAAAATACTCTGTAGGGACCGAGATAAAAATACTATTTAAATAATAATAATACAATAATACCATGGAAATATGCTCGAATTAAAAAAAATTTTGGTATTAATATTTGTATGGGAAATTCGTCGTGACGCCGGCCTGTTTGAGAAATTGTTTTGCCAACCGTACCATACGTACCCGCCGCCATGGTCAAATATAATTTTTTATTGCGCGGGTTATACCTATCTTATAAAGTCTTTTATTATTTAAAAAAAAAATTGACCACTTTCCGCATGCCCTGCGAATGATATTTTAAAATATTGGTAGGTCACTGCATGTTTTGCCATATATTATATGGAACTAAATATAAAAATAGTTTTTCCCTAAAACTCAATTCATATGAAATTTTTAAATCAATTTTAAATATTTATATCTTATTTTACTTTATTTATCTAAAAGACATAATATGACCATCACAAATTTTTCTTTAAGAAAAATAATCATGCAGTTAAGGGTTAAGGTTTAGGAACTTATTCTTTTATAAATTCACTTTTATCTAATATTGAAGTATATCAAACGGTTTGACTTTTCGTTTATAAAATCAATCAGAAATAAAAGGCAGACTATGAATTTTAACAATTCATAGTCTAGAAATCTAGTTCAGAAAACTTTATTTATTTATTAATAAAAACCCCAGCCCTTTCATTTTTCTTATACCTGAGCTTACGGTCAAAAAACCTAATAAATAAAATTAAATCAATAAATATTGCTAGTTCCTAGACAATTCACAATGCAACATCTAGCCCCGTGGTAATCTATAATCTTGTGTTACCTACGGGTGCTAGATTTCTGATAATTATGTATACTTAATATAATATACATACACATTTATGAAAGTTATTTAAAACACGGGAAAAGCCGTGTGTGGAATTTATACTTTAAACTTTAAAATACACATATCCGCTTAAGGATATATTTAGCGCAGGCGAAGCCGCGGGGCGGAACGCTAGTATTACCTTATATATCTTAGGGTCTACAAAATGAATTTCAAATTATAGAAGTAATTTGATGTGTCAGATTTTTGCGCGAAATATATACTCAGCTCGGGCTCTTGCGCGCGAAATGTTTACTTAGCGGCCCGTTCGCCCTGTCGTGGCGCTGTTAGCCGAACTTAGCCGATCGTCGAGTTTGCTCTGACCTCCCATACATCCTTAAGAATATCATATGATAATGGCAGATTTTTAGATAAAAAATTTATCGAAATCCACTGCTAACTATAAAAAATACAAATGATTATCGAAACACAAGCGATAACATCCTATATTTCATAACGTTTATTAAAATTTCGCATTTTCGCTCTTTCCTTAATGTGAAGTGGAAACGATCATCCGAAGGTGACTTACTATTTCACGTGTATTAATTAACCCTTGTGTACATTAAACCCGTTAAGGTCAAAAGTACAAGCAGTTACGCCGTACAGGTTAATTTGATGATTATCTACTTGCATGTAATAACATATTTATTGCTATTTCGCATCCTTTTTGTAAAATTTGCTCTTAGGTAGGTGTGGGTGGTATCATTGTAGCTGTTTGTTTGCGTGCAAACAAATGACAACTCGGTATATTTAGATAAAAAATATTGAAATAAAAACGTAAAATTCGACTATAGTTCACGAGTCACGCCAAACTAAAAACAAATTGCCTTCTAAATGATACACTTATAGTACTACTATTTCACTCTGAAAATTAAGAAATCCCGTTATTCCATGATTGCGGAGTGTAAAGCACTTTATGACAGTCTAGATGCGGTCAGTGGTCATGTTATGCTCATGATTTCGTTACGGTACTTGCAATCAAAGAAGCACTCGGTAACAAGTAACAACGGTTGCTCTCTGTAGGGTCAAGACAAATTTCGCAACAATTGAAAATTTCGCAAAATTAAATATCAGGTTAAGATATTTATATTATTTGCGACATCTGACATACATTTTACATCATTAAATTACATATTATTTTTAACCCAAACGGGAAGCATTTGTTTTATTGTAGAACAGGCAAGAGCCAGTTCTGTTAAGCATTTTTATTTTTACGCATTTATTTGAAAGGCGTGATATTTAAAACGTGTATGCGATATTCGGAAACCTGTGTGATAATGTTCTTTTGCGTCTTACTCGAACATGACGAACAACCATTCGTTTGTTACAAGTGTTACTAAAATCATCATCATATCAGACAATTGACAACCATTGCTGGGTAAAGGCCTCTTTAATAATTATGTTATGGCTTATAAACGAATAAAATCAACTTACATTATGTCAAATCAAATTGATTTGAATATTTGTTATCACGTTATTTTGCAATAAAGTGAAGATGAAACTGATTAATTTTTTGATAAATTACAAGGCGGGCCTGAAATCCAAAGACAATTCTAAAAACACATCGATTCACTCCATCACTCGAATAAACTAAAATACTAAGCCAATTTCTTAGCGTCCTAACATTATTTTCTTAGCATACGAGACGAGACCAAGTTATGTCCCACTAAACAATAAAGTTGTGCGTTCTACATCTAAACAGCTCTAAAAGTTAATATAAGCTCAATACGCAGAGATGCTGCAAATGGATCACGCTAAGCGTACATTCGTCGAGTCACATAGCGACTCTCGATTTAGTTCTGCGAGTGTTTCCTCATTACAAATTGCCTAAGAACCTAATTAAGGAAACGGGTTCTAGTTCTTGGTTTTTACTCACTTCCTTGAAAGCCTTCGTTGCTGTGTCTTTTAATGATTACTTTGCATTAGCAGTCGATTTTGCAGTCTATAATATTATATCTATTAAATAAAATATCGTAAAATATTTATGTAAGTACACAATTATTATCCATTAATAAAATATATTTTTGAAATCAGAAACCTTTTACTGTAGTATCTTTCTTTATTTTCATTAAAAGATTTAATATTGTTGGAAAAAGCCAACCGATTCATCCCAGTACGTGAAATATCTTCAGAACTGCAACGATCAAACAAATGCTTTTGTCTGAAGTAGATAATGGATCTATGGAGCAGATATTTGCATATTTATTTAGGCAGTATATGTATTTATTTAAATTTATTCGAAAACCAACGGCTAAAAAACACAAATATATTTAAGAAGTTACATTCAGAAATTACATATTTGTTTAATGACGTCAGACCTAACAATGCCTAATCAAAGGTTACTTTTTCTTCACCTGTTGATGTTTTTACCTTCTGAACTTACGCTAACAGATTCATCATCATCATCATAACAACTTATTATTACCTCTCACTAATTTGCTTTTGGCACTAGGATTTAAGACCCAACCATAAAATGAAATCTTTTTATCAATAAATGTTTATCTATCTAACCCTTCATCTAAATTTTTTATATTTTTCTTAAATTTCTAGAATTATTCTATTTTTAAAATTGGGTCTCACTATTATTTAAGCTGTTTATTAACTTTTATATTCTAATTTTTATTTTAGTGACTAATATTTCATATACCTAATTACGAGTAACTTACCATTCAAGCTATACTTAAATTTACTTAAGAGACCTTGTGTAATATCATGAAAGTATGAAAGATTTGTTTAAATTGTAAAATTGTGTGTACAATGTTGGTCTTAATATCAACTTTTCACTAACGTTTTCTACTTGTTTTTTTGTAAATTATCTGATATTTTGAATGACGTTGATGAAGGATCTTTGCCCCTTGTTTTTGTATTTACAGCATTGTACATATTTACCGACATGAACTACATACTCAATGTCAATACGTCATTAGAGGTTAAATTTTTTTGCACAGGCAAGCAGAAATACAAAACCGGGTTCCTTTCCATACGGAACCCTTATTACAACATCCACTCCATTGTATAAATGTCGCACAATTCAGTATAGTTTCCGGTAGTAGGTAGGTAGTAAATTTAATCAAACAAAGTTTCGACCTTGAATTGTTTTCCTACGTTCTGCATTGTACCACTTCGGCTTAAGGAAAACATGTGAAATGGTCAATAACCTTATAATTTTGTCAATATAGATGATTACACTAACATGTGGATAAACATTTTATATCGTGCGCTATTTTTACAGACTAATTAATGGTAAATAGTCAACAATAATTCGGTTCGATTTGATTTGCTATATTATAATGATAGAAGCCTTGTTGGCTAAGAACACTTCAAACTCTTCATTTAGAGTTCTCCGCAGCGCATCACTTAATTATTCTTGTTGAAAAATTTATGTGCGGTTTGAAAACACGTGCTCTAACTGTGAAGTCAAACATCGTGAGGAAAGCGGCATGTTCTGAGATTTTCAAAAAGTTTGAAGGACATTGTGTCATTCACCAACCCGCACTTGGCCAGCGTGGTAAATTAAGACCTAATCTCTCTCAAGAGAGAAGTCCCTGTGGCCCAGCCGTGGGAACGTAAAACAGGGTTGATGATGATGATGAATGATGGAAGTTGTAGACTCAGTTAAGTTTATCAAGGTCGGGTCGTTAACACATACCATAGCCGTAATCGAAAGTGGTCAAACCTGTTTCTAAGATAATCTTCATCTATACTAATATTATGAAATGTAAAGTTAGGCCGTATGGTTATACATCTGGTCTGCTGGCTGAGTCGATTTAAAAAAGCAACTTTATTTGTCTTCTATATTATTACTAGCTGACCCGCCCGCAGCTTCGCCCGATTTATTCCCATGTTTTCTCACCCGTTAAACCTTCATGGGCTATTACGACAAACTTAACAAACGAGGGTTTTTAAGACCAATAGCACCTACAACGGCCCAGGCCCAGCCGTTCACGCGTGATGGTGTGACCGATGGACATAGGGATTCATTTGTATACTTATAGAGATAAACGCGAAAGTTTGTGGAGATGTTTGTTGCTGATGGGAATGTTCGAAATTTTCGTGAATTACACTAATTTTATAACGGAAATCTTGCGGTAGTCGAAACATCGAGAGTGTTTTAACTCCTTTGTAAATATGTGAGTCAATCCCGTTGTTATAGAATGAATTGCCCATGTCATCTTTAGGATTTTATGGAAATATATTGACATAAATTAATCTTGAATGTTGGGAAGTTGTTGCAAAAACTACCAAATGGATTTTGATAAAACATTACAAATATTACAATCATATTGCCTACATATCAGAAAGAAAGAAAAGAAAGAAAGAACTACTTTATTGTACACCATAATAAAATAACATAGGTAAATAATAACTATCTAGAAAAATTCATATTTATCAGATAACACAGCGGGCAATAGATTTGACACGGGAAAGTTCGTTGTAACGCGGGCTAAACCGCGGGTGATTAGCTAGTATGTAGGCTTTATATACATTTCCTTTTCGAAGAAATAAGAGTATACGAGGCGTGTTCACGCGTTGGAAGTTAATAAAGGTCTAATTCAAATTAAATGAATCGTTAATAAACTAGAATTTACGCAGATTGTCTGCGGTCGATAACTGCCCCATATTTCAGTGTCAGAAGTCAATTAAACACACATTATGCAGTTATTATAATTACTATCGGACTACATTTGACTTTATTTGTCTTTAAATATTATGTTAAACTGGAACCTGTCTTTAGAAATATCACGTTCTTTAATATATTCGTGTTAAATAAAACAGACGGATTTTATTCAAAAAAATTTTTTCTGAATAGTAGAACAACAGTAAAAATATTTTTCCCGAAAAAAATAAAGGTTATAAAGCAAAGGTTGTACATAAGAACGAACTTTGTCTTGTAACCATTGTTTGGAATATACTTTCGGAGCGAAAATCCGTTTATATACTCTGTCATTGACACAGGTGTTATGCTCGTAAATTTATTGATATAGGTGTTATTTATAGTCGTAATGAAAGAATATATTATGAATACAATGGTAAACATCTACTATTTTAGACATGACAATGCCATACATTGTTTCTATCAATGTAGCGTGAGGGATAAATGATTTCAGTAAATTGTATGTGTTGTGATAATGTATAAAATAATAATTTTTCGTCGACTAGGTATAACATAACATTTGTATACCAATTTTAAAATATATACCATGGGTGCAAATTTCTACAGGATTCACATCAGTCTTTTACAAGGAGCTTAAACACATTGTACCTTCTTATTTATCTTTTATCCTGTAACACAAGCTTCGAGCATACAGGGAATGTTGCTATGTGAATAATCCAGCAAAAAATATTTATTATTTTAGAATATAGCCAGAAAAAGTCAAGAGAGAAGTCCCTGTGTCTCCCAGCATTGTGGATATAAATAGGGGTGATATGATTATAATAAAGCCTTTTTTTTATCAGAAATCTAGCACCCGTAACACAAGCTTAGATCTTATCGCGGGGCTAGATGTCGCTGTGTGAATTGTCCAGCAATATTTAATTATTTTTTTTTTTTTGTGACGAAAAGATAATTAAAGATTTTATTTCAGCTGCTTCTAAACCCAGAAGGCACGCGGTTCACGGAAGAGAAACACCAGGCGTCGCTGAAGTTCGCGAAGGAGAAGAACCTGCCGCTGCTGAAGCACCACCTCACGCCGCGCACCAAGGGCTTCACGGCCAGCCTCGAGCACTTCCGCGGGAAGATACCCGCCATCTACAATATACAGCTGGCCTTCGAGCGGGATAGCAAGGTAACTGTAGTTCGCGAAGGAGAAGAACCTGCCGCTGCTGAAGCACCACCTCACGCCGCGCACCAAGGGCTTCACGGCCAGCCTCGAGCACTTCCGCGGGAAGATACCCGCCATCTACAATATACAGCTGGCCTTCGAGCGGGATAGCAAGGTAACTGTAGTTCGCGAAGGAGAAGAACCTGCCGCTGCTGAAGCACCACCTCACGCCGCGCACCAAGGGCTTCACGGCCAGCCTCGAGCACTTCCGCGGGAAGATACCCGCCATCTACAATATACAGCTGGCCTTCGAGCGGGATAGCAAGGTAACTGTAGTTCGCGAAGGAGAAGAACCTGCCGCTGCTGAAGCACCACCTCACGCCGCGCACCAAGGGCTTCACGGCCAGCCTCGAGCACTTCCGCGGGAAGATACCCGCCATCTACAATATACAGCTGGCCTTCGAGCGGGATAGCAAAGTAACTATACTAAACAGAACTTACGTTCTCAATACTGGGACTTCTCTCTTGATGAGAGGGGCCTTAATTCACCATGCTGGCCAAGTGCAGGTTGGTGAATGTCACATATGCTCAAACAGTTCAAAGTTATCTAAACATGCCGGTTTCCTCACGATGTTTGTCTTCACCGATTTAGAAAGTGTTTAAATCGCTCATAAACGTTACAAAAATATCTAGGGGTGCGCGGCGGGGTTTAAACCCCCGTCCTTTGGAATGAAAGCCGAGGCTCCTACTTAGCCAATACGGCAAAAATTCGGTGGGCCAAAAACTTATTTCTGGGTACAATTCTCCAAGAACACATTTACCTCTCTTCGCTTGTCTTGGCATCAACACGCTTACCATGCGGGTTGGTGATGTTTGCTAAAAGCATACCTAACCTGAGACAATACGTATTTTATCATCCAAATTATCAATTTTATCGATTTTTTACGATTTTAAGACGATTATGGCATCCAATTACCTGCATCGGGTAAAGTGCGATTGTCGTAACGTTATCAGCCTTCATAAATCAAGTGAACGTTATCACTAAAATACTATATTCTTTTGAATTAGTTTTGTGTTACTAAGCAGTTTAGTTCCAACATACCGGAAACTTTAACGAACCTACTCGGATTAGCTCTAAAAACTGAATCAACTTATTTATAATAAAATTGCTTAAACATCCTACTAAGTAATTTATCCTCATCATATGGTACTTTGAGCTATAAATGTTAAAAATGTTTGTTCTTATTTTGGAAGTTCTCACTTATAAATATATAAAGGGATAAAGCAAACCTCCTTGATCATTTTGCTCAGTAAAACTATTTTGAAGTTATTATAAAGGGTAAACTTAATCTTAAACGAAATAATCGTATTGAATGTTTACATAACAAATAACACTTATGTTTTGTCTGCAAACAGTAGACCTGCCAAAGTCCATTAACTATTTGCACGTCAGTGATTGATCATAGTTATTTTTAACACCTGATTGTGATTTACACGCAGTAGGTAAACCGGTATTGATTGGTAGATGCGTCACTTCTTATACAGACTGTTCCTCAAATTTTAGACGATATTTACAAGTTGTGTACTGACTCGATTCTGAACCACGGCAAATTCATAACAATAATTTATTGTTTTGTTGTTTAATAATAACACTCTTCCTGGAATTTGCACCAATCCTAGATAATTTGTCCTTATAGAAAACATTCCATATAAATTAACGAACTATGTATCTATGTTCCGCCATAACTCTTAAACCAATGATCCGAAAATTCTTCCTAAATTTATGATAAGACGTGGCCTTTAAGCAAAATAAATTAAGGCGGAGTCGCGGGCGCTAGTTTATAAAATATTATTGTAGATGACTTGCAGTACAGTATCAACATTTGCAGGTCCCCCCCACGCTAACGAGCCTGTTGTTCGGCAAGCCGGTGCACGCGCACCTCTACATCCAGCGGATCCCGGTCGACTCCATCCCCGAGGGCGAGAACGAGGCCGCCAAGTGGCTGCGCGATCTGTTCGAAGTTAAGGTCAGTAGCATCTAACACCCATATTCTTAGTCGTTTCCTCATAATATCCCTCCATTCAAAAATAAACAAGCGTTGATCGTCGTCTTGTAGGAGTTTCAAGGTTGTTTATGAAGTACCTTACGCTTGACAGTTCCCATCTTATCTCGAACTTGAGGTGAGCTCAAGTTCGAGAAACGTTTTTGTCGTATTCTCAGATACGAATTTGCTCAAGTGAGGTTGAGTTGAGTGGAGAAAACGACTAAGAATATGGTTGTAAGCATTTTTAGGTAGTACTGCAAGACGCAAGACTTTCATGCGAGTCCTAACCTCCACTCCGTGAACCTTTACAATTATTTTGACGTCTGTTTCCAGCACTCAATAATTCCCTCTAATCCAGGATAATGCAAGACGCAAGACTTTCAAGTGAGTCCTAACCTCCACTCCGTGAACCTTTAGAATTCTTTTGACGTCTGTTTCCAGCGCATCAGCACTCAATAATTCCCTCTATTCCAGGATAAAATGCAGGACTCGTTCTTAAACACGGGCGACTTCTTCAGCGAGTCGGGCGTGGCGCGCGTGCCGGCGAGCGGCGCGCGGCGGCGCGTGTACTCGCTCGTGAACACGCTCGGCTGGGCGGCCGCCACGCTCACGCCCATGCTGTACTACCTGCTGGCGCTGCTGCTCAGCGGCCGTCTGCTCTACTTCTCCATCGGCGCAGCCATCGTGGCCGCCTGTGAGTACCAATAACATTATTATCCGTTTTCCCGTGAAAGACTGTGCCATATGTACATCCTCACAATCTTTATTTATTTTAATTATTGCTTTCACCGTAAGAGCACTTTTAGTATCCATTTTCCCGTGAAACATCCATCCTCACAATCTTTATTTATTTTAATTATTGCTTTCACCGTAAGAGCACTTTTATTATCCATTTTCCCGTGAAAGACTGTGACATACATCCATCCTCACAATCTTTATTTATTTTGATTATTGCTTTCACCGTAAGAGCACTTTTACTATCCATTTTCCCGTGAAAGACTGTGACATACATCCATCCTCACAATCTTTATTTATTTTAATTATTGCTTTCACCGTAAGAGCACTTTTAGTATCCATTTTCCCGTGAAAGACTGTGACATACATCCATCCTCACAATCTTTATTTATTTTAATTAATGCTTTCACCGTAAGAGCACTTTATTATCCATTTTCCCGTGAAAGACTGTGACATTCATCCATCCTCACAATCTTTATTTTTTTTATATTAGTTGCTACTAATATAATAAAAATACTACATAGAATGCTTTGTATGTTTGCGGGCGTAACAAAATCTTATTGCTAGATGTTATGCAATTGTCTTATCAGCATTGATCGCAGATGACAAAATGAGTGACTAAAAGTAGATTGGAATTACATAATTAAAGCTGATAAGCTATCTAGATAAGACCATTCTTATCACGATTTACCAACCCTGATTATTATGATTTAATATCCGAAATGAAGTGATAATTATATTAATAAAATCCACTATTAATAAATTTATAATTTATTCTCACCGTTCGCGACTACATTAATTATTTATTTTTAGATCCTTAATTAACCTTGAAATATTTTAGAAACAAGTATAACTTTAGTTTTGATTATGTTAACTACTCATTCCACTGTTAAAATGCCTACTGAAGGTATTTTCAATTTATGGTTTTCACTTCATTAGGATTCCAATGAACATTTCCATTAACATATCAAAGCGCAAACATACGGGTCAAAAGTCGTTCTGTCGTTTTGTCCTTGGACCATTCTACAATCCACTAGCTAGATGATGTTGATACTATTACTAGTTTTACTAGTAGAGTGCATGCTTGTAGATGCATGCACTCTAACATACAACTAGTAATTTATAAGAACTTTTCCAACAGTGGATTTAAGAGTAATTTTCCATCAGAGATGCTTTGTTGCCATTGATGATTGATACGTTTGAGCAATTGCCAAATAGCTACAACAATGTTTTGTGGATAATCATCCGAATGTGCGGATGTCTGGTACTTATCAAGTTACCTCGGGTTTGCTTATTTCCATTATTCAGTACCTAGTTACCTGGGGTTTGCTTTTTTTATGTATATAATGAGGTTTTGTGTTGTTTCCAGTTTTCATCCTGCTCCAGAAGTCTTTAGGCATGACGAAGATAAGCCAGGGATCTTCGTACGGCACCGAGGCCAAGTAGGGCAGCCACAGTATTGTAAATATCTGCCGTATACTATATTTTTGAATAAATTACATGTAATTATTAGATTTTATACTATTTGTTGTAACTTTACGAATGTACTGTATTTGTTAGTACAAGTATTAGATGTCAGGCGAAATTCGTGTAGTTTGATTATTAGTTTTTAATGTTAGGGTAATTGTTGTGTGTACAGTGTTATCCAATTGTGATTTTAATGAAACTACAAAATAAAGTAAACAGGACGTTTGGTATATTTATGTATACATTTAGACAAATGGACTATTTATATGACTAACTTTTTAAATATTGATAGTGCTTCTTATTAATTTATATAATTGTTGATTGTTGTTTTTGTTACTACTGAAGGCATAACGTATCTAATCTATACAACGTTGGTTCGTTATCTAAATAGTTTTATGGCTTCATGTTGAGGACATACAAAGCAATAAGTCTTTAGAGGTAATCCTAATAAATTAAAAATATAAGATACGATTTGATCACTGGACTAAATTTTTGTTTCTAGCTGCATGTTCTAATGTTATAAGTATTAAAGTGGGAATGTGTTTTAATTACCGTTTTTTATAGACAATCATTTTGAAATAGTGGTCTGAAATTGATATGGTAATTGTACATTTTCTGAATATTGATGTTTGAATTTTGTATCGCTCTTGTTCTGTGACTGATATATTCTGCTTTCTAGAGGCTAACTAATATAGTCTCGAAAATTACTTTTAAACTGAAACTTACGTACAAAATAAATGTGTAGACTTTATAGTTATACCTCTTTTCAAGTATCCTTTTAAAACAATAATGTTCACTCAAATAACTTTATATACAATACTCGTTATTATGATGTGTCAAATGTATTTTGGTCAAAAGCACAAAATGAAATTATAGCACAATAGCCCAGTCAATTTAAACATTTCAAGTTACATAAAGTCCCAACAAGCTGGATTTCTGTGAAATTGTTCAAATCATAATTATAAACAATGTCTAAAAGATCCCCATCATTCCACGTTAAGGAAAAAGTTTTATTCAAGGTTAAATGTCAAAAAATTTAGTTTTTCGCGATTTTCAGCAAAACGGTAAGTTTTATCATAAAAGTACCTAGGACAAAATTGTAGATCATGAAATTATCCATCAAAATGTATCAACACTTTTTTCTTACAAGCCACCGTTTCTGAGATATAACGGTTCAAAAAGTTATAAAAATTGTTTACAAAATGAAATGAAATGTTCAAAAAGTTATTAAATTGCGTCAATAGCGATGTATCGCATGATACTTTGTCGGAACGAAACGAATCCTCCGTTGTTTGTGATTCAATATTAGAGCACGACCGGCCTTGACAATTTATTTTTTTTATTTAATTACAAGAAAAAGGCTTTGTCGCTGAGCGACCACATCGTCTTATCGGGAACTTGACAATTTGTGCATGCCAACTTTTATAACTTTTTGAACCGTTATATCTCAGAAACGGTGGCTTGTAAGAAAAAAGTGTTGATACATTTTGATAGATCATTTCATGATCTACAATTTTGTCATAGGTACTTTTATGATAAAACTTACCGTTGTGCTGAAAATCGCGAAAAACTAAATTTTTTGACATTTAACCATGAATAAAACTTTTTCCTTAACGTGGAATGATGGGGATCTTTTAGACATTGTTTATAATTATGATTTGAACAATTTCACAGAAATCCAGCTTGTTGGGACTTTATGTAACTTCACCCTCATTTTTATGTATAAATTGACTGGACTACAATGATGATTACTTGTAAGTTATTTTGATAAATGCTTTGTTCCTCTTTCTAAATTGTGATTGATTACTTTTTATATCAATATTTCTTGTAAATGTTATATATCAAACATAAACTACATATTTCCCCACAGTTTAAAAATATATTTTTTGTACTGTACCTATTTCATTTTATAAATGTTTTCTACCCGATGAAAAGAAAATTATATGTCCATCCAAAAAATAATATTTTTATGAAATGTTCTTATCTAAACCTAGCCTCCTAATCAATAATGTATTTAGATTTGTTTGATACTTTACATAATCTTAAAGCGTCACTTTCTGTCACATTTTATTTCGGAAAAAATGCACTATAACAGTTTGTCAACAATATAAGAAACAGTTATGCAATGAAAACTATGTGCCCCAATGAAATGTACTGTTTGACCTTTCATAAAACAAATACTTCTTCACTGAAACGTTCTTACGAAAAATTAAAAAAAAAACGCCGTTTAACTAAACTGTTGTTTTATGAAATGGTCTTTTATAAACTGTTTTAAATCATCTTTATTGTGTAGGTCGTTGTAAGAACTTCCTCAGACTGCATTTTTAAGAATGTTAAAATTAACCGATACGCTATTTTCTTAGAGCCATTGTAAATCCAACAATTTATTTAATTAAACTTTACCGACAAATTTGATTAATTTTACTTTAGCGAATCCTTACTCCCAGTCACTTATGACTACTGAAATAAATAAATATTACTTGAAAATTTACACAGCAATAAAGTGTAAGCTCCAGGCTTGTGTTACGGTTGTGATATACCTACTTAGTAGAATTTACATTTATGATAGATATTTTCATTAGACATATAGAACACCCGGAACAAATATCTGCAGATCGTATACATTTTTGTTCCGAGGCGGGAAATCGAACCCGCAACCTCCGGCGTCGCAGACTACCTTTGCCGCGCCACAGAGGTCGTCAGAAAAAAAAACAAGTAGCAAAAGGAAATAAATAATACAAGATGTGGTATTTCCATTATCCAGTGGATAACGAACTTTATTATATCTGTACGTTCATATTAGGTACCGTGATGAACATTATAGGCATTATACGTAATCGTAAAACAAATAGGCATTGTACAGAGGACAATATATTTGAGTATTTACAAGCACTATACAACTTTACAATTGGTAAGCAGAGTTCCCATTTCAAGACACAAATTTATTACTTAAGGGCTAAGATAACAGGCGCCAGAGAAGCTACACATAAGACACATTTCATTGTTTTTAACAGGGCACAGATTTTAACTAAGCTAGTGTACTCAGATGTAGCTGCATGATATATCTCAATAACAAGACAATTAGGGATCACTAAATACTTGAATACATTATGTAGGTGATTAAGGTATTTCATAAATCTAGGTATTTACTCAAAATTTAGGCATAGTATGATAAAAAATTATGACTTAATATATCAGATCTTATTATTGGTCTGTGATTTTACTTTAAGCAGATCTTTAACGCATATTATAATTAATTTCATTGCCATTTAATAGTTGTATTATTAATAAAACTTACCTGATAGCTAAAATGACGCATACACATAATTTCGTGGCAGTAAAAAAATATAATTGTTGTATCTAAGACTAATATAAAAATTACACATTTCATATATTTTATACTATACAAAAAAGGCTGATTTTTGGTTATCGATAATTGCAGTTTAGCAGGTGACAAAAAATTAAGAAAAATATACTTTTCAAGTAGCTGCTTAGATTTAGCTATTTATAATAATATACATAAAACTTTTATATTCTTTTAATTATAAGATGTAGAGATACATATATTTGAAGGCTATGTGTGTACGGTTTTGGCTCATGTTGATATTTATTGCACTAAGTGAAATGGCTCATTCCAGTAAAACCTCTAAAAGAGCCCGACTGCTTCACTCAATAAAGTATAGAATTAATTATTTTATAAGTCTTCTATTAGTTGGTTGCGATTCAACTACAATTCATCGTAATTCGACTAATATAGGAAACTATTGAAATAATAACCATACTTTTATCAGATGATAAATAATGTAAGAATATGAAAGCTTGAAAGCTACTACTTCAAGAATGTTTTTCTAATATTAACTTTTAATTTAATTAATTAACAATCTCTAAACTGAGCACATAAGCTATGTATTGTAATTTTATAGCAGATTTTTTTATAATTTCGTTAAATTAGTTATTTTTCAAGTTCAAAGGAACAGACTACAATTAAAATATCTTGTTAATCAACTGTGTGAACACTCATGTACTGCAAAAATACTGAAATCTAAATAGATTTATTTATTATCATAATCTTCATTTTATGTCGTAACATTTCGTTAAAAACTATCCTTACTTTAAAGCTGTTAATATGAAATTTCTATAATGTAGTAACTTTTATATAGATCAGTTTCATGCAATGATATAGAGTACCTATTTTTACTTAATATACTTTTAATTTTTAAACTGATTGAAAAGTTTGAGTCCCGGTTAACACGGCAAAACCTGAGGAATACTTATCGAGTCTATAAATAATACTTAATTTACTTATTGTGATGTTTCAATAATTTAGTCTCAAATCATATTAAAAAGTAATAAAATCCGTCAACCACGTTACATTACTCGCAAGTATAATAACATTGTATATATTAAAGAGTAAATTGATCAAATGCTTTATTCTAAAAGTCTTTATAATTGAATAAGCGAATAACGGCCAATTAGCGAGCTTTTATCAGTTCATTTAATAGCGTGTGTGCAAAACAATATTGAAAATCTCCAACTTTTATAACACATGAAGGCGTTCTTAACACACTACATTCGCAACTTAACCGCATTCAAGACTGCCTCCGTAAGCTAACAATAAAAAATCACATACTTATCTGAATATCTTTGGATAAAACCAAAATTAAAATAGCGTACAAAAATACAAAAAATATACAAGAATGTCGAAAGAGGAAAGATATGGAATAGCCGCGTCGCGCGCATTAATTCGGATCGCTCGTGGACTAGACGGGCGCGCGGCGAATTGTGACGTGAACACTAAATTATAACTCTATCCAGCTTGTACATAAAATATTGGATTCATATTTTTCCCTATAATAATTCTAAACGGTTTATCTGATTCCACTCTTTGGGTTATTTACATTTTTAGGTTGTAATGCCAACCACCACCATACATTTCATACTCACACCATAGGAAGAAAACCTTCCGCATACTTTCATACATTTAGCTGCATCATAAAAAACGTCATAATATCTTTGACAGGTACAGTGATCATTTTGACACCCACTGGGTAAAAGCCTCCTTTTTAATAAACTAATTTGTCCGCAACTCTCCAATTTCTTCCCTACCTATTACTACCCCAAAGAGATCGCCTGTCTATCCGGTTATCTACCGGGTGAACTTGTTTCTAATAGCTACCACTTAAACACAACCATGGCCAAACTTAAATCTCACGAAAAAATCATAAGTCTAATAACCACCTACAAGCCAGACTAAACCAAACAGTACACAACCTACATCTTCGTAGTCTGTCACAGCAGATCCTGGACATGGACATGCGAGGTATCGAGGGTGATGAACGTCTTAAGGAAGACAATCTCACAAAAATACGAGTCCAATAATCCACCTACAAGCCAGACGTGAAAGCAAACAGTCAACATAACCTACAAGTTGCCCTCCAACTGACGAGGTCACTCCGTGAAGCCTGCGATGACTCCAGAACGATTCTGAGCTGGTCGGAGTTAGGCTGGTTACACTAGCGGACCAACCACGCACAAAGGACCAAATTTGAGTCTTATTGCGGAAAAAAGAGTCCCCAAACGAACTAACCTACAGATTCGTAGCTTTGTTGTGTCACAGCAGGTCCTGCACGTGCGAGGTGTCGAGGTGCGTGATGAGCGTCTTGAGGAAGGTCATCTCCTTGCGCGCGTTCTCGAGGATGACGCGCGGGTCGGCCGACGTGCAGCGCAGGCAGTTGGGCGCGAACACCATCGCCAGGTTCGCAGAGTCCATCTTAGTGGCCAGCACCACTTCCGGGGCCGTGAATTGTTGCAGGAAGCTTATTAGGTAGGTTAGGACCTGGAATTTATACATGGTTTGGTTAACGCAGGGTATGTAGTAGTTTTATAAAAGTATAATAGTTGCAGTCGGATTTGTACAATCCACAACCAATTACTTTATATGGTCTAACTTTTCTTTGAAACTTTAAATTCTGAATGTGGGTTGTAAAAATGTAAGTTATGATTGTACCTATAAGGAATATATATATAAGGAATATATATATTGTAATTGTATAGTAAAAGGCGAGCGAGCGAAGCGAGCGTATCACTCGATAGCGTATGCTAATGCGCCAGAAATCATTCGTACAATTATAACCTTTATTTAAATCAGAGTTGTGAGAGAATTCGACTCGAAAAGATTTGAACATTGGAGGACAGACGTAACGGCGCGTCGGGGATCAGCGACAGTACAGCGTGCACTCACCAGCCTGTTGAGCGGCGGCAGTCTCTGCAAGGCGCGGGCGGCGGCGGGGAAGTCCGCGCCGGCCGCAACGCAGGCGCCGTACAGCGCGTCCGGGATCAGCGGGCAGTACAGCTCGCGGTACCACAGCTTCAGCAGGCTGGCCGGCGCGTGCGCGTCTAAGGGGAAACACAACTATATACAACTGCTCTTCAACTGTGCCATTGCGCGAGCCGGAGTTGTACTCCCTGCAAGCGCTAGTCAGCGGGACATACGACGATTGGTCTTAGTCAATGATTCGGGATTATAATGAATATAGAAATCATATAGCTCAGTATCACTCCACACACTTGGCTGAGCCTAGCTCTTTTACTCCAAAGACAAAGACACAGATCGGATCAGCAGTTTACATAAATCAGCTGCTCTACAGTAGACTGACCAGTGAGCGTGGAGGCGTCCGGCAGCTCCCAGTTGTCGATCTTGGCCTTGAGGGCGTTGACCTCGTCGACGTCGGCGGACACGCGGAAGATGCCCTCCGTGTCCTTGCCGCTGAGCGCCAGCACCTGCTGCGACAGCGCCGTCTGCACCCAGGGCAGCTGGCGGTGCGGGAACCGCTCCTTCTGCAGGGCCATCACCTCGGAGAGGGTGTTGCCGAACATCGATTGACGGAAGATTTGTATCTGGAAAGATGAGGAAAATTTAGAAAGTGCTATGAAATATTTCGATTCCGGCAAAACTGAAGTACATTTATTATGGAACCACACTTCAGCGCTACGGGTTCCTGGTCGAATTCGACAGTTAATTAATATCTCACCCTAGCCTGGTCGATGTCCTCCGTGGTGGGTTTCCTGGGCTGCCGCTTGCCGCCGACGCCGATGCGCTCCAGTCGCTTGCAGGCTACGCCCGCGTAGTGGGACACTTGCACGTGGATGGGCCATCGTCCTACCTGAGATTATCATCAAATCATTCAATAAACTGTTGAAATAGCAGAGTTTGAGAAGACGTGGATCTAACTAGCGGATAGAAGTTCGTGGAGTGATCAGGGGGATATATTTGGCCAGTATTGACAACATTATTAAATACTATATCAAGTCAGTAACTGACGTCCACGGTGACGCCAAAAAGTATGATACAGAAATATTCAAGTCAATACTAACGCGACACTACTGTACTGACTTAAAATCAATATTCACGATAGCAGTACCAGTACCTTTACTATGAGTTGTCATATTTAACTGGCCTGACGTTACTACAGCGGTTACTATAGTATTAGAACCGTTGATATCTAGGCAAGGAGCTCCACGTCTAACGGACTTGAGTGGCGGCGCGTAGTCTAAATACGCAGTCTGTACAATTAGCTTTTTGAATCAGCATTATAGTACCCAACTATCCGCTAGAGGCGCTGTTCAAGTTTTCATACATTTTTTAACTGCAGTCGCTAGCGAGTGTCGATTGCTAGAACTCATGGCAGAGATACAGATCACCACAAAAAAGATGTATCGTAAGTCTAACCTCTGGGAAGGCGTCGGCAAAGGCGGGGTCGCGGTGTCGGTTCACGTAGTTGGTGAGCGCGGGCTGGAAGGCGGGCGAGGGCGGCACGAAGGCGAGGCACACGCACATCAGCTCCCAGCCGCGCAGCAGCGAGTCGCGGAGAGGGTTCTCTGTGGTCTGCCGGCACAGCTGCACGTACAGCTCGTCTTGCAGCCTGTAGACACCACCGTGACGATTGTTAAATAAATAACAAAATAAAATGATAATATTAAATAATGCCGCATGTTTAAGTTTACTACGGACTATGGAACTTCAGGGTACTTGATAGTCTCTACATATTGTTTTAGATTCATATCATGCCACTGAATTGGAGATGGACAATGTTTGGGACAGGAGTGTAGATCTAAATCAAATATTTATCTGCCTGCTCATTACTCACTGATTCCGTCCATGTATTATACATTAAGTCATAAATTGATTTAGTTGGATTTTATGATTTTTTTTTGTTTTGGTGTTTACACTTTAACCTTTACTGTTATTTCTAATCCTAAGAACCTATTATTGGCTTTATTTTTTTAGTTGGGTATATTGTATTTGTATTTGTGATATTTTAGCCATTGTTCTTTGTTGGGTATGTAATTGGGAATGGTACTGTCTACCTCTGTCAGTTGCAATAAACAGTGCATTGTTAACCAGCGAGTGTTTTACTTGTATAATACATATCAGTTTTACAAAAAAAGTTAAATAAAAGATTGAAAATATATTACTCACTTCTGGTTAGAGAAAGTGGCATGCAGCATGTCCTGCGCGACAGAGTTGAGCGTCATCCCGGGGCGCGCCTTGCGGTCGCCCATGTAGATCTGCACCAGACGGAACAGGTCCGTGGCCGCCTTCTTGTGCGCCTTGTCCCAGTCGCAGCCCACCATGGGCGCGGAGATACCCGACCCGGTCCATGATAGCATGTCGCGGACACTAGCCTGGAATGGTGACAGTGTATGGTATGAGTGGAAAGTCCATGAACTACGGTTAGTTCATCATCATTATATTGTCTTAATACCGTGCACGGGTCTAAACCTATTTTAAGTTTTGGGGATTTAGTATAATTATTATTTTTAATTTTGTTAGTGGTCGAAATAGGTTACCTATTTTAAGTTTTGGGGATTTAGTATAATTATTATTTTTAATTTTGTTAGTGGTCGAAATAGGTTGATATAGATACAGTACATTTGATGTACAGATAGTTGAAGTCTTCATAAAGTTGGTAATCCTAGTGATTTCCGCGAACTAAACTAAAAAGTTCCATGAAGGTACAGATATCTTACTACATACATCATCTCTCTTAACTTGATTCATAGATAGATAGATATAAATTACTTTATTGTACACCATAAAATGTTGAAAATATAAAAAATAATAATGGGACAATTGGCGGCCTTATCGCTAAAAGCGATATCTTCCAGGCAACCTTTGGATGGATAGGAACTATTAAATGCTGGAGTGGCGGTGCACCTACATACTCATCACCATCATCAATACACAAAAGTGTAATAAAAGAAGTACCTTCCTGCGAAATATGCCCTTGTTGAAGTTGAGATGGTCCTTGGCGAAGTTCTCGATGTCCTGCTCGGGCGGCGGGCGCGGGCCCAGCGCGCGCACCGGCGAGTACAGCGCCGGCGCGCCCGCGGGCGGCAGCGGCGTGCCCACCGAACCACTCTGCGGGAGAATTATTTACGTGTTTATTATCATTCTTTAATAATATTTCTTATACTTATTTTAAAAAATATATAGTTTGTCTAAGAGTGCGAAATGTCATAAATTGTAACTGAACTTCAAATGAGTGAGAACACGGCTAAAAGATAGAGCACGGCGGGACGCTCGCTCCTCCTGATAAAGACTGCTCTTTTTGTGGTCGAAACGTCGAGAGTTGTTTAACTCCTGTGTATATCGTGAGTAATTCCTGTTGTTATAAAACAATTCAAATATTTAAAACCCATTATAAGCCTCGAGTGAATACATACTTTTGGTTACACAATACAAAATCAAAATTCCTTTACATATTGTTGCGTTCAAAAAAAACCTAATTACGATAAGTAGGCAAACCTAAACCTACATATAAATTAATTACAAAATGTTGTTAACTCACCCGATGTATATCCTGTCCCGCATCGAATCCAACAAAGGTGTTATAATACGCGACCCCGTGGTTCATGTACTCGGCGTCGTGCGTGCGGTGCGCGTACGCGTGCGGCAGGTACACGCCGGAGCCGTCGTCGTCGTCCGGCGTGCGCGCGCCGCCGTCCGACGACTCGTTGTCCGGCTCGTGCCCCGAGAGCGAGCGAGAGGACCCCGTGTGCGAGCGAGACGAGTTGCTGTCGTTGTCGGAGGCGGAGGCGTTGTCGCCGTAGCGGCCGCGGTCTGTTGGGTGGCAAAATGTTAATGAGATATCTACTATTGAAGTGACAATGGGTATGTAGTATAACGAGTAGAACAGACCTAGTGAAAGCTGTAAATTTAAATAACAAGGACCTTCCGAACAATGTAACTGGAGGTCTTTAGGTCTTAATTGGCGGAATATCAGCGCTTCCTGTATTTGTTTTCAAAACAGGAAGCTTTATGCTAAGCCGTATCCTAGTTTTTTGTTTCAATTTATTCATAATGGTGTTATTTTTAAGTTATTTTAAGTTTGATTAAATTTAAGTTGAATTATATCTAAAAATAAATATTTTTTCTTTCTTTCTTTCCAGCATCCGACGGCTGATATTACTTACTGGACAGTTTGGCCTGCTGTATGATGTAGTCCTGCAGCGGCACTAGGTGCTGCATGCCGCGCAGGTCCCAGTTGCAGTAGAGAGGGGAGCCTTCCTCGTCTTCTTCTGCTTCTAGCGGTTCTTCTATGTCTACTGGTTTCTTGTGCCCTGTGGAAGAAGTTGAGCTGCTAAGTTTCATAGAACAAGATATTTGAAAAGAACTATATAAGCCGCGCACTTAAAGAATTGATTTATAAATGGCGTCCGCTCGCATGCGTTCTCGCTCACTATCGCTGTCTATACTTTTATCCTTGTTTTGCCAATCGTACCATACGTACGCTGCCGCCATTTTCAAATCAATTTTCTATGTGCGCGGGTTATACCTTATATAAATAACAAAACATAAAAAATATTGATTTTGAGTCGACAACATAATATAAGCATAATTCAGATTATGGAGAATTTCGTCAAATTTCAGCCGAGTGAAGCCTGGTTTTCATCTAGTAGATAATATTTATGAACGCACCTAACCTAGCCATAGCGATGTAAATTCTAGTAAATACGTACGTCTTGATTTGGTACGATCTTTGGGTTCGGACGTCCGCTCTAGCCTCTGGTTGTGTTTCTGCACGTTTGGCTCCGTCAACGGCGGTTCCAAGCTCACACATTTCATCTTATAGTTCACTGCAATAAAAGAAAACAATTTAATTCCGGAACACAATTTCGCTTTCTGCTGCTAAAGATCTACTGGACGAATAGGTACACAAACATACCTGCAGCCACGTTGTCCTGTTCGTTGGCGGAGGCGAGCCGCATGAAGGTGTGAGGTTCGTTCGGACGCAGCTTGCTACTAGACGAGGACGATTTACTGGACGAATACGGACGCTCCGGTTCTGCTTGCTGCCGTCTGCGAATAAGGAAATACTAACATTAAAATAAATAAATAAATATTGCTGGACAATTTACACAGCGACATCTAGTGGTAACATTGGATAACTTATGAAGATTTCCACAATTATATTGTCGAATGAATAAGTACTTAAAACAAGTAACATACAAACGATATATCGCCCGTTTCATGTAAGAATATTACTAATAAATAATAATAACAGCAACATTTATTATTATTATTACAAAAAAATTTTTAATTAAGTTTTTAGTTGAAAATTTGGCACTGTTTCAAGCGCCATCTTCAGATATTTTCGAGTACCCATTTATTCACATAAGAGCCGATCTAACCTCATAAGGAGTATTTAATTGCGATGTTATAGCTAGGGAAACTTACCTCGTAAAATCTCTAGTAGGTTGCCAATTGTGCGCATTATGCCGTAGATCGAGACTGGTCTGGCGGAAGGGTTTGTCGACACTGTACACCGCCTGCTTCTCCGGGTATCGGTCCATGCGTTCCAACTCCGCCAATCGGTCCTTGTCTAGGTGCCTGTGATTAGACCGTTTAAGGTTAGCGCGTCTTCATTCCTCATAATGGATTTAATGAGGTAAAACGGTAACTTTACAGGTGTGGGCAAAATTAAAGACAATTCACACAAATACACGGAACAACTCTTCACTTCACTCACTCAAAGCCCACTTTCACTCAAAGAGAACTTTCTTTGGAACAATAATGTAAAGCCTTGGTTATGGGACAATAATAACACGAAAAACTTAGAAACGGTGAGCGGTGGCGCTTTTTAACCGTTGCCTCTCATTAAAGATGAGTGAAACAACGGATAAAATGCGCAGCAAAATGGGCCGGCAAAATGCGGCCGGAAATGGGCGGGCGGCAAAAAGTTTGTACTTATATTACTTTTTAGTGTACAATAAAACATTTTTGATTTGATTTGATTTAAAAAGGCTCTGTCAAAGTTTGCTTATTGATATATTAGATACTGACCGGTCGGAGTAGCGGTCGCGCGAGTGTCGCGACAGCTGCGGCCGCTCCAGGCTGTGCAGCAGGCGCGCGCCGCCCGCCTCCGTCGCCAGCGAGATGGACGACACCAGCGACGGACGACCCATCGCCGCCGGCTGGAACAATGTGCCGAGGTCAGTCTATAGAAACTAGCGTCTAAGAGCGGAGGCCTTCCGTAGGCTCTCGCGAGTCGTGGTGAGTGGAGGCGGCAGGAGCGCTATTAGGTGGGGTCCGACGCCCGTGCCACATGCGACGGGAGACCCGCTTTATGCAGCGCTGGCTGTGGACATAACAAGAAACAGCAAGCTATGTGCAGCGCACGGCCTTATCCACGCTGCCGATTTGACGGCGAGGAAATGCAAGGGATAACACGGAGACACAGTGTGTAGAGGGCGCTATGGGCTTTGAGTTAGAGCTCAGGCTCAGTCTCGCAATTTCTACGTTCGTTGTAGCGAGATATAATATAATTTACAGGAAACAGCGGAACGTGACTTATATTGACCTTATATTATTAGTTGCATTCTTGGGGAGATTATACTGTGAGTGTTTAACAAATAAAAAATGTTTTCTTTCCTTATAAGGCGTCAGTTATTAGAGTACCTATACTAGAAAATAAAATTAGAGTATGTAGAAACAATCGCCTGTAAAAAACCTACACATCCTAACTAACAATAGTAATTCAGAGTATACAATGTCTAGGCACTGACCTGTAAGAAAGGAGTTGGTTGCGGTTTGTGCTGCGGACTGGCCGGGCTCTGCGGCGAGCCCGACTCGCCGGAGGAGCCGCCCGCCGACTGCTGCGCTAGCTGGACATACAATAACTATTAGACCGTGTAACAACTTACCTGCGTCTTTTCTTTACTATAGGATAAAAAAACTTTTATTATTTTTGCTTTAAAGCACCCATTTCTGGAAGTAGGCCCTTATCCGTTAATTGAACCTCCGTATTTCCGTATCACGGAAGGGATAAGTGTGGGCACTGGTTTGTTATGTTTAACTCCATAAAGAAAAGACAAAAACTTCTATTTCTTTCAAGTTTCGTTGTTGGTAAGTATAGAACTATCTATAATTCTTTGTTATGTGTTACAAGTATGAATGCAGGACTCATACAAACCTTACGTCTTGTGAGCGGCGTGCTCTCTACAGACTTGAAGTACTTCTCGTGCATGGAGTCGTCCGACGCGTCCTTGCGCGGGGAGATGAAACTGCCGCTGCGGTTCAGACCTGGAATACACTTACTTTATGTGTCGATACTTATTCATCATCATCATCATAACACCCCTATTCACGTTCCCGCTGCTGGGACACAGGGACCACGCTGGCCAAGTGCGGGTTGGTGAATGACTGTCCTTCAAACTTTTCAGAGACAAACTTTCAAGTTCTCAGAACATGCCGGTCTCCTCACGATGTTTTGCCTTCACCGTTAGAGCACATGTTTTTTGATACTTATTATTATGTTGATTTCCTAACTAAAGGATCCAGTTGAAAAAATTGGTCATTGCTAGGTTAATGAAATGAAAAGATATTTGTTTAACTCTTTCGTGGTATACACCTATGTGTTTCTCAGATAATTGTTAAGCTTTTTTAGAACCCGAAACGGGAACATACCATGATTCAAATGTTTTTGAGTTTCCAGATATTTCGACACTGTTGCAAGCGCCATGTTCACGGACAAACTGATGACACCGGCGGGTAGGCAGACTGTTATTGACAAACGAAAATATCTACCCTCTTTCTTTTATTAAGCTTTATGAGAACTATTTATTGCCTTTTGGTTAGGATTAAGTTTGTTATTTTTGTTGTAAAGCTGATGGTTTTCAGTTATTTCACAATGTGTTTACCAGTGTGCGGGGACCACTTGTCGTCGAGCGGCTGCGCGGACGTGCGCTTGCGCAGCTGCGGCGTGCCCCCCGCGCCCGCGCCCCCCGCACCGCCCGCGCCCCCCGCGCCGCTCGCAGTCTGCTCCTGTAATTAAAATATATTTGTGAAGTAATCTCTGTTGGGGGAGCTATGTCGGACCCTTGATTAGTGTAACCAAATCGACGGCAATGCTTTGAGATCTGTTGCAAATTGTTATCAATAACCGCATTATAAAAGCATGACACCAATCGCCGTTGCAACTGCTGTTAGCTATTGCAATATTGACACCTGTCAGACTTTGAATGAACTCCTGCTAGAAAGCTATCGCGAGTTACGTAATCAAGGGGAAGACAGGGTAATTCAGGTTCTTTTAGATTTAGAACCTACATCAAGCACCAGTCTCTCACAACGACTCGGTACTGATATCTTTAGAATTGTCTATACATAAAGTTAATTCGCTACTAATAAAGTAGTACTAGTTTTGTGAGAGAAATAAATATATATTGTATTATGATTTGCTACTAATAAAGTAGTACTAGTTTTGTGAGAGAAATAAATATATATTGTATTATGAATGTAACAGCTACCTGCTTCCTCCTCTGCGCGCTGCTGATGCTGCTGTCGGAGGAGCGGCCGGAGTCGGTGTGGCGGCAGGCCTGCGCGGAACCATCTTCACTCAGCCGGCCGCGCCGCGCCTCTGCACTACTTCTGTAAACCAATATATATATGAGATTTCCCTTTATGTAACAGGATAGACTTGCTCCAAAAACCGAAGATCGCTAGCTAAAACTCATTGTTAAACAATTTTGGTCTACTGACTATAAATTTGACCTAACTTAGTTTTCTGGATCTCTTGAACATTCTTAGTACTATAATAAACTCACATTAACAGCCCGTTTTGTTTTTTTTTCACACTGTAAAATTTGAATACATACAGAGAGCCTGTACACCAACTAAATGTTTACGTCCACGATACTGGGAGATATGGTCCGACATTCTCAGTAGGACAACCAAAGCTTGATTTTCAACGGAAAGACAAACATAATGTGCCAAAATGTAAGAGATAAAAAAAATTTGGAGATGATAAAATTATATAGGCTGGAAACCTAGGTGGTCTCACTATTTTAGTCCTGTGACTAACACAAGCATTCAGTTTATCATCAACACTAGATCCTTCTATGGTTTTAATGGCGCATTGTTACGAAGGAATGCATTATCGGATTAGCAAGAGGTGGTGCAGGGGTGTCAATAAACTTTAGCCTTGCACTTTACCTTGAAGCATAGAATGGGCGTGACAAGAAACGTGTTTTGAAAAGCAAATGGACAAGTAAAATATTTTTCGAGAGATTTTTAGAAGAACGTCAAATAAATTCAAATAATAAATTTGTAATTTTTAAAATTTTGTAATTGATTTTTGACATTTCTGATTCAGTAACTAGGTATTTGACATTTATTATGATTATTATATAATTTGACGTGTAAAATATTTTTACCAATAAATTGATTATTTATTATTAATTTAATATATTACCTGTGATGGTAATGCGAGCGGCGCGCGCGCACGGGGCTGGTCTGCGCGGGCGCGCCCTTGGCGTGTCCGGGAGACAGCTTGGCGCTGCTGCCGCTCGCCACAGTGCTGTTGCCATTACTGTTCACTGGTTCAGCTGCTGAGATCTGACGAACAAAAAATAACTATTGCTGGACAATAAACGCAACATCTAGCCCTGTGGTACGCTTGAAACTTGTGATACTTAGATATTTACTGGAATATACAAAATACAAAAATTATCTTTATATCTTTTAATGATACCCAGAATACTAAATACCCAGAACACAACCATGACAAATATTTGCAAAAAAACAATTAAAAAACGTACCTGAGTGGTTCCCTGATTGGTTTGTGTTGCAGATTCTCTTCTTTTCTGTGGATCCGTGTTTTGTTTCAACGTTTGTAGCTTGGCAAGAGGGATGATGTCACAATCTGTTGGCCTGTGCCACACTGTTGTCTGAAAATTACAACAAAAGTATTTTAATTACTAATCCTTTTTGCTATGCGCCAAAATGATTCTTCATACAAGTGTGATTATTAGTACAGTCGCGCGAGTTAGAACAAATGTGTGGGTTAGCACTGCAGCGCTAATTTTATGAAAAGCTATTTCACAATTATCTGTCATAAACAAACTACAAAGGCAAGAGATGTTTTGAAACAAACTTTCAAAGTTTTTGTAGTGCTGTTTAGTTGTATTCTAAGGTATAATAATGGTTTTGAACATCTTCAAAAATAATAAAAATGATTATTAATGAGGTACTGCTCCTTTGTCACAGAAGAGTTTCATAACAATTCATAAAGCTTTTAAACAATTTTACTCCAGGTTAAATTGGAAATAAGCTATTTGCCACTAATGTTTTGGTTGATGGATTGGAATATGTTGCTTGCACAAAACTTTAACTTTTTACACCAAGAAATGTATGATTTTAGAAGTAATAAGTATTCAATTAATTGGAAGAATTTCTTACCTGTGTAGAGGCATTGTAGTAGTAAAACCTATGAGTGTTGATGTCAAATAACTCCCACCATTGTGATGAATCAGTGCGCTTCACTTTTACTCCCTAAAAACATAACACCATAAGCATTTCTTAAATTGTTGAGGCCATTTCTATTTGATCAATTATATTAACTATCATTGTTATGGGTAGAACCAATTGAACACTCATAACATGGTGTTAGAGATTTATTAGGCCCTAATCTGTATCCATTTAATTTTAAGTTGGTTTGATGACAGTCTAACAAAAATTTCCATGACAAGGATATAAAGGAAATATATTATTATGTATATAATACATAATTAATACATGTTGATATTTCTATATTATTTAGCACAATTTGGGCCATGCCCTATTTCTAAGAATCTTAAAAGGTTTTAATAAGATGTATATTTTGTAGTACTTTGTAGTTTTAACATCTTAACAACATGCAATAAATTGAGTTGAATTGACTGTATCTGTATGAATCATACACCAGAATAGATGTTAGGGGCCAAACATCCAACAGATTATATCACAATGTATACTAGAGCATCTATGTACCAAAGTATTACTTGTTTTGTTCTCCTGAGTAGGAAATTACATCATTATTGTTGAATTGACTTTAGGTCAACTACTACACACACTGATAGGTGCTAGAAGACCCCAGTAATAAAAGTTTTATACATATTTGATAAAAGAGCTCTTATTCTTGTTCCAGTTGGAATAAGCAATAGGCAAGTGTAATAGTGTGTAGTTTCGATTGACGAACGTAAGAACACAGTTTGAGCCAGCGATGCCCCCCAGGCAGCGGCAGGCCAACGACATGTCTTTCGGTTCCCTTACCTCTGGAGGGTCCCAGACGCACTCCCCCGTGGTGAGGTTAGCATACATATGCTCTTTTGTCTTCGGCTCGATGATCTCCACCCATTCCACCCTAGAATAAAACATCGCACACTTTTCAAACGCACTCCGGCAATTTTTTACCGCACCAACAAACTACGAATTCAGGGCGTGACATTAGCGATTTCCGCGTACTTTATTGATTTTGCAACTTCGGCCACGGATATCGGAAGCGATTTTGTAAACTTTATTTATGGCGAGAACGGGTCCGAATATTACCTCTCCGAAGACATTTTCACTTATTTTATATAGCTTCTGCATAACACTAAACACTTCTACTGAAACCAAAAATATTTTATTCTAAAACAGATGTGAACAATCGGAAACCATCCATGTTGAATGTTTACTTCATTTTCATTGATGGGAGCTTTTCGCTTTGCTTCGTGCTTTGGTTGGTTGGATTTCGTAAGTTGTTTTTTCGAGTGATTGAAGCAGAAACGAAGCAAGCAAGAGCATAGGGATGGCTAGAGAGAAGTAGCGAAGCTATTGGCAAAATGTTCGTTTTTTTTTCAGTGAAATGTCAGATCTTATAAACTGTCGTTGTCACCTATGTGTAAAATTGTAAATGACAAAACAAAAAAAACATTTCACACGGTACGGTATCCAATCCAATCCATTGAATCCAATCCATCCATCCAACCAAGCAATATAGCTTTAGCCTCTTGCCAGTTTTCAGAATTTTCAGTTCATCAGACATTTTGCATGAATTTTGATACATAATTCTCTAGTTCGTGTAAAAAGTTAACTTTAGTTTAGCTTTGCTGCAGTAAGTACAATCTTACAACAAAATATTATACCATTTTTTCAATGTTGCGGACACTGACTGTTAACCTTATAAAAGGCCGGCGACTCGTTATTGCTGATTCATTTACATTTAAAAATTGCTATAGACACTCGTCTGGAAATCAGCAGGGTTTACCTTCACAAAAAGTTAACGGTCAGTAATTTATTTATTATCAAGTATCAGCTTTATCTCCTGTCTTAAAAAAACAGGCTTTCTGTGGCTAAAATGCAGTCTCTTTGTTAGCTTCTGTTAGTAGAATATAGTTATTTTAAATGTAAAATATTTTCATCTTTATTGCGTGTAAAATTATGTTTTATTTTTTCAGCAAAAATGTCTGTAGATAAATCTAATTTCCTACTGCCAAACAATCAAAGATTTGTTGAGCTAGATAGCTCCCAAGCATTCAACAATCTTACAAACAAAGAAAAGTTGTATGCACACTACCTTAGCCAAGTAAGTCAAATAGAAGATGCTTTTGTTTAATTTTAAAGTCAGTATTTATTATTATTTTATTATCATTTAAAAAAACTGTTTAGGTAAAGCTTATACAAGATGCAATTTCGAGAGGACAGATAGTTTTGTTCCTACTAATAATTCAACTTATTTTTATGTGCTTACTATCACCTAAGGATTTTAAGCTATCTGGAATAATCTGATTTTATTTTATCCGCAAGGTTGGAATAAAAACTTGTTAACTCTTGTTTTGAAAAATTTAGATATTAGTTGCACAATAATTTTAAGTTCATAATAAATTTAATTATTTGCAGGCTGCATGGAATGGAGGGCTCATAGTTCTTCTCCAAACGAGCCCAGAATCTCCGAGAATATTCTCCCTACTGCACAGAGTATTCCAAGCTGAACCCTTGGAGAATTTGAAAAAGAGTGCACTGGAACAAGTATCTAATGATGAATTTCAGGTAATTAATACATTATGTTTAGCTGATGGTTACACACTTCTGAGAACAACTAATAGGTATGTTTTAACATCAGCTTACAGTTGGTGTGATTTTTTTAAACACAAAATCTGCAATTTTGGACACTAATTGACTACTTAGCTATCCTAATAAATACTTTTTCATGTTAAAACTACTGAATGGATTTTGATGAATTTTCACAACAATAATTTAGCTTACATATCAGAATCTGGTTACCATGAGAAAATGCTCTTAATGTGAGTGAAGCTATTATGGATAGTAAGTTATTTATATTCTCAATTCAAATCAAAATCAAATCAATTCTCAATTGTATGTTTCATAAATGTAAAAAATTATTAAGTACTCAATTTCACATAATTATCAAGAAAACTTGCACAATATTAACCACATCCTTCCAACCTATTCAAGATAAGGATTGTGGTGGGAAGAATATGTGTGTTCTAAGCACTTCAATTTTATAAACTTACTAGTTTTCGCCCTGCGGCTTCGCCCGCGTTCTACACTTTTCCCTGCAAATATTTTTGTTCCAGCAGTAAAAAGTAGCCTTTGTCTTACTCCATCCCTTCAATTATCTACACTTATAATATCACTACTATTGGTTGCTCCGTTTTGCCGTGAAAGAAGGACAAACAGACACACAGATACTTTTCGCATGTTTAATATATATGGATTGATAGATTTGATTTTTGATGAAAATATATATCAAAAATAATATAATATATACTATAATATAATATATACTATAATATACTATAATATAATATATACTATCCATTAAATTACAGCAAATAATACTTTTTTTCTAATAAAGCAAAGAAATTTACAGAGTATTTTGTCTTTTCCAGGCCTTCCTAGTATATGCCGGCGGTATCTTCGCCAACAGCGGCAACTACAAAGGCTTTGGCGACACTAAGTTCATTCCAAACCTCTCTGAAGAGGCCTTTGAATCTATATTGAAAGCTTCTAAACTGTATCAGGATGATAATATATCAGTCACCAAACATTGGCTGGACGTTAAGGACCCTATTTACAGTTTGGAGCCTAGATTGACGAGCCTGGGCCTAGCTGATAAGGTAAGGTGCTAGATTAATAACAATGTTAACTTTTAAATTAAACAGTATTTTTGGTGGAAATTTTATAGAGCGAAATCTATAAATTGTTAAACTTTTATGATTTGTTATAATAATTGGGAGTTACAATAGATCTATATCGCGTTATTACAATTTATTAATATTACGTAGTTAGAACTATACATAATTATTCCCACTGCTCCAACACAGGGACTAAAAAATATTAGAAAAATATTTTTTATTACAAGGAGCGACTAAAAGCCCTTGAAACGTCAGAATGGTAAATAGATAAAATTACGCGATTTTAGACCTTTTCACTTAAACATTAATATGTAAAACTTAAATAAACTGTTTACAATTAATAACAATATTCCAGGGAATAACGACATATTTCTCAAGCAACTGCACTGAAGCTGACTCAGCCCTGGTGAACGACTGGCTGAAGACCAAGCGCATTGAGGCCTACATTTGCCGGACTTTTAAAACTATTGAAAGTGATGGCTGTAAGTCAATTTATCGTTATTATAATAATAATAAATGTTAACCTAAATATACTGTAGTAAAAAACGAATCATCCTCACATTGAATTTCATCTAGTTGCAATTTTAGCATCTATCAATACAAATCTAAGTAACTTGTTTCCAGTGCCCCTCTACACCATCCGATACGCCAGTATAGACAAAGACAGCAAAGCGCCCATAACCCTGGACAAGGAGCAATACAAGAACGCGTACTTCCAAGTGACCCGCGGAGACTACTCGCCTCTCCTACAGCTCGTCAACGACAATCTCACCAAGGCGCGGGAGAATGCACTCAATGAGAACGAGGGCAATATGCTGAAGCATTATATCCAGAGCTTCAAGGAAGGCAGTTTGGAGGAACATAAGGAGGGCAGCCGGTTTTGGATCAGAGATAAGGGACCTATTATTGAGACGTGAGTTTTTGTTTGTTTGGGGATCACGCTTTAGAATCGTCCAAGTATTCATATCAAATAACACTTAACAGCCTTTCTGAAATTAATGTGATTAAAAATGTTTTGGATAATAAAGTGCTTAGGTACTCGTTGATCATAAACCAGAGCATTACTATGCATAAATCTAGTTATCCCGTTTCATAGATGTAAAGTAAATGACATGGCGAATCGGTGCTTGATTCGAAGTATTTGTCCGATAAATATCTATTAATAAGTATATCCATCTGACAGTGTCAACATGTTGTGTTGATATAGGGATCAATTAATACATTGAATTCGTACACACAACTACATAGATTGACAGACAAAGACACACACTACTACTAGAATTAGAAAACAAAAAACAAAAACGATGTAGGATGTAACTCATTATTATGTACTTATACCCCCAGATACCAAGGCTTCATCGAAACGTACCGCGACCCGAGCGGCATGCGCGGCGAGTTCGAAGGCTTCGTGGCGATGGTCAACAAGGAGATGTCCAAGAAGTTCGGCAGCCTCGTGGACGGCGCCGAGCGGTTCCTCAAGCTGCTGCCCTGGGGCAATGACCTCGAGAAGGACAACTTCCTGAGACCGGACTTTACTAGTCTGGATGTACTCACCTTCTCGGGCAGTGGGATTCCCGCTGGCATTAATATCCCTAACTGTAAGTACATACTGTTTACAAAGTGATAAATGCGCTCTAGTGTGGTGATGTTTTATCTAAACTGCTGGCATGGGGCTATGACCTTGAGAAAGACAACTTCTCGAGACCGGATGGTATACCTCTGTATTCATAGCAAATCAGCGACACAAATCACAATATATTTAAGTTTAACTTTGACTCTATACGCTCGCTAGAGACCAGGGGACTTGGAACAAAATTGAGGAGGCTTTCACCACTACGTGTGGTACTTGCACATAAGTTTTAAATTTAATGTAAATATACCTAGTGAAATAATTTGTGTGAGAAAAATAAAGCTATTTTATTTAAACTATAAATCTATTTCAGACGATGAGATCCGACAGAACGAAGGCTTCAAGAACGTGTCCCTCGGCAACGTGATCCCCGCCGCTTACAAGGAGTCCGTCATCCCCTTCCTCTCCGACGAGGACAAGAACCTGCTGGAGAAGTACAGGGTGCCGGCATTCGAGGTTAACGACATGTGCTCATCTTTAGGGATTTTAACGTTTCCGCCACATAGCTGTAAATATATGTGAATGAACTGAAAAAAAGATAATTACGAGCCCCAATCAGTCTGCTAAATGTGGTGGTGAGTATATCATCACCCAAGAAGTTGTTTAAGCTCTATTAAGGATAGTCGTATAGTTTATGTATACTTTGTTATGATGTTGATAATGAGAAAGATGCTATTTGTTAATTGATTTAATTTAAAAAATATTTATTTTGAACCTTATTTTATTTTCCGTAGGTCCAAGTTGGTCTACACGAGCTGCTCGGCCACGGCAGCGGAAAGCTCCTTCGCGAGATGGAAGACAAGACCTTCAACTTCGATAAGGAGAAGGTCATTAACCCTCTAACGGGTAAGTACAGTCAACACAACATACCACATAGTATTATTAGCCGATAGATCCTGTAGTAGTAAAGGAATGACGTGTGTTTGTTGTTAACAGGCAAGCCGGTGACGTCATGGTACACTTCAGGCGAGACGTACGACAGCAAGTTCACCACACTCGGCTCCGCGTTCGAAGAGTGTCGCGCCGAGGCCGTGGGACTCTACTTGTCTCTGGTGCCGGAGGTCCTGAAGTGAGTAATGAGTGCCAGTCTGCTGTGTTCCACTGTAGGAGAGACGTACAACAGCAATTTTCGATTCTCTTAATACTTTTATAGTTCAGAAATATAACTGTGTTGTTCTCCTGCAGAATCTTCGGCTACGAAGGCGCGGAGGCAGAAAACGTGACGTACGTGAACTGGCTGAGCCTCGTGTGGAACGGCGCCGCCAAGGCCACGGAGATGTACCAGCCCTCCACGCAGACCTGGCTGCAGGTGGGTTACTTACTAACTTTCAAAATTACTTTCTTAATTCTCATATATTAGGGAAGGTGGAATTTCCCCAAAGCTAAATGAAGAGTATTTCAATTCTAGGTTGAACCAACTTGTCCACATCCAAGGTCGAACCATCTGGTCTACATCACAAGGGCTGGTGATGTTATTTTGCTATAGTTTTAAGTTATGGGTGATCATCGCTTATGCGATCTAGAGCGTTTATGCGGTTGTATGTCCACTTTTAGAACAAAAATATGAAGTTTTTCCTGAAACGTAATGTGTAACTTGTTGTGTGTCTATTCCAGGCGCACGCGCGAGCCCGCTTCGTAATAATGCGTCTGTTGGAGCTGGAAGGCGACGGGCTGCTGACGGTGCAGGAGACGGCGCCCGGCGCGGACCTGCGCCTCACGCTGCAGAAGGACCGCCTCGCGACAGACGGGAAGAGGATCATTGGTAATGCACTTATATACAACTTACGTTAAGTTAAGGAGTTCATTAACACGATAGATAAACTTGATACGTGAATAGCTGCCATAACATAAACTACTTCTCAGGGCTCATGTGGCAACGTAACCTGCCCACCATGAGTTGTCATAGTAATCGCCTGACGTTACTAACAGCGGTTACATAAATACGCAGACTGGACAGTTAGCTTTTTGAAAGAGCATTTTAGTACCCAACTATCCGCTAGAGGCGCTGTTCAAGTTTTCATACATTTTTTTAACTGCTGTCGCTAGCGAGTGTAGATTGCTAGAACTCATGGTAGAGATACTGAGCGCTTTTTTAACAAGGGTTATGTATTTGTTTCGTGTTTGCATTCGTATCATAACCAATTCTGTGATTGTGGTTTTTTTCTGATAATCTTTAATATAAAACATGTCTCAAATAGGTACATAAAACAAAGTCTAATAAAAAAAACATAATAAAACATAGTCTAATATAAAACCTGTGTGCAGGTGATTTCCTGGTGAAGTTGCAAGCGATAAAGGCGACGGCGGACGTGTCGGCGGGCGAGGCGCTGTTCGACAAGTACAGCAGCGTGTCGGGCCCGTGGGCGCGCTGGCGGGACATCGTGCTGCGGCACAAGCAGCCCAGGAACATCTTCGTGCAACCCAACACTGTCGTCAACGGTGAGCAAATTAACATGAATCCTAGTCATTTTTTGTTATCAGCTGTTTCTTTGTTATTGATGTTCCGTTTAATTAAAGCTTTGTCCGCGTCCAATTTAACCGTGAGAAAGGGTTTTTACTAGATGAAAACCCGGCTAGCTCGGGTGAAATTTGACGAAATTCTCCATATCCGAATTTGGCACATAAATGTTGTCGACTCAAAATTATTTTTTTTTATGTTTTGTTATTCATATTTGTCCCGGGTGTCATATATGTATAGTAAAAATATCTATCTATGTATGTTTATTCTATTAAGTATATCAGAAATCTAGCATCCGTAACACAAGCTTAGAGCTTACCACGGGGCTAGATGTCGCTGTGTGGATTACCCAGCAATATTTATTTATTTATATAAGGTTTCGATCGAGTCCACCGTACCCCTTGACGAAATGATTACTATAGATTGGTTGATTCAGGTGAGTCTGTGGAGTTGCATCGGTACCCGGCCACGGCGGAGGGCATGGTGCAGTCGTGGGTGGCGCGCTTCCCGGACCGCGCGGTCACTGACCTGTTGGACCAGCTCGCCGCCGCCGACGCGCCGCACTTCCGCGCGATTAAGGACATCAGCCAGAAGAAATAGTCTATTGTATTGTAAATTATTTTATTGATAATGTAATGATTGATTACCTAATAAATTGTAATAATGAAGTTCTGATATTTTGGTTTTGATGTAAAATCCTAATGGTGGTTCGCACCGGGCAGCACAAAAAAATCTACGACAGTTATGGTCTGAAGCAGCGCAGCCTTTATTGATATTATCCCAAGATTATGTCATCTTTGTCCCGTGTAGGAATCGAACCCACGCCTTACAGTATGCCTGGCTGTGATCACTAGGATGACAAGGCGGTCTTCTGCTACTAGATGAAAAAACTACACCCCATAAGGAACTTTACTCTAAGCCTTTGCTAAAAGATTGGGCTATTTTTTAAAAATCAATCGAAGTTAGTATTTAGAAATATACTATTCTGAATTCCAATTTACAAATAGACGCCAATGCAACTATTCTGTAATTTTACCTGTAAATTGAGAAACAGACCTATGGTTATCTCTTATATTGTTGATAAAATAACCATGAGAATAGAAATAAAAATCTCAAGTCAACTATATAATTTATTCACATTCAATACAAAACGCGTGTGATAGAAATTTTAACATTTATTACGGTATTTACTAGAAAATATTAAAAATCACCACACACCAATAAATAATATCAAGTCTATTATAAAATAAATAATTTCAAAATGAAGTACATGAAAATGATAAAATTATTGCTTTCCAATACTATTGATGTTCTACCCGCTCCTAGAAGTGATGGCGATGGAACATCACACAGTATTCTAATAACAATTCAACAGCGGAATAGTGTCTGTTTCACTTAAAACGGAACGCAAACCTACATCTATAGTACATATACACATAATGTAATTCTAATAAACAAATCTTCTAAGCACCATTCTATTCGATATCTGTTGTGTGACTCAATACTATTGACTCGGGCAGCATACAAATCGCACGCAAGTCAACATAAAATACGCAAAGTATTTGTGCAATTTAACAACATTGTGTTGCTTTGATATTAGGACTATATCAAATCCAGTCACTTATTTTATAAAGGCACGTAATCAATATACAATAAACGCATATAAAGTATCACTCTGCAAAATATGACATGTCAATAAGTTACGACTGACTGAAACAAAACATTTTTAGAAGCTCGAGCTTAAATTTAGGCCACAATCAATCATTATTTAGAGATATAAGCGATACATTAAACACAAAATGATCACCGATTTGATAACATAACATTAGTGACTTAAACTATACACGTGATTCTAATTTCTAGTTGACTCTATAAATACTTGAGTAGAGATTCAAAAGTATTCTCCTTCGTAGAAGTTTGCCACCGAACAGTCTTGCGATAAGCATCCGTTGCTAATGAGATTCTTAGATGAGCTCTTATAATTAAGGCGATATGGACTATTTCTATTTGGCAAGAATAACAATTTCAGCCTCTATTCAATCGTTGCTAAACACACGTCACGCACGCTCGGTAAGTGTAACGAAAACAAGTGAATCTTTCTATAAATCAAGGACTATTATCAAAACGATGAACGAACTACAAAATGCTTGCTTTGAAAATGATATCCAAATGATTCAATAGTTCTTTTCAGTCAACTTTTTCAGAGCATTCTGTACCGTCGCCTTCGCCTTTAGATGGGACAGGGGATCTGAAAAACAACGCACCGAGTGAAACTTACATTATGTACCTTCTATCTGTTATAATCTACTGCTTTGTGTGACGTGACGCTAAATAAATAAATTGCACATTGTGCTACAATTCATAATTGATAACTTTGATAAATACAATAAATATAACAATACGTGTCATCATAATCAAAGATAAACAATAAACTAAAATATATACAGTTTAGAGAACAAACTAACTCTAGAGGGTTGAAAAACTGAAGCATTAGTGTCATAAAATAGAAATCAAAAGCGTGAAGCGTGCAGTGTAACAGTTGTGTCGGGGAGTTAAGAATTATTTACGTGGCAGAAATACGCACCTCGACGCCGACTGCGAGTCTAGGTCTGGCTTCCTTGTGACGCTGATGGAAAAGTTTTTCCTTTGCTTGATTTTGTCTAGAATGTTCTCCGGGCTGGGCTCCTTCTCGCTCTCTTTGAGTATGATGGCGGGGTTGTGCGTCCGCTTCGGGCGGTACGTGGCGTAGTTGCCGGGGGAGTACATGGAGATGGTCCGGTTGTATCTGAGCGGCTCCCGCAGCGCCGCCAGCGACTCCGTGCCCTCCGGCTCCAGCAGAGACTTGGTCCGCGAGTATCGAGAGTTGTAGGTCGGCTCGTAGTCTAGATAGCTTCTGGTGGGATACTTTCTGTAGTCGTTTCTGTCGAGCGATCGATACGTGTCGATTTTATCATTCAGTCCGTAGTTCTCGTATTTGAGGTCTGCGAGGGGGCGGTGCGGCTCGGCTGTGGGGGCGGGGTCGGGGGAGGGCGGGGCCAGGATGCGCGCGAGCGGGTCGTATTCGGCGGCGCCGGGGCCCACGAGGCTGCTCTTCCGCCGTTGCTTTTTCTCGTTGAACCGCGAGTAGAAGCTCTTTCTTCGTATTCTATCGACTATATCCTCCTCGGGCGAGGTGGGCTCGAGGCTCCGCAGCGGATAGGGCGCGCCCTCGGACGGCGACAGTGGCGTCCGGTCCGGCTGCTTGCAGTCGGCGCTGAGATCGGACTTCACCTCGTTGGAGAAGGTTGACCTGCTCCGCGATCGGCTGCGACTCGGCGTGATCCTATCGCCGTTGCTCTTGTCTAAAGCCAGCGCTATCTTTTCCGATATGTACTTCTTCTCGCCCTCGCCGTCGAGAGAGGAATAATTAATTTGAGGTTCTATCACAGAGTTTGTAGGAACTATCTTTTTTACTCTTGGCAATTTGGAGAAGTCTAATCTTAAATTGTTCTTGTTTTTCGTTTCGTTCTCTTTCTTTATTACATGTTCATCGGGTGCGGGTAGATCGGTGACACTGTCGCTGCAAGTTCTATCGTATTTTTTGCGTCCTAGTCCATTCAAAAGAAGCGACGTCGGTCTTCGTATCTTTTCTTTGTCATCGTTATCTATTTCAGTTTTCCGTTCGATGGTAGCGTTCAGATCGGCGGTATCGACGCTCAGTGACTTTTCCATGATGGGCTTGATTTTGTCCTTGGGTTCAAACTTTTTGAAGAGGCCTAGAACTTTGGAGACGGTGGTTTTGTTGGCGGGCTGGTCCAGCGCGGAGTCGGTGACGGCGCGCGCGATTAGGCGCGCCTCGCCGGGCGGCCCCGGCACCAGCGCCGGCGCCTCGCGCTGCGCCCCGCGCACCTTCGACGAGCTCCTCTTGGCCTCGCCGATCTCGTTCTTCTCCGGTGAAGCGGATTTACTGGATGCGAATTTTTCTAATTTATGGCCTATCGATTGCAATACGGATTTCTTCTTGGGAACGCCGGTGGTCTTAGCGGTGTCGTCGTCCGCTTTATCTTTCACCTTCTTCGTGATCTTCTTCACCGTTTTTACGTCTCCCGCGTCGGCGACGCTAGCTAAATCAGTCTTAGATTTCGACGAAACCTTTTTTATGATCTTCTTCTTGACGGTGCCCTTCTTTTCGCTTTCCGTATCGCCAATTTTCTTGGTTTCATCTTTTTTGATAAGATTCGGTTTCGCAATCTCGTCCTTGGTTTTAGCGGCCTCCGCCACCGCACCGTTCGTGACGACCCCATTCCTAGCTTTGTGCTCCGCCTCGGGCTTATCCGAGGAGGTGCCGTTGACCACCTGGTACTTCCTCAACACCAGCGTCCCGTTAGGCTTCGCATCGTTCGTCTTTTCTGCTATTTCCTGGAGTTCCTTCTTTGGCGCGTCGGTCGTTTTCTTTCTCGGTAGAGTGATACTAAAGCTGACTTCGACGTCGGCGGTCGCGGGCGCCTTGTCTTCCTTGGGGGCGCACTTGTCCGGGTGGAGGCTGGTGGCGGGGTAGCTGCGCGGACGCAGCAGTCGCGACTCCGGGCGCTCGGCGGGCGGCGCGTTGGCTTCAGGGCGCGGCGCGTCCGGCACGGGGTAGCTCCGGGGGCGCAGCTTGCAGCCCTCGTCGCGCGCCTCCTCCACGCTCGGCAGGAAGGGCGTGGCGGAGCGCTCGCGCTCGCGGCCCAGCAGCGCGGCGAGCGGCGAGGCGCGCTCCGGCGGCGGCGTGTCCAGCGCGCGCCCGCCGCCCGCCGCGCGCCGCGCTCGGATCTCGCGCAGGATGCGCTGCGTCTCCTGCTCCTTCTCCTTGCGGTGCCGCAGGTACGCGCTCTCGTCGTCGACGGGGGCCGAGCGCTCGAAGAAGTCCGGCCGCAGGAAGCGCGAGGCGCGGCGCGGCGACTGCGAGTGGCGGCGCTCCGGCGGCGGCGCGGCGACAGCGGGCTCCGGCTCCGGCGCGGACGAGTCCAGCGACAGCGCGCGCTCCGGGGTGAGGTACTTGCTGAGCAGCGGGCGCTCGGCGTCGTGTTCGAGGCGGTCGCGGCGGCGCGGCAGCGTGGCCACGGCGGCGTCGGGCTCGGCGGGCGCGGGCGCGTGCAGCGAGAGCGTGCGGCGCAGGCGCTGGGCGGCCGGCGGCGGCAGACAGGCCAGCAGCTGGCGGCGCAGACGGCGCGAGAGCGCGGGCGTGAGGCCGGACAGCGCGCGCACCTCGCGCTCCGACAGCTCGAGGTCGGCGAGGTCGAGCGCGCCGCCCGGCCCCTCGCCCGCCGCCCCGCTACCCGCCTCGCTACCCGCCCCGCTCGTCGCCCCGCTACTGCCTGCAATGCAACGGAGAAACACACGTTCGATGATGCGGCCGCTCGCGTCTGGAGCCCCGCGGGCGCGGTTAGGGTTAATGAGAGCCACGTTAGGAGAGCGAACAACAAGCGGTCGAGGTGCCGGACGGAGCGGATGCATTAAAATGTTGCCTGCCGTTTACCGGATGCGAGCTAAGATGGCGACGTGGTCCGCGGCGGAGGCATCGCTATTCACAGGCGTGGCGCGCCGTGCCGCACACAAAAGAACACATGAAGGGATATAAATAGTAATAATGGTTTAGTACCTATTCCTGCGCGTCGTTTGCGAGGAGGTCGCCTGCGCCTGCGCCGCGCCGGGCCCGTGCAGGGTCACGCGCAACCCAACTGCAACCACACCAGAGTCATGTCCGCCGCGCTGCCTCCTGTCCCCCCTCCCCCCGCCCCTCCCCTCCCCTCCCCCAGTGCGCTACCGTGTACTATCTATCTACTTTGAGGCGATGATAAATCTCTAAACAAATTAATTAACTTTTCCACTTTAATTTAATATTTTATTTTACTTTAATTTTGATCAATCTACTTTACATGACTGTAATGCTAAACGTTACACAAATGTGGAACGCCCTCTATTTACACATCGTGCGGATTCAACTACGTAATAAAAGAAAATTAATATTATGAGAACCTAGAGCAACGCAACATTTTCCTGCTAGTGTTAGCGGGTAGGAGAAAGTCAACACCTGCACAAAGAATGCAAATTGAATACAAGTATAACACTACAATGCAAAAAAACATGTTAAAATTATTAATAAAAATCATGTTAATGAAAAAAAGAAAAACACACTATTAGATCAAAAAATGTAACAGCTTTAATGGTTTAGTCTACTGATGTTAGCGAAGTTCGCCGGTGGAAAACGTTACTAATATACTGCCGATCGGGACCCGATGATGACGGTAGTTAATTGATTTGTTTTAGTGAAGCTGTGAGTGTCGGAGCCGCGCGCTATACTACAGATTGTCTCTCGCATGCTACCTGTGCAACTAACTAACTAGTCCTTGGCAAACATAGTGCAAATAGTTTATATGACATCCATTGTGACAGAACTTTGAAAATTGCCAAATTGTATAAAGCATGCGCAACAAGCGTCGATCACTTATGGGTAATTAAATTTGAATATTCTATTTTATTATTTAATATCATTATATTTTTTGAGTGTAAAACTATAAATATAAAAATAAAACTACACCTACATTAAAGGTTTTCTATAAGATATTGTAAAATTCAACATTTTATAACTATAAAATCTTATAGTCTTTGCAGCATGAATTAAATATGAATTTGAATAAAATATAAAAATATTTGAATTATTTTCTAAATTGACTCAGATAAAAAATCTTGATTCTAAAATCCTAATGTAATGTTAATAAATTTTCAATCATGCGAAATCTAACAATGCCAAATCAGAAGCCAAAAGATGATGATGAAATTTGAAATTTTGAAAAATGCATGTCCCATCAGTACCTAAGTAATCACTAAGAAATCTATGCAGAACTAATCTAGCATGATTTAAATAATTATGTGAATTCTTTGTATTGTTTGTCTTAATTTTATTATCGGATACTATAAAATATATGTTTATCATATATTTTTATCATATATTTTTGTTACAGAATCTAATTTCTAAATAAAGTTTTAACACATTTTTCCACCCAAACATAAATTTTCACTAGTATTTCGATACATATTTTTTTTTGTCACAATGAACAAATATATCTCGTACAGCGCTGTGCCGCGACGGCCTAGCTCTGCGAGCTGAACCGCCGAAGCTATAGAACCTAAAGGTGTATGAGGTGTTTTGAAGCCGTTGGTTTTCCACATAAAATAAGCTAAGGAATCTAAGGTGTAATGTGATATCCGTGAGCCGTGATAGCGCGTGATAAGTGGTACAATAGTACGCGTGATAAGTGGTACAATAGTACGCGTGATAAGTGGTACAATAGTACGCGTGATAAGTGGTACAATAGTACAAGCGTGTATCGGCAACGTTTTCCCCGCGCGTGTCAGAGGTCACTCACCTCTCGGCGCGGCGCGCGACTTGTTGAACATCGAGTCGAAGTCGGCGTGCAGGTCGCGCGACCCCCAGCCGTCGCGTCTGAGGAAAACACTCTATTATACATCCATACATAAATACATCCAAATAAGAATCATCGAATGGAATCCATAAGCACCACTATTTACTCGCGCGGTAAATGTTACAATGTCCTTCAAGCTCTTCAAAATGAAACTTGTCGGTTTCCTCGCGATGTTTGCCCTTACCAGAACTTATTTTTATAGAAGTGAAAATGTACAAACCAACTTACGTTTCCGAAACACTTCGTTTACTTTCCACATATTTATGAGTGCTGCATGCAATACAATATATTTTTTAAACTCATTTTTTTTATAAATAAAACCGATAATAATATTAGATCCAGCTATATATAGAATAATAAATTGTAATACTCACAAGAGATGCCTCCTTGGTAAATGCGGGCTGCATGCATAAAATTAACAATTTAGTATAAAAATACAACATCAAAAAGAAAATGTTAAGATATTATAAAATCAGATAAATAAAGTATTGCCAAAATAAAAAGCCATATTTGCCACTTGCTTCAAAACGAGTTTACACCTGTGATTATATTATGCAAATTTAAGACAGGCATAGGCAAATGTGGCTTCAACTTCTGCAAATTAAAACAATTAAAAAAATGTTTTTTTCTGCTAAGGGTAGATAAGAAGCGCAAAACAGGTTCTATATACTTGACACTGACGAACCATGTCAATCTCTAGTCTAAACTGCCAAAAAATTAAATTAGTCGTAAATAAAATTCCTTAAATTTTAAGAAAGAGACCCTCAATTTTTTTTAAAGAACCAAACCGTTTTATCTTTTAAAAAAACCGTAATCAGATAATTTAAGTTCTGCTATCGTCCCTTTCTTTATGCTATGGTAGAAACCTTGCTAAAGTGGAACAAAGTAGTTATATCAATATCAAGCTACTCTTTTCTTCAGGTTCTAAAAAGAACACAGCTAATACCAAGCTTCACGTAACAAACAATATAAAGGTAAAGCCAAAGCGACGTGTGTTAACTGTGTGTACCTGTTAGTGAAGAATGGCGCCTGCAGGTTGTTGAAGAGCGAGTGCGGGTGCTGCGGGAAGCCGGGGCCCTCTTCACCGTTCAGGCGGTTGGTTAGCGCGCGCACCTGGGGAATATACAGATAGTCAGCAAAATACAAGTTATCTTTGTTTTATTTGTTGTTACTTAGATAAAAGTATTTTCTGACGTGTTGACTTTTCAAACAAACAAACAAACGAAATATATTTATACAAAAATGTGTGGCTCTCAATAAGTTTTACAAAGGTTGTTTTTTTGACTCCAAGGTTTGAAATAAGAGTCGAGTGCCATCGATAACTAACTAAATATTTCACGTCATACTATATCATCATCGTCTTCCGTGTCGTATCCGACAAAGGTAAACCTGAACTGTCTGAGTAGTTTTATCGTGAGATATGGCTAGCGAAGCCTAACTTAGTTTTGAAGTTTCTGTTGCTGCGCTCTCAGTTCTGTTGGTCGCTGCTGTTATATTAGTAAGACGGCTTCTCCATTGACAAGAGAGATAAGGCTTTGACTCATTACGCTAGAAATGCGGTTTGATCAAGGAGCCGAGTCAGCTCGCGTTAATCTTCTTCTGTAGACTGTAGAGTAGACTCGGCCTACATCGGACACTCACCCGGTGCAGGAGGGTAGAGAACAGGTTCTCGGCCGTGAGCAGATGGAAGCCCTCGTCTTCCTCGTCCTCCTCCCCCGAGGAGGCGGAGTCGGCGCGCGCCAGCCGCGACGGACGCAGGCGGTGCATGTGGTTGTCGTCTTCCTCCTCCGACTCGCCGCCGCTGACCAGATTGCTGGAAGAGAAAGGAACCATAAGGCCTCGACCTCGAATTCCGCAGCGGAGGCAGAGAGTGAGTGGCAGCACTAAGTGCGTAAAATCACATGCTCAATAAATTATAGGAATTGCTAAAAACACAAATAAAAGATTTTCTATTATATTCTAAATATTAGTAAAACGTGCAACATGAATTACTGATGATAATATAATTTCCGCCTCTGCCCCCTCCACCTCCCATGAGCAGCCGTGCGCTGCGATACCTGGCCCGCAGTGAGAACCGCGCGCGGGGGCAGAGCGGAGACGGAGCACGACGGGACCCTCGTGAAAAAGACAGCTCGCTCTTGTTGTGGTCGAAACGTCGAAGGTGTTTACACTCCTTAGTTAATATGTGAGTAATTCCCGTTGTTATAAAATGAATAATATAATTTGACATAATAACAACCCAATGACGAATGATAGTTAGTAACCTGATGCGTCGCTGCGGGCGCGGGCGCGGCTTGGGCGCGGCCTCGGGCTCCAGACTGCGCTGGCGCGGCGTGACGTAGCCGCCGCCCTCCACCGCGATGGGGATGATGAACTCGCGCGCAGACTTCTTGATGGGCTCGCCGGGGCTGCTGCAGCCCTCGCTGGTGCTGCCAGACTCCGTCGATACCAGCCGTCTGGGAAACAAAAAACTATCACTATGTGTTACGTAACTTTACCTCTTTCTTGTTCAGAGGCTAGTCTGCCTGCTGTTCTTAAAACGGTGTTCATCATCATCATCATCATCATCATTTGGACATAGGCCTCCCTTATTGACGCCCAGGTATAACGGTCGGATGCAGCCTCCATCCACCGTGTTATGGTGTTACAATTTGGAAGAGACAATAATGTCAAAATATCATCATTTTGGTTTTATGAGTATGGTTTCTGATAGATGATTTCACCACAAGTAAAATAACACCAATGCGACTCGATTTCAGATAACTGGTAAACCACTTGGTACATTAATGCTAACTTCATCATGAAAGAACGTAATCACAAAATTAAACTTGGAAGAAAGTAATAAGTAAAGTCGAGTCTAACGTCCTTACCTGAGCGGCTGCGCTAGTGGCGCACGAGGCGCGGGTTTTTGCGCAGGAGACAGAGGGCTCTGCACCGGAGATAGCGGGGTCTGCGCGGGAGACAGCGGAGTTTGCGCCGGCACTTCCTCTGTCACGCTGATGGGGATGATGCGCTCCACGGACACGCCCCTGCTGAGGGAATATAGCTTGAAATATCGTATATACAAACTTTTAGGAAGATATTTTGAATAAAAAAATTTTGAGCTGAATTTAGCGTAATAGTCAATTGATTATTCATAACATTTACAAAATTTTCTATACCTACTAAATACGAAAAAATTACTAAAGACGCTTTATCATTATATAGAAATCTAGATTCACGTCATTTATTTATGTAATTATTTTTTGCAGTTGTAGGTATAACAGAAAGTTTGCTTGCACGAAAGTTGCAAACCGCCAATTGCATGTGCAACGATTAATACTCCAGCATATTATAGCGGCAGAAAGTAGCCTGTCAATATCCATACAACTTTATAAAGACAAAGAAAATCACAAACCAACCACTCTCACCCAGTATTGTATACCTGTTAGGTCGATGGTCCTGCACCTTATGATGTGCCTCAGTGCGGAAGAGACGCGGGGTCGGTGTGAGCGGCGTGGCCGGCGGGGACGAAAGCGACCCCACGCCCGGGGACGAAAGCGAACCCACGCCCGGGGACGACAGCGACCCCACGCCCGCGGACGACGAGCGGCTGTACGGCATCGGGGGCTTGCCTGCAAGGAGTGGGCTCATGATGTGGCCGAGGCTTGCCGGGCAGAGATACATATGAATCTATTGGATATACTATATGGATATAAAATACTTTGAACTGGATGTGTTTAAACTTATGCATATTCGGTGTGCAAGTAAATATTATGGAACAGATTCAGATAATTATAGCCACAAAAAAATAAACGTCTTTAGATAGCTGAAGCGTTATTATCACTTATGCCGATTGTGATTTCATTTGAACTGTTGCCTGAAATATTTACAATTCTTCGTAAGCGCCATACGATTTTTTTTGAAAGAATGGGTTCAAGGTTCCACCCTGTTTTGGTTCTACTCCAGTCGGAATCCAATTGAAATAAGTTCTCACATATAAATAGATTCTTACGCAAGTAATATTTTTAATGCTTTTCGTTGAAAATTCTTCACATTAGGGAGTGCAACCCTAATGATATGTGCAACCCTAGTCGTAAGTTTTCTAAAATATACAATTTCTACAACAAACATTAGGCAACTACAGTAAAATCCAGCGATACTACAGTGCTATACTACAATGAAATAGCCAATGGAGCTTGCAAGTAGCTTGATGGACATAATTGTTTACCCTGAACATGTTCAGAATGCGTTTACAGTTCAACACAAAATTAGATTTAGAAAGATTTATACAAATTTATTGGCTTTAATGAACTGAAAACGCAATCTTATAAATACAGGGCTTGGGAGATATTGGCGTGGTATGTATTTTACATTATAAATTAATGTTTTAACTCTAATATTCAGTTTGAGAAGAGAAATGAAAAAACTTGTGAATGAAATATGAACTCTTTTTACATATTTTCTTATTTATTCTCTTTTACATTTTACCACGAAAAGATCTCTTATGTAATGTAGCGATTATTTATATAAAAAAATTACATTTACATTTTTGAAGATTAAATTACTACAACTGACAAAAAAGTCTTATAATCTTTTTCATAATGACCATAACCGCAACAGTACTTCAAACCACGCCCTATATACTATAAAAGTATGACGTCACAAAATGGCGGCGATCTTGAATAGGATTTTAAAATTTGAAAAATAAAAAACAAACCATAGTAGAAAGATGAATATGAAACTTAATTTTGATTTTATTAAAAAACCAAGGTCTAAATTAGATCACCATTAAAATATTAATTTGTGTATAATATAGAATATAATCGATAGAGAAAATAGAATGAAAAAGAATAAATATGATAAGATAAGATGCAGAAGCATGGTTTATACTGCTGCATCTGTTATTTTGAAGTTAAAAAAAACCTATAGTAAAACATGATGAACAGCTGAGATCAGCAAGCACCATACAAATAGCAAACTGATCATCAATTTACTGTTATCGCCGCCATTTTATTCCATTGCTAGTAAAGTCCAGGGTAACTAAGGCAGCGCGATGAGCTCACCTGTGCGGATGGCGGATGATATGATATCGCGGGCGGCGCGCCTGCGCGAGTCCTCACCTTGTTTCTCCTCCACCAGCTTGGCCATAGAGTTCTGCAGGCTCCTGGAATGTAAATACTTTAGAAATAACGTCGTTTATATTTAAATCGAACTGCTTCAAGAAAATAGTAAAAAGGCCGTGCGCTTTGGTGGAAGCATTGCTGTGTCCCCAAGTTCATTACTCAGAGTTATATATAAATAGCCTATCCTGTGTCCCAGACGTCTAAATGATAATCTACCAAATTTCATTAAATTCGGATCATACATACAGAAAAATTTCTAGAAATCGTCAAATTCGTTTCAGTATAATATATTGAGCCTTTAAACACAATATCTCTGAAAACAAACTAACTTCCACGACAGATCATTACAGATTTAATATTAATTGATATAGATGATGGTAGGGCCGTGCATTCCCAGACTTGGTTCCCACCAACTGCATTGCCGTGTCCCCTACTCAGTGCTTAGACTACATAATGTTACCTCCTAGCGTCCTGCAGCAGCACGGCGGGGTCGGGGGGCGAGGCGGCGTGGTTGGGCTCGCTCTCCGTCTTCTTCACTCCGCCGCGAACCGGCTCAGGCTCGCACGGAGGCGTCTACGATAATAACATTACATATTTATTTTATTTATTTGGGAAACAAGAAGATATTTTTTTATGCAAATCTGAAAATGCGTTTTTTTGAAAACTTTCTTCGGGGTTGTATTCTGTTCGCTGCGGTAAACACGCCTGCTTCGGCTTCATATACCCATTATGGTACACCTTGTATATACAAAAATATAGATCACAGCTTACGGGTGCACTTATAGACCAGTGCAGATAGCTTCAAAAATGGTCAAAAAAGGAAAAAAATAGTAGTAGAATGAAACCCATTAGAAAAGGAGGGGAATATGACAAATATTAAAGGAAAAATAAATTACGGTCGATCGGAGTTCGGGAAGTGGGAGGGGGGGGGGCTTTTAAGGGGAGAAAATGGTTTATCTCGATTTGCGGTGAAACTACTAGTCCTATGAAAAAAAGTTATATGGCAAATTTGTAGGTAATAAAACGATCTACAGCTTTTAATTCACAACTTTTTTACATAACGTCAAAATGTATGTGAAAAATTCAAATAACCAAGTTTTTTGTTTTTTTTACTTATCTTTTTCAAAAATTGTTATTTTTCTACGAAATTTGGTGAAAACTTACCTATTTATGTCCCAAATACACTGTGATTTATTTGATTGAAAATATTATTGTTTTCACCTTATTTTGACTTAATTTTCAAAAATATAGACTAATTTTCAATCGAAAATTCACGTGTCAAAATATTAGCTTTTTTATAAAAGTCGGTGTGCTTTATGTCCATTGAAATCTCTATTTTCTGATAGTTAAAAAAATGTATACATTACTATAGTAAATTTTCTCAGAAAATGCAAAACACCGAAACAAAATTTGTATCATTATGTAAAATTGCATCATAAAAATGTGATTTTTGCAATTTTTATTTCATATAATTGCTTATAATCCGACTTATTGCACATTATACAAACAGATTATTATTATTATTATTCTCTTTATTTAATTGTAAACACATCAAAATACATTTCTTACAATAGATGAAAAATTATAAAAAACTATCTACTGTAAAAAATATATAAAAACGGAAAATCACCGGCCACAAAGCTAAACTCAAGCGGCCGGTGACTAGGAGCGCAGAGAGAGGAACTTTCTGACAATCCGCGCAGAGTCTAGGAGTACTGCCTTCTGGATCTGACCCTTGATCCAGCTTCCTAGTGAGAGCCTCTTGAGATGTTGGTCGAGACTCTTCGCCATTAGGCCGTTAACAGACACAACTATCGGGACGATAGTCGCTGATTCCACATTCCACATGGTGACAATCTCCTGGGCTAAGTCATGGTATTTATTTACCTTATCCTTTTCAGCTTTCACGAGATTGACATCATGTGGGATTGTGATATCAACGAGTATCGCTGTCCGTTTTACCCGATCTATCAGTACAATATCAGGTTTATTCGCAAGAATAGTCCTGTCAGTAATGATAGATCGGTCCCAATAGAGCGTTGCATGGTCATTTTCGAGAACTGGCGGTGGTGTGTACTTATAATACGGAACTTCAGGTCCAGTAAGGCTGTATTGAAGAGCCAGTTGTTGATGGATAATCTTGGCTACTTGGTTATGTCTGTGCAAGTATTCTGTGTTGGCAAGATGCGAACAACCCGAAAGTACATGACGAAGGGATTCCCCCGGTAGATGACACGCTCGACATATGTCAATTGTGCCATCTTTCATTATGTACTTTCGGTAGTTGTTCGTCTTCACCACCTCATCCATAATTGCACAGACAAAACCTTCGGTTTCCCCAAAGAGGTCACCAAATCGTAGCCAATTTACCGAAGCGATGGGATCTACGTCAGGCCCTGTAAGGGCCTTGAAGAATCTCCCATGCAGCTCCTTGCTCTCCCATACAGCCCTTATTATTATTATTATTATTCTCTTTATTTAATTGTAAACACATCAAAATACATTTCTTACAATAGATGAAAAATTATAAAAATCTATCTACTGTAAAAAATATATAAAAACGGATAATCACCGGCCACAAAGCTAAACTCAAGCGGCCGGTGACTAGGAGTGCAGAGAGAGGAACTTTCTGACAATCCGCGCAGAGTCTAGGAGTACTGCCTTCTGGATCTGGCCCTTGATCCAGCTTCCCAGTGAGAGCCTCTGGAGATGTTGGTCGAGACTCTTCGCCATTAGGCCGTTAACAGACACAACTATCGGGACGATAGTCGCTGATTCCACATTCCACATGGTGACAATCTCCTGGGCTAAGTCATGGTATTTATTTACCTTATCCTTTTCAGCTTTCACGAGATTGACATCATGTGGGATTGTGATATCAACGAGTATCGCTGTCCGTTTTACCCGATCCATCAGTACAATATCAGGTTTATTCGCAAGAATAGTCCTGTCAGTAATGATAGATCGGTCCCAATAGAGCGTTGCATGGTCATTTTCGAGAACTGGCGGTGGTGTGTACTTATAATACGGAACTTCAGGTCCAGTAAGGCTGTATTGAAGAGCCAGTTGTTGATGGATAATCTTGGCTACTTGGTTATGTCTGTGCAAGTATTCTGTGTTGGCAAGATGCGAACAACCCGAAAGTACATGACGAAGGGATTCCCCCGGTAGATGACACGCTCGACATATGTCAATTGTGCCATCTTTCATTATGTACTTTCGGTAGTTGTTCGTCTTCACCACCTCATCCATAATTGCACAGACAAAACCTTCGGTTTCCCCAAAGAGGTCACCAAATCGTAGCCAATTTACCGAAGCGATGGGATCTACGTCAGGCCCTGTAAGGGCCTTGAAGAATCTCCCATGCAGCTCCTTGCTCTCCCATACAGCCTTTCTGTCCTGGATGCTCATCACCGTTGGTTTGCGCCAGTTCTCCTTAGCCAAGGAGAGTGGGGTAAAGCTCTTATCTACTGCCACCACAGCACGATGCATCCCGCACTCATTTTGAAGGAAATAATCCCTAAGATTGTATACCTCACGATTGTGTAGAGACTTGGCATTTAAGAAACCTCGACCTCCACATTTCCGTGGGATATACAATCTCATTACAGAAGCACGGGGATGTCGCATGCGGTGGGTGGTTAGTAATTGACGAACTTTACAGTCTAGGGCGTCTAGCTCAGTCTGAGTCCATTTAAGTATGCCAAAAGTATATGTAAGCAGTGGCATAACCCAGCCATTGTAGGCACGCACCTTATTGCCGCCTGACAAAAGGCTATTGAGCACTTTTGAAAGGCGGCAAAAGAAACGCTCTTTAACGGTCTGTTTTACACCACTGTCCACTATACCTAATGCTTCTGACATACCAAGATATTTATAGGTTTCATCTTCCGAGAGACTTTTGAGAGATATGGTGTCGGAAAGTTGTAAATTGCTAGTATTTATCACTTTCCCGCGTTGTATTTGTATGACCGCACACTTATCAACACCAAAATCCATGTTAATAGCATTGCTAAATGTCTGGGTGATATTCAGCAATGCTATTAAATCAGATTTCTTCGCTGAAAAAAGTTTGAGGTCATCCATATACAATAAGTGGGAAATAATCTCAGTATCTCTCTGAAGTTGGTAACCTAGTCCTGAATTCTTCAGTAATGTACTGAGCGGATTCAGGGCTAGGCAGAACCATAAAGGACTCAGACTGTCACCCTGAAATATACCCCTTTCAATCCTTATAAGGTCATGCGCGGTAGACGGAACCTGTCGGCTACCAGGATGACGAAGGACGGTGGTCCACTGCCTCATGCACGCGCCCAAGAATGATCTTAGAGTTGCATCTATTTTATACAACTCCAAAACCCTCTCAAGCCATGTATGAGGCACCGAATCATATGCCTTCTTATAGTCTATCCAAGCAGCCGAGAGGTTCCCTCGACCACGCTTAACCTTTTGGCTAATGGCCATGTCAATGAGGAGGAGCTCCTTAGTACCTCGAGACCCAACCCTACATCCATTCTGATTAGGTGCCAAGATATTATTCGCAACAATGTGATTGTTAATTTTAGTAGTCAGAATGGATGTAAGGAGCTTGTAGATGGTAGGTAAGCAAGTTATTGGTCTATAGTTCTTGGGTTCCGAGGCACTACCGGACTTGTGGAGCAGGAAAGTTACACCAGATGTCATAAAATTTGGAAGAAACCCGTTCGCTATAGCTTCTTGGAATTGTGCAGCAAGAACATCGTGCGAACATCGAAACCACTTCAGCCAGAAGTTATGCAATCCATCCAGTCCAGGACTTTTCCAGTTCTGGGCGGAGCGGATCGCATTACTTACATCTGATGGAGAGATGGAGATGGCTTCCATAATTTCGATGTTATCGCATTCCGCTCTCACAACATTAATCCAATCCGCCTCTGTGTGTCCAACCGGTACGGACCAGATGCCGCGCCAGAAATTATTTCCTGATTCGGCATCCGGTACCGCGTCTGTGGACACACACCGATCGGGTTTCTCCCAATTTTGGTAAAATTTCCTTTGGTCACTTTGAAAGTTGCGATTCTGCCAGTATCTGTCGACTCGCTTCTTGAACCGTCTAATTCGGCTCGCCCAAGCATAGACTTTTTGTTTTAGATAATCTATGCGTTCTGTGACAGCATTGAGATAATTCTGTGGTAGAACGTCAGTTCCAATGAAAGCTTCTGTCACAAAACGCATGACTCTAGGGCGTCGGTTACCCTGCCTAAAAGAAATTAATTTTGCGATAAGGGTTCTGAACCTACTAATACGTCGCTCTATTCTTACTTGCCACGCAGGGGTATCGTCGGGTCGACGCGGTGCGCGATTAGTGTCCGGAAACTTTACTCGCGCAACACGGCAAGCGGCTATAGCCCCGCAGTAAAGAATAGAGTGGGTATCAGTAAGGTCACTGCTTGTTGCCAGGTAAGGAACAATCAGTGGGTTCAGAGCCCCTATCATAGCCAAACATCGTCTATGCGTAGGGAAGCGAGGGAGGCGTGGCTTGATAGCTACATTTCTGTAGTTGTGAATCGCATCTTCCAAAGCCCTCCTCAGTTGCTCATTTGGGATACTTACTTCTATGCTCTCGTGATCGACTTCATCAACAATGTTACCAGGCAGTGTTACCGGGTGTATAGTTGGTAGCGGTGTAGGTGTAGGGATTGCTGGACTTACCTGATTACACTGTTGATGGTCGATCACTAGAGCATTGAGAGCTTCGTTACGTAATTGATCAAGTACAGTATCACACAACATTTTGGAGCGTTGTATGACACGCACCTGATCAGACAGACGTTGTGCAGTAACGTCCATAGCTGGTTCAAGGGTCTGAAACAAAGGCATCATCCGAACACGGTACGCTGTCAAGTTAGTTCCTCCCTCTGTAGCCCTATAATACGCGCGCATGACATTTAAGTTTTTTTCATAAGTCCACTTCATGCGCCGCACTATGCCGTCAGCTGCGGGGGCCGGACGCGGGGCAGAACGCCCTGCAGGCCCCAAGCCGGCTGACAGTGGTGGTCGTCCTCGTCGCACAGGTGGTCGCGGCGGCGGGGGCGACGGCGGCCCGTCCTCGATGCTCGACACATCACTCGTTTCCGGCGGAGTTCTGAACTCCGCCTCATCGGACGACGAAGACGTGGAGATTGGCGAGGCGGGTCGAGGTGGTGGTGGGAGTGCAGTTTGTGCCGCCGATCGTGATCTTGTTATCATTTATGTTTATATCATTTTCCCTTTTACTTTATATGATAATATAAGGAAAAACATTATGAAAATAAAATTTTATATAAAAACACGTCTGTGTCAGGCGGTGACATTTGACATTTTTATTATTATTATTATTATTATTATATAGTCTGAAAAGACAAAATCACATTTTTATGATGCAATTGTACCTAATGATACAAATTTTTGTTTCGGTTTTGTGCATTTTCTGAGAATATTTACTATCGTAATGTATATATTTATTTTAACTATCAGAAAATAGAGATTTCAATGGACATAAAGCACACCGACTTTTATAAAAAAGCTAATATTTTGACACGTGAATTTTCGATTGAAAATTAGTCTATATTTTTGAAAATTAAGTCAAAATAAGGTGAAAACAATAATATTTTCAATCAAATAAATCACAGTGTATTTGGGACATAAATAGGTAAGTTTTCACCAAATTTCGTAGAAAAATAACAATTTTTGAAAAAGATAAATAAAAAAAACAAAAAACTTGGTTATTTGAATTTTTTACATAAGTTTTGAGGTTATGTATAAAAGTTGTGAATTAAAAGTTGTAGATCGTTTTATTTCCTACAACTTTGCCATATAACTTTTTTTCATAGGACTAGTAGTTTCACCGCAAATCGAGATAAACCATTTTCTCCCCTTAAAAGCCCACCCCCTCCCACTTCCCGAACTCAGATCGACCGTAATTTATTTTTCCTTTCATTTTTATCATATTCCCCTCCTTTTCTAATGGGTTTCATTCTACTACTATTTTTTTCCTTGTAAAAAATTAAAAACCCTGGTCTATTAAGCTATAGACAGCTTCCAATATTGCATATTTATAAAGCTTTAGGCCGCGGTCACGAAGTAAGCGGGAGTTTTTGCATTTATAAACAGTAACAGATAGTTGTAAACGGCCTTTCAATAAATTATATTTTGTATTTTATTGTAACTTCTATTCAACGTTATGAAAATAAGTATTATCTGTGATTCTATTTCATACTTTATATAATATGTGGTATCATATTTCAGTATGGGTCAATGAATTGCATTGCATTTATCAATGACAATTGCATTATTGCTGTGGCATGCCATTCTAATAAATTTGTACCTATACCGAAATTGGTAAAACATCTTGATATTACCTTAATTATCATATATTTGGCACAAGTTATCTTTATTTAAGCTAACTTACCGGACTGGGCTCGATGCCGATCTGTTGCAGGCGGACAGTTCCGTTTCCGATCTCCGGCTTCATCTCGCGGTCCTCACTGGCTGCTTTGGGCTTGGCGATCTTCGACACAACTGGAAAAACAATTTTTTATTTTATTTTAGACACTTATGAAAAAACAGCTTACACTTAAAACAAATACTAGGGCTAAATGGTATCACACACACTAGACTTTCATTCTGTAGATAGTTGGTTCAATCCCCGCCCGTTTCCAGGGACTATCTCTTGAGGAGAGAGTATTAAAGATAAAGTAATAAGATATTAGACAGATGTTAGATAGATGTTGCTGCGAAATGTCCAGCATGATTTATTTATTTTATTTATTTTGGTAACGTACAAAAGGATGATGATGATGATAAACAATAAATACATAGCTTTAGCACTAAAGGCCAATTTCAAGTTAGACATTAAGTATTATTTCTTAAATACTATAAATACATTTAATTTATGTACAAACCTGGCTTGATGACGTTCCGTTTGATTTCCGGAGCTGCAGTGAGGGAGGCGCGCCGTTCAAACTGATCCTTGAAACTACCAACGTTTCCTCCTACAAACAAAACAGTATTAAGATTTAAATTCAGCATGAAACAGTCATCTATTTATATAAATAAAAATAAATTGCTGTTCGTGAGTCACTCAATATAATATATGGTTAAATAGTTTTTTTTGTAAAGGCGATTAAATTATCTAGAATCTAGCTAGATAATATGTATAATTTTTAATCGTTTCAACCATCTCATTAAAAGCTGACTCTTAATAACCCTTAATAATAATTATTATTATTGTCCTTATTCTTATAATCATTTTAATTTTATGAAATAAAAAAATAAAAATAATTACAATAAAGTTGAACTTGGTCTTGAAAATTATTAGAAGCGGACTTATCAGCTAGTTGGGACGATGACTTTATAAATAAGAGTAGAAGTTCTAACCGGGTATAGACAACTTCTTTGGTTTGTTGGCGGCGGTGTTCCGCTCGGGCACGCCCGCCAGCGCCAGCGACGTCAGCTTGTCCGCCGCCGCACTCACTGAACTGACCTTAGCCTCCTCCTGCTGGAAATAATACACACTAGATGAAAACCCGGTTGAAATTTGATTCTAATAAAAACAATAAACGATATTTTCGCGAAACGTCAACGACTGACGATGATTATGAAACGGAAAGTGCTTCACACCAAAGATGGCGACAGCCATTGCATTATAAAACATTTTACACAATTTAACGAAATTTTCCATAATCCGAATTTTGCGGATATATGTCAACTGTCGACTCAAAATCATTCATATTTTTTTTATGTTTTGTTATTCATACTAGGTTTTTGTATTTAAGCTACATTCATTACACAAACTACATTACCTTTGGTACTTCCTTCTCCGGAGACTTCTCTAGCACTTTAGTGGGCGACCGCTTCTTGACGGCGGCTCGTGGTTTGGGGGCGGCCTTCTCTACGGGCTCGTCGTTCTCTTTGACCACGTCTTTGGTGGCGTCGCGCGCTAGTTCCGCGGGCGCTATGGTCATTGTTGCAGAGGACTTTAGGCATGGTGTTGGCTGTAAAGCGCAATAATATTATGATTACTGGTAAATATGTATTTCTTTGTTACTCTTTCAAACACAAACTAACACATTTTGAATGAAGTCGCCTAGTTTTTCGAGTCAATATCAACAAGGCCTTTGATTAATACCCATTAAGAAAAGTCCATTAAAATATGTAATCCGCCATCTTGGATGGTCCCCCATATTGGATTTAAAAATGACGTCCCAGCACAACTTGTCATGTCATTCAAACTAAACGTTTATTGAAATCTGCTTCAAAATTGAGTCGTAAAATTTCACCCAAACAAACATACATTGCATGTTAAATAAAAGTTTTTAATAAAAGAAAGTCACCATGTCATCTGCCAGTGGCTCGGTGGGCGGGGCCTCCGGGCTGGCCTCTTCAGGCAGGGGCGGGGACTGCGGCCCCATACTTGCAACACTGCACAAAATATACATAAGTACATGTAAATATTAATATACTTTATATGTATTCAAGTTATAAATAGTAACATTTGATTGTTTTTTGTTTGTTTGTTGAGACAAGAGAGTTGAGAGAAAATACATTTTATAATTAGATTGATATATTTTTCCTTATTATAAGCTAATTAAATAAAAATAACGTTGTATAAACACTACAATTAGGGGACGAAATAGTAATATATGATATGCCAATTTGGAGAAGTGTTCTCCAATCCACACCGAGATGCGCAGTAAATACGGACAAGTTTTAGCCGAAGTTAACCCCATAAGGCAGACCAGACGGTTAAATATATTATTCAAGATTCAAGATGTCCGTAACGTCAGAGAAAATGATATGTACTGGCGGAAGATCAGCGAGCGTTGGTTGCTAGTATCTATACTTGTAACCAACTCAATGGGTCCTTTTCACTATGTTCGGTTAACAATCTGTTTATGTATGATAGTACAATTTATCTTTGTAAAACTTAATTTAACCCAAACATTTTGTTAAAGATATTTAGTTTTTTTTGTACGAGCTGCAAGGTTGTCATTACCTGGGCACCCGTTCCTTCTTCCTCTGCAGTCCGCTGGCAGAGCGCGCCTGTTCCAGCTTCCTCTTGTTATCCCCGGCGGAGACCAGCGTGCGCGTGGGCGAGGGCTTGATGGCGTCCTCGCCGCCCTCCGCCACCAGGTCTAGTATACGCTTCTCCGCGGAGTTGCTCGGCTCCACCGCCATGGACGTGGAGCTGGTGAGGTCCGTGGCGCTCTCTTCGGGGCCCAGCTCTCTCTGGAATACCACAAAATCACAGTTAAAAAAATATTTCAAACAGCATTTAACATTACATTTCGGTCCATATCGGGTTAGTAGCAATATCTTAACCTATGTTAGTCTTAAAAAGTAAAGCACAAAAGTTTGAACAGTGCAATTGAACAATGATAAAAAGCGAAGCTGATGCGTGTGCGGCTATTCCTATCTGGATTTAGCTTTGGTTCCGTCCGAGTGCGACAAACTGAGACGAAACCCTGTGATAAGAGTAGAGCCACTGGTATCTGCTGGGAGACTAAGGGATTTAAAATCAGCAGTGTTCTCTGTACTGTAGCAACTTACTACGATCATTAACCCGCCTGATAAGCGTGTTTATCCCAAATTCCTAAAGACCTATAATGGGTTCTATTGACACTAATATCGGGTACTGTGTAGTAGTAGTAGCCACCGTAGCCGTTTCCCCCAGGTAGATAGGATAAGATAATTCACACACCAATTATCAATATTAATATTAGAACTTAAAAACTACAAAAATTATGCGTAATGGGCGGTCTTATTGCTTAAAGCAATTTCTTCCAGACCACCTGAGGTTGGAAAGAAAAACTGCAGAATATAACTGGACGATTTTAGTAGGTGGGCAGGTAGTAGGAAGGGGGGGGGGGGTAGGTTACCTCTGGCGGCACGACGACGGCGCTGGCGGCGGCGGCGGGCGCCAGCGACAGCAGCAGGTCGAGGCGCACCGGCGTCTCCGCCGCCAGCGCCTCCGCCACCTCCAGGCAGGACGCCGAGTAGCCGCTGTTCACCCAACTGTAAACAATACAATACATAATATTGAATACTGTACATAATATTGAATAGGTAGCATTTTATGGAAATAAATCTTTAAATCTATATAGTATCTATATAGTATATAAATCTTTATTTCCATAAAATGCTAAAGATCACTTGGACATGTCAATATAAATTATATGATCTGGAATATAACGCTGGACAAATATTTACAATACAATACAAATACACTTTATTGCACACCAAAAACAAAACACACAATTAAAACACAAAAAGAGTCACGTAATGGGAGGCCTGATCGCTAAAGAGCGATTAGATATTTAGTTCAGAAATCGTGCGAAACTCTTGTGAATATCGGTGTGTGCCCTGTTTTCCAATCAAGCTGCGTACGTATAGCGCATACAGTGGTACGCGTAGTCCAACCTAATACTTAACACAGGAACGCGCTTACTCTAAGCAGCTTCAGTTTCATTCAACCGTTACATTTATTACAAAAACCATCAAATATCGAGATCTTTAATGAAATATGTAAGCATTCGAGAACATAATAGCATGTACTTTAAAAAATATGTCCAAATCTATTGATATTTGATCGGAGCGTGAAACTTATTTCACGGGCCAATAGACCGGAACACAATGCTTGTTCGACACTACGAGTATAGACAAGGCATTAGCACTTGTTTCTTCAATGTTTGCTCCTCGAATAAATGTTCAGGAATTTGGTGAAATAAAAGAATATAAATCCCTTTCTCTACTAGTTCTATTATAAATAGATTTGAGAAGACTTTCAATGAAATTTGGATGTTTTTGAGTTGCTAACTAAACTATTTTCCTGAAAAATGTGGAAGAAGTTTCTAGAGACAGCTGGTGGTTACTTACGGATGGTCACAAATGTAAGCGATGTCAGCGCGCTTCAGCGGATCTACGGTCAGCATATCGCGAATTAGGGGGGACGCCGCTGAAAACAAACAATTAATAATTATATTATATATATTCCTGGATGGTGTATGATTTTGACTTTATTTGAGATCCCTTACAAGTGTCATTGTATTCTGGTGAGTAATAATACTTGGTATGTCATTATGTCCATGTAAATCAGACTATTCATCAGCCCAGCCGAGTATTGGGATGAAATATTTTTAACCTCAAGAAGGATTCTTTAAATATCTGATCATTATATTGGAAACATTCCACTTGCTTGGGGATCAGAAAATTATGTCCCGCTACAAATCAGCCAGGTCTGAAGTTTCGTGTTGGGATAAAAATCCATATAATAGAAGACACAAATAGCATCTTTCCAAAAATTGGAGCCAGCTCTAGGATTATTAGCAAAACCACGCGGCATATCCAAATTAGTCCACATACTTCTTCGTGTCGAAAGTAAAGCAATCTTACACCGTCGCCGCTCATTAACCCGTTTGATTCATCGCCGCACCGTTATTACACTCATTGCTTATTAAACTATCACACGCCATTTATTTTATTGCCATTGCGAACTGTACGAAATGTACTTGTGTAATTGTAATGTATTTGCAACATTGTGAAGGTATTGTAGCGAGATGCTAGTTTGGTGCAGTTTCAATGTTAATCGTACTCATAATTTTAGGCATAGACCTTCCTCTCAGATAACTACTTAGTTATCCGTCTTTACTATATCATTGGTAAACTGGACTTACTCTATGAAAGCAAGTTAACGCCGACGTGTTATAACTCGGTTCACGTAAACTAAGTTTACAGCGACCTCTAGCTCAATTCATATCAGAACGCCCCAGTTGCATCGTTTCGATAAAAAAATAAAAGACACATCGCACTGGCTCATAACATTACAAATCAACTCTACAAACCCTTGAAGTTTGATTACCTATTGTCGCTTTGGCGATCCTTAGAATAGAGATACTTTGCGATTTCTGTGTGCACGGTAAAGATGGGTCTTATACAAGTGTATGTCAATGTGTGAAATGACTATAAGTATACTCACAGGAGGGGTTCCTAGGTTCGTAGTAGTCCCCGTTGCTGATCTGTCGCACGAGCCGCTTGAAGTTGGAGCCGTCGAACGGCATCGCCCCGTACACCAGCGTGTACAGTAGCACCCCGAGCGACCAGCAGTCCACCTGGAACATAATTCATCGTCATTTCTTAGTATAGAAAGTCCACTGAACATAATTCTTCTTTTAATGTTCCAGTAATTTCGGTCTTGAGCATCTACCAGCAGCTTTCACCAAACTATCTATACTCTTCATTGGGCGTCATGGATCGCCATGTAACATGCGTTATACTTAAGAGAATAAGTACGCTTTACTAACTTCTAAGTATGAGTTATGATATCAATGACATAGCAGGTCGTCAAAGGCATTTCTACATAGCCGCTGAGTCAATACTCCGGCCTATAATCCATTTATACTTCTTTACTGGAGTACACGTCAACAATCACCATTATAATCAATTTGTTACAGAATCTCTATAAAAGCTGATAACTAGACATAATCTTGTTATTGACATTACCTCAGGGCCGATGTAAGGCGTTCCCTTGACGATCTCCGGCGAGGCGTAGAGCGGCGAGCCGCAGAACGTCGACAGCAGCGACGTCTCTTTGAATACATTTGAAAGACCGAAATCTGCAATCTGGAAATACGGTTTTATGTTTATAATTAAGCTTCTTTATGTTTATAATAAATCTTAAAGTACAATCCTTACAGTCCTTCAATCGTATAAAATTTCCTTCTAATAATCTTAGGGGACACAGAGTCTTAAGTAGCATGTTGAATTGCTGATAAATAATCATCTTACTAAGGCATTACATTTTGAAGGCTCCATCCATTTCATAAAGTCTTGGTGAAAGGTAGATAAATGTTTAGCCATACAAGATTTTGTTAAAACAGTTTGCGTTTGACAAACGTTTGTTGAAGACTGAAACGCGTGGAAATTATCTTTGTTTACGTTGTAATTTAATCATGACATTATAAAACATGTCGTCTAGATTTTCAATATTTTGCGTGTCCTATCACAAAACATGTGTCAACATAGGCAATCTTGGCACAGTCTCCTTTGTTTCTTTAGCAAAATAACAACAACAACGTACATCTATTTAAGTACATTATTGTGCACAGATTGAATTGGACAGTATGGACATAATGTGGTTACAGATCGGACCAGAGCGGTTCATAAGATTAGCTCGTTTAAACAAACACTTCAGCTTTATAACTTTACTATAGATTTTAATAATAGTCACAGTATCTTACCTTGGCACTACCTGTATCATCTAATAAAACATTCTCCAATTTTAAATCCCTATGGCATATCTTATGTATATGGCAATAATAGGTAGCGGTCGCTATTTGACGGAACAACCTGCGAACAAAAAGGTTCATATCCTATCATATACATATAGAAACTTAAATAGATACATATAGCCAATAAGAGGTTCTCACGGATAGATATTATGGATTTAAAAGTCGCAGATTGGAGTAAGTTGGTATAGAACACAAACCACGAAGCTGCCTGCCTTTTGGTTTATAAATCCCATAGTAGCTTTGACGACACGAACTACGAACAGGAAAAGATATGGAGAGTTCTTCAACCCCACTATAAATACGTGAGTAACTCCTATTGTAGTAAAATTAACATAGTCCATGTTTACAAACGCTAAATATTTGCAGGCATTTAGAGATAGCGTGCCGAGGCAACTATTTACTAATAAAGGCTTGAATTCTTTCGTGGAATTTCAATGCTTACACAATTTAAGGAATGGTCGAAAATTAGTTCAACTTTAATGTTAACAAATATGCCGTAAGGTAAGTAATTTTACTGAGAAATAACTATTTACCTCCTGGCTTCTTCTTCTTGTAATACTTTCTTTTGACTTAGATAATCGTATAGTTCACCTCCCGGACAGTATTCCATTACTAGAATCATCTTTTCACTGTTTTCAAATACTGAAAAGAAATACGAATAAACATTATTCAAGTAAAACAGGGTCAGCAAGTTGTAATAGATAATATGGTGTAGAAAAGAGATTATCTAGTAGATTATTAGTTTTTTTCATACAATTTACAATTAGAATACAAGTTATAAATTTGTTTAAAATACATTCGAATCCAGTAGACATATCAACGGACTCCACACTAGGCAAAGCGTGTATCGCGGAGCCCATGTCAATGAAAGTCTTTTTACACGCACCAGTACATATAAAAAAACTTTTTATCTTCCTCTTATTCTTATCTTTAGAAAAGCTTTTGGATTTCTCTGAAGGGCTCTTATTAAAGCAGAGTTGTGCAGTGGGCGTGCGGGTCTCCCAGTAGGAGCCATTATAGGTTTTGAGGGGTTTGGTATAAACACCACGTTTACCAGGCGGGTTTGTGAACTTTTCAAGTTAGTAGAGTACAAAAATACAGGACATTACACATTACCTTCATAAATATGTACAATGTTAGGATGCCTGACGGACGACATGATCTGCACCTCTCGCCGGATGCGCACGAGGTCGGCCTCGGACTCGATCTTGCACTTCTTGATGGTCTTGATGGCCACCTCCTGGCCCGTCTTCTTGTTGATGCCCAGCTGCACCTTGCCGTACGTGCCTTGGCCCAGCTTACGGACTATATCGAACCTGGAAGAATACGCACATTAGATAAACTGGCTATAGCGTTGAAGAATAATAATAAAATAAGTTTATTTGTGTCTCAAAAGGAACAAATAAGATAAAGTACACCGCCTCTAAGGTGACGAACCTTTTCATTCCGCGACTGTGCTTGAGAGCTTAAATTATAACTAAAGACACAAATTGGTCCCCACTCAGCATTTGCTGCAGAAGCTACGAGAGCAACTACAGCGCTGGTTTTCTGTAGCGCCGCGGTGCGCGAAGAGGCGCATAACTTAATACAATACAATAGGTACACATTCCTTTTACAATAAAGCAATTTAAAGTTCACCAACAATATAGAGGACAATACAAGAAAGAAACAGATACACAACTTAATAAATTAAACTTAATAAATTGTGTTCTAAGAGGGGTTTTTAACCAAGATTAGTTTTTTTTTTATTTCTTGACAATTAGGCGGAATTTCGTGCGCCATGATAACGCTAATGAATGGTAAAGTTCTTAAGTAAAATCACGCTAGTACGAAATCGAATAATAATGTTGTATTATATACAAATATCGATCATAGTATACAATCGATCGAGTAAGTTCATTGTTTAGCTCTAGATACTAAATTGATGATGACTGATAAATTCAAAACAAATAATAGTTTTTCGTTATTGTATAAATCATTTTGTTGATTGTATACATATAAGTGGTTAAATTAAATACAATAACCGTTCTAGTTCTAACTACGCAAATAAATTACAATTGAATTAAAAGTCTAGCTAGGCCACTTGAATATTCCTACTACAGAAAAAAACCCTAGACTAGACTTCAGAACTTCAGTCAATGCCATTAAGGACATAAGGATTACTGATATCAATCACACATTGAGACTGAAATTTGGTTATCGATCAATATTCGGTTCGGCTTGTACCGCGAAGGCAATGACCTCAGATTGCTTTGACTCGGCCGTCCTTGCTCCGTCTGGGCTCTGGCAGACTAGTATCTACATTCTACATAATGTGACTTTCTTTTTAACATTTGAAGTAAATTGATAATCGTAAACCATTATGTCTGGGCATGGCATGCAAATAATCTTTGATGTATTTGGAATAGGTACCATATAATCATAATGCTATTAACAAGGTGGACGCAGTAAGTTGGTCGACAGAATAAAATAACGACAGAACGAACGTTCAACGCCTAACTACTAGACGTTAAACTTCCAGTCAGAGGCTCGTCTAAGTACATATACATAATCTTATATTGGATATTTTCCCATATAAGATAATAACATAAAGCGTGAGTTAATTTGTTCAAAAGAAATTTAAGATTAGATTCAGTCCATGCCTGTCCACAAAGAACCTTAAAAATTAAACGACATCAATTAATCATCACGCGTGATCCGAGATCATCTCGCGTTTAAATCTGAGTTACGAATTACACAATTGCCGTCCAAATCAATTTATAAGCAAATTGATTTGGACGGCAATTGTGTACAGCAGAGTCACGGAGTCATCACACGGATCTGTTTGCGGTTTGTTTAGCGTCGACGCTCTAATCGCAAAGGAAATCAATGCGCTATGGAACGTTTTCACACGTATACCACCAAGTTATAAGCGAGAGCGATTTCACATGTTAGTTTTGTAGAATAACACGTACCTAATCAAGTCATACCCACAGTAGAGTTTCTACAAAAACAAGTTTGCATCAATCCTCAAAAATAGTTAGAACTCGCCAGAAAGGAAGGTATAGAATCTCGGGGGATGTTTGTATACCTAGTATTTACTCAAAAGTTATCTCATTTCATAAATTTACAGACCACAAACGTTACGCCAATTTACCTTACAAAATCATCCAACCGCTCCAAATAGGCATGCTACATTTGCTTTCATGTAACAATTACATCAACGTTCTATGCAAATAACAAGCAGAGCGAGGAAATCTGTTAATTTTGGACCATACGGAATTACGAAAAGCAATAGCAGCCTACACAAAGCTGAGGATATTGCACGCAATGTCTAACGATAGAGTAGATAGCGCGGACATTCAAACTATCGGCCTCCGCGATCACCCACATGCATACTCTCACGATCGGCATTCTATTGATTTTGCGGCATAAAATCTCAATTATGCGATGCAAAATTGATTGTCTTGGTAAACTGTAAATCGAAACATGAATCAAAAGCCGCACCAACCTCCATCGTAAGTACACAAAATATACAGTTAGCACCTAAGTATAGATGATCCAGTTTAAAAATGAACTCCCCTCCACAAAACCGTGATAATTTCAACGTGTGAGAGGAAATCTATACTAATATTATAAAGAGGAAAGATTTGTTTGTTTGTTTGTTTGTTTGTTTGTTTGTTTGTAACGAATAGGCTCCGAAACTACTGGACCGATTTCAAAAATTCTTTCACCTTTGGAAAGCTACATTATCCCCGAGTAACATAGGCTATATGATATTTAAAAAAAAATTAGTGATCCTTACTAAAACTCCAATAATGTAACATAAGGTGTAAAAAAATGACCTGAAAAATTCCTTATGTCGCGTGCGCTGCGAAAACTATTGATGATAGAACAAAATCATGTACTACGACTTTGTAGAACTCATCATTATCTACAAAAAATGTCGCGACAGCATATGTCTAAATATTATAGTTATTACACAGTAAGCAGTTTTATTCTAAAATATTAATTAATATATGCCGCCTCTTGAAAAGGCTCTTCATTTGTACCTTGGTATTAATCCTTATCAAAATAAATTACTTTATATTCAAGACGGCTTTAATACCTTTTTATAACTTTTTGAATTATTCAATTCGGACTTTTCATACGGAAGATATCACGAGTTTAAAAATGCAAGTATTAGAAAAAAGTCGCGAGGTTGTCGCTCACCGCGCTCAGCTAGCCAGCATGCGATCTATGCTCCATGTAAGCGTCACTGGGGGTACGGGGAGGGAGTCAATGTAATAAAATAAAGTGTAAATAAAATAAAACATTAAAACAAAATATGAATAAAAAAAATTCATAATAAAAAAATTCAAACTTCCTATATAATTTAACTTTTTTTTTAAACCCGATGCAAAAAAAGGGTGTATGTGTGTATGTATGTACCCGTGCGGAGCCGGGGCGGGCCGCTAGTACTTTATATATCAATATACTTGTGTGCGTGCTACAACTTTATTGTAACATTGGCTCATCTGTCTGTCAAAGTGATACCGTTTGCTTATACGTTATTGAACATCCAATGACAAAGATCAATTTATGTGTGTTGTATCTATACACCTTTTTGCATGTACGTGTAACCGCGGTGGAGGGGCGTTCAGTTTAGAAATGGTTTTACTATACAAGATTTTATTCGATTTTATCGTTCTTTGCCTGACCACCTAATATTTGTATATGAAACAGCTATCCCCTCTGTCACCCAGACTGTCACATATCGAGTTCCAAAAATAAACATACAAAGTGACATTCAACCCGAATTCTGAGTGACGTCACGCTAAAAGGAAACCGGTGGACATAACGAGCCCTATTACCAAATCGATGTCTCACTGCGGAAGACACCAGAAACGACAACTTTAGGAAGTTACCAAAGTTTTACATTAAACGAGGCAGTTTGGAAGGTATTCGCGGAAACTCTCGCGATTACAGATGGATTTATATCACCCGAGGCCGCCGAGTTTTGCGTTCACGACAGCCAAGAAACCCATTGCATTGCGTTATGACGTTTAGATGTGAATGTTTTAATGAAAATAAGGCGAAATTTGCATTTTATGACGTCGAAATGATGTAATAACCAACCAACCTTTACCGCCTACGCACTTCCGAAGATCCGTACGTAGGCGATTACCCTTAAATCGGTCAATGGTTGCTGACGTCATGTCTTAAGCGAACTGTTAGTGTGTTAACTTCTTCGCGTTTCTCTTTTATGAATCACAATCCTTTCTTCAAAAGTGTTTTAATATCGAAAGGCAATCTTTTAAATTGACGAGTAGACATCATAACCTAAGAGCCCGTGATGGCCAGACCTTCCTTTAATTCACAAGCGTGAAAATTATTTCATGTGTATGTCTAACATAGGTAAGAATAACCCCCAAACATGAAACCTGGATCGCGGTTACTTTGGGAGATACCAACCTTTTACCTGTTATATTGAAATGAGGGCAGTAGTTTAAGCATGAAGGTAAAATAGTTTCTTCTGCATTTATAATATTAGGGATAGGAATGGAAGTTTTAAACTTTCAGTCTACTACTGAGTCTAGTAGAGTACTTTTGGGGTCATTAGAATGAACGTATGTCCCCTTTATTTAATAGAACACTTTTGCGGCACGAGACACTAAAACCCTTTAAGGGTTGTCTATTCTTGGAGACAAGTTTTCCTAGTTTTGTTTACGGTCTATTTTAGCTTAGTAGTCCAAGCTAGAAACGGAGCCGCCTACGTTTTAGTATTTTGGATAATGTAGGACGGCTGAGCGACCCTGTTTCCGAAAGAAACGTCTTTTACTTTTAAGAATGTTTGTTTTCTTTACAATTTATATTGAGCAAAGTACAATACAGTGCGTCTTGCGGCTCAAAGATTTAAGAATGCTTATTAGTTAGATAGAATTTATGATATACCTTTAATACAATGCGTGCTATACGATGTTTGGGCGCAAGTCCAACAGAATTGAAACATCAAATGAAGGGGTACCTACGTCTTTAACTAGTGCTTCATTTTATTTCACTGCTATTATTCTGCGAATGTTGAGCTTGACGTATTCTCAGAAAATTTTATAGCTTTTTAAGTTCTGATTTTCTTTGAATTGCAAAATTTACATGCAATGTGAATAAGACAGTAAACCTGCCCGGTTTCTTAAGCGTTATAGTTACAGGAAAACTTTTATCGAGACTATTCAGCAAAAAATTATTGCGAAAATATTCGCCACTAGCCAGTATAAACAAAAGTGTGTAAAACGTTTCTGGCGCAGCACTCTAAAAGTTGTTATAGAATATGTTTTAAAGCTACAGAATGGATTTTGATTCAACTTCACAATAATATAGCTTACATATCAGAATAACACATATCGTCGGCTAGCAAACAACACCGCGCAAGTAATATTCCACTACTTTACAGGAGAGCCAAAAAACTGTTTTATTTTATCATTTTATAAGTAAATAAGCTGAATATCACCCTATGTCATTAATTAAGTCCTATCACTCGTTTGAATCATCAAATCCTTAGGAAATCCTTTTCCTATTACTTTTATTTGACTTGTGCGGTGTTACAGGTGAATTAGGCTGTGTTACCAGATACTTGTGCGGTGTTACAGATTAATTAGGCTGTCTTACCAGATACTTGTGCGTTGTTTGCCAAAGTATAAATGATGTAAATAAGCTGTGTAGAATTATTATTGTAAATCATGCATTGACAAGGAAAAAAAATACAATTCGCAAAGATTTTATAAAATTTCTTTATTGTATTAAAAAACAGTATTGGATACATAAGTGTAGTCAGGCTTGACTGGTTAATTTAAACTTATCACCAGAAAAAGATGGCTTAACTATGAGGTAGTTGGTCTTAGAAAGTATGGCACCTTTCAGGTATTACAGGTTTTAAATCCTGTAAATCTTGGTACTTACGATTCGCTATTGGCAATCTTCCGGTGTACAGTTTTGGGAGCTCATTTATTGGCTTTATACGATGAAGAGGTGTCGGCCTTAATGGTAAAGGCTTTAACTCTTCATCGAAAGATGTTTTGTACTTTATTATGCCATCTGGACTATACTCGAACAGTTCGAACACCCTTATATCTGTCACGACGGGATCAGCAGTTCTTTCAGGACTCAAGCTAGGTTGAATATTACCTTGAAAAGCTATGCTTGGAACAGGTTGGTCTTCGGCCGGTGCATTTATTAAGCTGGGAGAAAGGGGTGGTGAAAGCGGAACAGTAGCTTCAGACAAGTCATGCGGGTCTTGGGTGTGACTGTTCAGCAGCATGCGCCCTTAACAGGCTAGGAGATAGGGGCTGTAAACTCAAAATCAGAACAGGAGCTTCATGCGACTTATCTCGTCTTTGGTGTGGTAGCCCATCTTCAAGTACATCGTCAAAAGTGGTCGGAGCAATTGTTGTACACATTAGGGATGTTAGAGTTCCAGGCTGCGCATTTGAGCTTGAATTAGGCTCATTTAACTTGGTATGTGGTGCACAAGAAAGCGGATAGACAGAGGCATCGTGCGGTTTACTTGTGATTTGGTTAGACAGGATATTAGTACAGCGAATAGGCCCTATTTTTAAGGTACATGGAGCGGTTGGCACACACTTAATTGGAGTAAGATCTTCAGGTTGCTTACTTGGTCTTGCGTTAAACTGGACATTGATATCCTGTGATGTTTTTGTTACTGATCGGAGACACACTTCGGAATAATTTAATTCAATATATTGATCACCAAGTTTCTCTATGAATGGAAGATTATCCTATGTTTATACTAGTTAAATCCACACTCTTATATGGTTCTGAAAAAAAAACTCAATATTAGGAGAATCTATACAAATAAGTAATAAAATAACTATCACTGGCATCTACACGTTAATTAATTATTTACTCATGAAATTTCTACCAACTTGAATTTCGGTGACTGGCTGGAGCTTAGGCTGGTTATCAGCAGGTGCTTGTGATGCACACAAAGGAGGAACAGGGACTTCTTCTGCCTTCGTAGGGTTAATTGCATCTGGTCAAAATTAAAGCAATCGACGAATTAAACAATACTCAATTTGTGATCCAAGACTGGCAATCAGATAGAGTAGGTACCTATGTAAAATTAAATTTGGCTTGTAAAATTTCCTCACCTTATCTGAACAGCCTATAAAAGTCCACTGCTGAACTCACGCCCTCTGATAAGCACCTCATTGGCTTTTATCTCATGGGGGGTAATGCCCATAATCCCCACGCTGGACATGCGGGTTGAAGATCGCAGTTCGATGGAACATCTATTGTACAAGAGGCGCTGCTGCCCGCCCTCCAGTGTGTGGGTAAAATTTAAATTTAAGCAATTATTCTTACCTAGTTTAATATTTTAAGGAACTCTGTAATGTAATAAGACAAGGTATAACACCGCTCAAATCGCAAACAGAAACATTGAAACACCGCTTAAGACAGAACCATAGGTTTTAGATGATCTAGGGGATTATTACGTACATAAATTGATACAATTGTACACATTATCAATAACTTACCCTTTTATCTGCGCCTTTATTTTACGTTTATTACTTTTTCACTGATATTTTTAAATAAAAACAAACTTTTAACTTGACACCTTCTGAACCGCGAAAAATGTATGACGGAATGATGACTTGTGCGGTGTTGCACATAAAACTGACTAACGCAGTGTTACAATTTTTTGAATAACTTCTCCTGATTGGTCGATATGCTTGAATCTGATAGGTAGATCGAAGCGCGCGTAGGAACTGCATCCAATAGCATTAAAATGTCGAGACCGCCAATTTCGACTTGCGCGGTGTTGTTTGCTAGCCGACGATATGCTACTTTTAGGGTTCCGTAGCCAAATGCCAAAAACGGAACCCTTATAGATTCGTCATGTCCGTCCGTCCGTCCGTATGTCACAGCCGTTTTTCTCCGAAACTATAAGAGCTATAAAGCTAAATTTTGGTAAGTAGATGTATTCCGTGAACCGCACTAAGATTTCATAAAAATATTGAAAAAAATAAATTACATTTGGGGGTCCCCATACATAGGACTGAAACTTAAAAACTTTTTTTTAATCGAACCCATACGTGTGGGGTATCTATGAATAGGTCTTCAAAAATCATAACAATGTTTCTAACACCATTTAATTCTAAACTTAATAGATTGGACGTGAGACTCTTCCAAAGTGGAAAACAAAGTGTCCCCCCCCTCTAATTTCTAAAATAAGAAGATGATAAATCTAGAAAAAATATATATTGTACATAACCATAAAAACTAACAACGAAAATTGGTTTGAACGAAATCTATCAAGTAGTTTTTTTATAACACGTCATAAACTATTTCATATAAACAATTGCTGCGGAAGCCTACATGGGCGAGTCCGACTCGCACTTGGCCACTTTTTTACCGCAGGAATAACGCGGGAAAGTCACACGGGCAAAACTGCCGTGGCGGGTTGAAAATGTAGTAAATATAGGATGTACCTTTGCTTGAGCCTCAGCCGGTGGTCGTGCATGCGCACGTCGCCCGTGTTCTCGATGCCGTCCATGATGTTGGCCGCGGCCGCGTGCTTGTTCTCGCCCACGACCATCGCGCCTGCAACAAACACGCATTCAATGACATTCACATCACACATTCACAATTGTTCGAGTCTGTATCACAATCTGAGTACGTATCGATTCTAAGGACGTTTTCATTCATGTAGGACAATAAAAGTACAAAATTTATTTTTTGAAAGCGCTTTGCAGATTAGCGCCGTAGTGACCAGCCCTCTATAATTATGCAGACTTCATAATACAAGATTAAGAACTTGTTCTTTAAAATCTTAAGTAGGTACCTACCAACCTGATTAATAATTAACAAATGCCTTTAGCATTCAATTATATATTATAGTACTAACTTTAATTCATTTGGCAACGATGGGTCACGACGATCACGTCTGTGTTAAAGGTGACTCATGATGTTGTTGTCAGACAGGCTAAATAAGAAAATCTAAAACCTTTCGTTAAACCTTTCAAAATTATCTTTAAAATAACGAGGGTATGGTACCTACTTGAATATTTTATACTCAATGTCCAATGTCATTCATAAAAAAAAATTGTAATTAGTACTGTAATACGTATTTTGTTATTAAAGTAAAACTTAAATGTAATATTTTCTGAAATAATGAAGAACAGGAAATAAAACAATCACCTAGTTGAATAGATTTGCGATTGCGCTTTCTACATTTTCTACTTTAGTCATAAACTATTATCGGTTCTTGCACGATAACGACTAATATGAGGTGGTTGTGAGAAATGTAGACACGCTGTGTAATCATAGAGCAGGCTACAAACAGCAGCTGATTAGTGACATGTTTGCGCAACCACCCCACAGAACCCTTGAAAAGCTAAATAAACTCTGTATAATCTACATAAATCCAGTACAACGATGAAGGTGCCTAAGGCAAAATCAATGACACAAAACACCGATGCAAGACGTCAATGCATCACGACACATCCACCATACACAATGCAGCTCTAACACAACCAATGCCGTTTCCTATTGAATGAGGAGCACACAGGCACTGCGCATGCTAATAAGGCACGATATGGTAAGCAGGGCTGCGGCCGCGCGGAACATCCGTATACCAGCCACAGACCGGGGCTAATTCATTGGCTGTGCTGGACACGTGCGCTTTCCAAGCATTAGACCAGAGAAAGTATATCGTTTTTACTATTGATGGCCTAAGTATTTACCTATCGCTTCATCACTTTCCGTGAGGGTCGTCAAAGCAACTAAGAGATTTATACAACAGAAGGTAGCGGAGTCGTTCTTTGTACCGCGAACTTACTCCGAAGACCAATAAGCAACGGCGTGGTAATACCTAATCATCCAAAACCAATATGGGTTTATATTGGGGAGACCCTTGTTTTGAAGATTCTAAGGTTGAAAGCATTATTTGAGTGCCCGTAACGCATGGGTGGCATATTATTATCAACAGTAAGTAGCCTTTATGTCGCCCATGGGAGTCAATCTATACCTACTTAACCAAAATATCATGTAAGTAATTTGATGGTAGTTTAAATATCAGTGCAGTAGTCAGGAAATACCTACAGATTAATTCAATTAAGTATAATAAACCAATTAAGCGATAAATAAATGGACAAGAAAGTGGTATTCCCACGAGAAGCACATCCATTACTACTATTACTAGACAAGAAAGTATAACTTAAGAGGATTAAATCATTGGAAGGGTTCTTAGATAGCTTTAACTTCTTTTTATGAAATCGCTCATCATGCTCACTCACCCGCTTTACATTTTCGCGAGTAACGACATGGTATGACTTTTATGTATTTTAGCAAAATACACCGCTTTGGGATGCTTATTAAGCTCGAAGCTTGTGTAACGGGTAAATGCGGATTATGATGTTAATGACATAGGATTTGGTTCTGCATCTTTTGTAGCGTAGCATAGCTAGTAATAATTGATCTGCTCGCTATGCCTAGTAACAAAAACAAGCGTTATTAAAAAATACTTTATGAGCAATGTTAGCACAAATAGTATGATTAAATGTGTCGTAAAGCCACCTACATACTCGGATACGAAAATACGCGGACGCGTACCGGTGTAACAACCGCGATCGCTTGTTCCGTACCAGCTGAGCTGTTCCACGAAAACTAATGTTCCCCTAAGGAATTCATGAAGATTGTGCAAATTTTTCCACAAATATTCTTCCTCATTTAAAATCCTATGTTCCTATTGGAATTTTGATAGGAACACAAAAAAATCGTTTTGGAAAATATGTTAATGGTTCAGTAGGTCAATGTCATCGGACCGAATATGAACATATTATTGTGTTCAGGCAATTTGACATGGTTCAATACATTACTTTGCCCGCCCGTAACAGAATTGTCACTTTTATAAGACAAAAACCGTGACAAATCGTGTTTTGAGCGATTACGGTTTGTCTTATAAAAGTTACACTATTCCATCCAGGTATTTAAGAAACTCTACTTAAACTTTACTCTTAATAAAAACGAAATTCTCTGCCAAGTATAAGAGAACCCAGCTGCTTTCATCGACCACGTACTCGTATAAAACCGATTACCCGAATCGTGACATTTACCGCGAGCGCTGAAACGAAAGTCTTGACCTAGTTTCCGAAACGAGAACCTTTGGACAGCCCAAAAACCTGGCACGAGGTATTTCAATCTATGGACTCGAATTGAACTGGGTACGTCGGACGGGTGGGTGGTAGCTGACCCAGAATACGAACCAAGCTTAGCAACGTCAAAGTTACAAGTCAACAAACATTAAAAAATTTTAAGTTCCGTACACGTAACACGGTTAAGACATGTTTTTCAATGAGGGGATTGCCGTGTGGTGTCTGTTGGGTGGAGGGTTTTAATAGAACCGAAGAAATGGCGTCTTCGTCGTCGAACCGACTAAAGAATTATATTCCGAACGACGGGTTAGCAGTGTCGTTCTGTGTAGGTACTCTACCAACTTACTGATATTACCAATCCGCCTGGTAATCGTGATAATTAAGTATAACTAAATCATATAATGAGTTGTATGTGATGAAGAAGTACTATTTTATGACAAGGTTAATTATAATTTGGTAGGTAAATTTTAATTCAAGGGCGCGCTAAATGGATTACAGTAATAAGTATTTGATTGTTTAACAGAGTGGTTAACGCCTACCCTTGTGACCAAATGATTAATTAACCTGATGTGTACGTACCGTCATCCTTTAAAACATCATCATCATTATGACAACCCATATTACTTACCTACTACTATAGGGACGGGTATCCTCGAAATAACCCAATGCTGATCGCAGTAAAATAATACAGTACACAAAACTGCTTAGGTAAAGAAAGAAAGAAAGAAAATAAATTTATTTGCAACAAAAACATACATATTCTTATAATTAAACACATACATACATAACAGGTACATACTTGAATTGAAATGAAATCTTTTACCGTAGTGTAGAGATTTCGAGACGTTGAACAATTCAATTCTAAAACTATTTGACATTGACTCATCGTCGATATTTTTCGCTATTTTCATCCACCTTGACGAATCCCAGTAATTATAGAATCCAGCGTTTATAAGCATTACCTTACTCACTGGGTATTTCATGATAACAGAGAAGAGACATTACGCTACACACTATAAATGCGGCGGTCTAAATACGCATTGCTTGTGGGTAAATCATCGAGTAGTCTGTAGACGCGATTCGACTCAAGAAGGGTACAGGAAGTACACAGACGAAACGTCTGTGGGAAGCATCAATCAACAGTTTACAGTTCGGGGCTTTCTCCCACGAATTACCGGCAGTTGGAGCGCACAATCTGCGGGCACGCGCTTCATTAACTGCACGATCGCCGTGTCCTTGCTCACGTTAACCGATTTCGTATCTAGGCCAGTTACATAGGTGTCAATGTTTGTCGGTCGGAAGAGCCGTGGCCGATGGCATTGACGGGAGCGAACGTCCAGAAAAATGTGGCGCAAGTAGCCAATTAACATGTGGGATAGTGTGGGGCCGGCGTCTCGGCGCCTCTATAAATACACGGCCCCCCGCACCCCGCAGCACGCCGCCGTCGCCGCCCGGCACCGTCCTACCAACCGCAATCACATAAAGACACGATATAAATCTTAACTTCAAATCGGAATGACGGAACGCTCGATATCGATCTCCTGTTTATTGTCGAAACAACGGTACAGCAAGTAAAGAGAACCAGGTTCATAAAACAGGCACGCAGCTCGAGGAAATGGTTCAGTTGACCTTAAGGAATAAGAAAAGAAATGCTAGTAAAATCACGGACACATGAACGATCGTAAATTAGTGAAAAGTTAAAACACTAACAGCTGCGTGTTTATTTGGGCGGTCGTCGAGTCGTGACGTTTACGTAGAGTATAGAACAGTGGGCCAAGTCGGCGTGTCCCGGAAGTGAGCGAGAGTCGCCCCGAGGCGGGCCGCGCGTGCTGCGCCAGAGACGTCGTACGAGCGCGGACGCAGCGATCGCTCTATTTCTGTCCACGCACCAGTTGAATAACCTCCAATCAACTATTCGCACTTGCTTCCCAATCTAGAAATCAGATCATCGCTCTACGAAATGGTCACATGACTTCTGAAAATTCTTTGCATGTTGTCTGTACATTGTGTTGCAGTATAATGCGTGTTTCTGCTATTTCAAAAAGACGGACGGGAACTAGGTCTTACGGCGCGAGAATCGTCGATAGCTCCACTTGTGCACGAACTGCTAACATTACACGATCATGAAGCGTCCGTCAGCAAGTGGATTCTTTGCCCGTATCCTGATCAAACGTCTGACACGTTTTCGCTTTCTATATTTTATAGAAAGTAGGTTCAATAGTTCCATTAAATATTATTAAATTTTCAGAGCATTAGGTAGGTACCTATTTGTAGAATGATATACATATATTATACTTCTGTATCAAAAGTCACGTTAAGATATCACTATGAAAATGGTAGTAGTAGCTACCTTAAGGTAGCCTTCAAATATAAAAAATTTAATATTGAAGATAAAAACGCTAGATCCACTAAACAAAAGGGAGCTAGGTCATCTAAGTACCTAGGTAGTACCATCATCACATCATTAGAGAAATAGCGTAATGGTCAATAAATATTGCAATAGACTAGAGCAACGAAGATTATTGGTGAGCCATTCGCATATAAGTAGCACTAACATAAACAAGGCAGTCAGTCAGATGACGCAGTTGCATGCATATTTTTGTCGTAAACCTTATAATTTGGCAGAGCCCGTACCAATGTATCAAAATAGAACGAAATAGAACAATTCCGTGGTCTCTACAAACAATGAATTACCTACATGAACTTGAACTAACCGCTAACTAGCAATCACCAAAGGAAGCATGGTGTTGATGATTATATATACCAAGAGACGTATTATAATTTCATCTAAGAATGAAATAACCAAAGTTATGAGATAGTTTAACATTGAGCCAACGCCAATTCTGTACAGGCTTTTCCGTCTTTGGTGACAAATGTAATGGTTAATATTAAAATGAATTACAGTGACAACAGAAACATGAATCGGAATGCATGTGCCCGAGAATGCTTAAAGCCATACTGCTGCACCGACTCTAGGATATCTTAAATAGAAAACGTAGAAAAAGCATTAAAAACGTTCATTTCGCTCAATAAATATTTACATGGTTTTATGGTAATTGCGAAAATGGTCCCCGCTCAGCAAAAGCTTTAGTATCCTGAGATGCGACGGCGATGTTTTTCTGTGGCGAAGACTTCCAAATTCCGAAATATCTTTCCGTGGGAGACGGGAGTCAAAGCCACTAAGGGATATACCAGAAGACTAAGCAGCGTCGATCTGTACTGTGCCAACTTAGGGACTGCTAACAAGCACCAACCCGGTAATCGTGGTGATTTGGTGATGATTATTTATATAACAGAGCTGAGTTAGCTAAGTGGGATTCCACATTCCAATTTCATTCCGAATGGATTTTTAGCGCTTTATAACACGTACCTTCTTTAACGGTGAAGCACCAAAAATCGTGAAGAAACCGGCATGTTTAAAAAGTTTGAAGAACATGTGATATTCACCAATCAACTGATGATGAGTATAATATGAAGAATAGAAATACGTATATGAATAGAAATATATGTATGTAAACGAGAGTCAGGTACTAAGGCCGATAAGCAAAACTGTTAATAAAACGATATTGAGACAATAATAAATAATGCTGGACAGGACAATTTAAACATCAGTATCTAGCACCGTGGTAAGCTCGAAGCTTGTGAAACAATAAGAATAAATTATTGTTCCAGTATGTCCTCAAACCAAATAAGGTTTAAGAACATATGTTTAATTACAATAATAAATCACATACCTAAGTAGGCAAATGCTTATATAAATATGTATTACCTATATAAAAAATGCTAAGTATGTAGCTTAGATTTGTTTTTAAAACATTACATTATTTATTGTGTAAAAACAAAATTCACGTATGACCCTAAGATATAATGATAAGATATCTCTTTTTCTTTTAAGGAGAAAAGATTTTTTTTTAATTATATTTTATAAGAAATGTTAAATATAACATAAAAAAAATATTTATAATTGATTACATACATAAATAAATTTGTATTTATTAAAAACCCATGAGGATTTTCTAGGTGGTCTAAATCTTTTTGAATGTAGTTCATTGCAAAATCAAGCTTATACTATTAAACATTCAGAGTAGACAAATACTAGTTAATGGCAGTATCACCCTAATAATAATTAATTGTAGGCATACAGTAAACAAACATTAAACTATGCATTATCATAAATGCTCTTCGTACAGGCTGAACACTTACTGAACTTTAATTTGGATGTGTGCCAGATAAACAAATAGTTGTGTACAGGCTGTGTAGCTTGTACAGAAATTATAGATTAAAAGTAACTAGCAACCCAACCTTGCTTCGCCTCTGTCCCCTTATTATACTTATGAACCTTCTTGAATCACTCTAGATATTAAAAAAAAAGGGATACAAATCCGTTACTACAAATGGTGAAGATTGAAGCATGCAGACAGCGAGAACAACATGTAGTGATGATAATATTTTTATCGGAAAGTATACAGATTTCTATGTCTATGAGAATAACAATATAAAACACTTATAATTATAAAATAAAATAATCAACTAACTTATAATTAAACTAACACTGACTGTGTCGACAAAGCAGTTGATAAACTTAAGCACTCAAAGATTTTATTATCAGGTTGAAATTTGTGTAGGAAATTAAGAGCCAACTACTAAAAACAAAAATAAATAAAAAGTCTAACTTCGACATTCCTATCTAATAAAATAATACATTACTTAATAGGTAACTTTTTACCTGAAATACATTAAAAATTTAAATATTTTGAAATATCACAGTAGGTATTTGTTTTCTTCTGTTTTTCCTACAACATTGATAGCATTTACAAACAAATCGTTTTGAACCTTAAATCAATGAGTTAAAAAGGTGGCATACTAATGATTCATAGCAGTCAGTATAAACAGTTTTGGAAACCACTGCTGATGTCATTCCATTCCTGCCAACCAGACTTCAGTACGATACGTAGGAACAGGAAAACATTGATATTGTCTATTTTATAATAAAGGAATATTAATTATGACGGAGCAAAAATAAACTAAAAATTATTTAAGTCATTTAGAAGAAAATTCTTAAGATTCCTAAAAAAACTTGGACACGTTCTAAAATGCTCTTTCTTATGTAATATTCAATACTTATTGACTACTTTATAAATTTAAATGATAGCTAAAATATAACAAATAAATAATATGGAATAAAATTTACAAAAAAAGCGAAGGAAGTAATAAATACCTTGAATTTATTTGTAATCCAATATCCAGAAGAAAGTTTAAGTCCTATTTACGCACGAACACACTGTCATTCATGTAAATTAACTCACTATCACAATGCTACACAACACAAAATTTCACTTAAAATATATTTTTTATGTGAATAAATCACAAATTGCGCCATTTTCGCAATAAATCCGAAGGACAGCGAGCGGCAGTCGCTGCCATCTTTTTTGTCAAATGTCTAAAAACTAATTTTAGTGCTTGGAACGAACTCTGGTGTTTATTTTTAGCAAATACATACCAAACGACATTTCAAAACCCGTAGCGACATCTAGATACCACCATTGTAAAAATTGTATTTTTCACAAGAGGGCGCTTTTATAGGAACCAGTTGAAACAAATGTAGATGGCGCTATAAGTCACCTTTCGAACATTGGTTTGCTTTGCCAATCCATCATCATCAGCAAATAGACAAGACATTGGAAGGTCATGTGATTTCAAGAAAGCGGGTATTGACACCATTGACACTGAGTAAAGTTCTTGAAAACATGAGTTTTAATAGTAAGTAGGTATACTGTAATATAATGTGCTAATTAATCAATCCGATACTGTTTTCAGCTACCCAGAGGTAGGTTCTTCTAAAATCTTCATCATTAAATCATTCTTAAATATTTGTAGGTATCTGGTTGCGGTTGCGGACCACAGAACACTATTACTCCTACCGCGGACACTGTGCTAAGTAGTTATTAGTTTTGCTATATACCTATTGCGAACTAGCAGACAGAAATAGGTTCACAGCGTTTTTCAACAAAAATCATTTTTTGAATTGAATTTTACCAAGCCTGCTATGAACTACGTCATCCCATTAATCAGTCTTAGGTACCCTACTACCACTACTACCTATTATTTAAAGAAGTGAACTTTTGATACAAATTAGTCGCGGGTTTATATTACGATGTGATGATGATTTAATCAACCAGAGACAACAACCGGACGTAGCAAACCCCGACACGATTGTCTCGTTACGTTGCGTTATGAAGAAATAAACAGAATCCGGGTGACATCACTTCTGGAGGATGTTATTACACGCCTTTCACTTTTACAGTTCAAATGCAGATTTCAAAATGCAGCTTAAACATGTTTTGGTCAACTATTTGAACCAAAATGCCTAGGTTGCGGCTGATAGGCCTAGAAAAACCTTTTACACCGATGTCGTCAACAACACCTATGACTCTAGGTAATCCCGCGCTTTACATATGAGTCGCCTAGACTCATATATTTATGTGTGGGTTCAAACCCCGCCGCGCACCTATGGATTTTCCATGACAATTTTATTTTTACTAGGTATAAATAAATCCGCTGCTTCAAAAGCAGCACTATGTACATCTCTGCTTATAAAGACGTTTATCCCAGTGAATTAATTATTATCTTCAGCCATTAGGAGCGAGACCCACGGTCTACCCCGGCTGTATGCGTGAGCTGTTAGCGCAGGCGCGAAGGAAGGTGAAAGTGGTTGCGCAAGCGCACTAACCTGATACGGATTAGGAAGGAGTTTTGTAATGAGACTACAAAAGAACTAAGACAATGGTACCTAGTACCTACCACAGTACCACTTATTGCCAAACGCCGTTGTCTTAGCGAGGGTGTAAACTTCTAGTTTTTGTCTATGGTTAATGTAGTGTAGGTAGACTACTAGCTTCCGCCCTGCGGCTTTACGCAGATTCTCAGTTTAATTACATGTGACAACTTGGTATTCATGGCTTATGGCAAATATTACGACCTTCCTTTGAAACCCGAGTAGCATAAATTGGGCCAATAAGTACCACACAAACTACATTGTTACGTCTACTATGGCTTGGTCTTGCATTTGAAGTAGACAGATAAAATCTTAGATTAATTATTGATTTAGTTTTATTGAATCAAATTAAACATGATTGTCAAAAATGTTTAATTTGATTATATTATAGGCCCGGAGGTGCAAATACTTTTAACATTTTAGTATATAAGTTAACTTTTAATCTCATTTTAAGTGAACAATTGTAGTTCTTATGAGAAATAAATGTCTTTAAACCTATTTAGAGCATTGGCTCTACCGTGCTTCTAAATTAATATCTAAAGTAGCCTAGTGTGTACACTTGATTAACAAAAACCCTAAATGTACTGGGAAATATTATCTCACCTTAGTAGATATTTTTTTAGTTATAAGTACTCGCATGTGTCGAAATAATAAGGGTTCCTTGTTCGTTCAATTACGGAACCCTAAAGATGCAGTTTCAACCAGTGTAACACTGGCATTTTCAAGTAGGTACCTAGTCGTCAGGATAAATAAGACCTGTGGGATGGAGTGAAATGAGATCACCTCTTCAAACACATTTTTTATTGTCTTCGCTGATTGAATGATTATCAAATTGATTTCAATTTCCTGGCATTCATAGAAAATAGTATCTTCTATGATGAAACCCTAATCTCAAGGTTCAGGCAAAAAAGCATCCATTTAAGATCAATTTCAATCAATAAAAAAAATAAAAACGAATAATATTAGAAACGCAAAAGTTTATTAGTGTGCTAAGATTAGTGAACTTCTACATGCTTTAATTTAAAGCATCTGTGTTTAAAGCACAAAAGTTTTGACTGTACATACCTAAAGTTATTTTTAAACTGAGAACAACAAGTAATAAGAAAAATATAGGTATTTAATGACCAAACTGTTGACAACACATACATACGTGGTCAAATTGGATAAAACCTTCTTCCGCGGAAAAATCCATTACAACGCTCATAATTCGCACGCTGGATGCTGGTAGGGAATTCCGTAATCAATAAAACTTTAGCCCTTGTTTTCAAGCAAAGACGGAAGCAAGTCATGCATAAAGCTTTAAATTACAATAAAAACGCATCTTTAATCAAGAGCATTGATGTAATCGCAGTAGCGTCAGGCGAACGCAGACTCGCCACATTTCACTAAGTTTCTCCAACTCGCGTCGGGCTCGCGCCAGTCACTGTCTCGCCGCGTCAACCGCCGCGCGTTAATTCCATTCCGATTTCGAATTACGAAAATAAACGATTCGATTATCGTGATACAAGGATTTGAAAATAGTGTGCGTCTGTAGTGTTGTGATTGTTTTATCGATAGAAAGTTGTTGTAGTGGTCTTTTTTTCTCGATTGCACTGCGCGAGCGCCGTTGGAGTAACAGTAAGGTTTGTAATGCTACTTTCTTAATAAGCGACATTTATACTATGGTTAGTAATTATGTTCTGTGTTATGGTTAAGCTATTTGTTATTATGTATCTGTTTACTATGTAAAAGTGCAAAATATACCTAGCTATTTTTAGGAGATTAATAATCATAACAAAATCAATTAAGGTTTTCGAGATTAAACTCAATTGAGAAAGGTATACTTACCTACTACTTTTTTTTTATTCCACTCACTTATGTTAGAAATACATACAAATTAATACCACTATATCAGGTACCTACGAAAACACAGAATTTGTTAAAGAATATGCAATTCTCAGACAAAAACATTTTTTCAAATCTTACAACGTGAGGGGTTTATTTTACCTTTAACTTACGTACTTTATGTACCTACTTAGCCGGAACTTATAGCTTACCTACCTATCTGCTGCAATCTGTAAGTATAAAAAAGTAAAACGAGTCAGGTGTTATGTTAATCAACCGAGAAATAGTCAAGTTGTGGTGTAACGCGTACGTACTCGTAATAGACCTTTTAAATTTCCGCTAAATTAAATACTTGCGACGCCCTGAGCTCAGTTACGCGTGATCTGAGTTCAAGAGTTTTTTAATAATGAGTTTCCATTCGATGTTATAATCCTTGTTCATAAATGACGGCTTACAGATCACTTTTCAGATTATGAACTCTCTATTTTCTATTACAGTAAGTTACGACTCTTTAATTAGGTAGGTAATTCTATGATAACAATATTTAACTTTATTTCAATTTCTTATGAGATGAGATGTCTAAGTTATTTACATTTTTATATTCCTTTGTAAGATGTTAATAAATTAAACATGTAAGCCTTGTCATAGGGCCATTTTAACTCTATATTTTCGCCAGTTCGCGGGAGAAAATAAAAAAATAATGTAATAGATAGCTTTCAATGGGTTCTGAGAATTGTCCCCCATTTCTGCCGGGCCGTGACCGATCACACAATCAAAGCTCCCACGGCCTTACTCTTACTCTGACCCAGTGACTCATTGCAATTAAACATCACCCATCCTATAGTAGCTACATCAAAGTAAGGTTCTGCCCGACGACGTTGTGTAGACACGGCGAGTAGGTAAATAATGTGTCTTTCTGTAGTTTAAAGGGGAAACCATACAAAATGTACTAGTGCAAAAATATCAGAAGTCGCGCTTCCATGATTTTGACGTAAATCTTGTGCATCAATAAGTACCTAATTCAATTTTTTTATCAAACTATTTTTAGCTTATTCAAGTAAGTAATGGAAAACCAGTAGAAGAACATAATGTCTTATGAGCTATTCATAAGCGATTGTATTTGAATTTTATTGGCTCTAAATCAGCAATATTGACAGAAAAGGTTACAATTATAGCCTTGCCTCACAACATGCACTCAATGACCTATTTAATTAATTGCTTTTGAGAAGCAAAGCAATATTTATCGAGCAGATTTCTTGGCCCAGTCTTTTAATGTGGGATTAAATTTGATTCTGATTGTGAATGTTCACGCATTACCAACGGGTATTAATATTTAATACTCAATAATTTTCTATCCTAGCGCTAGACCTAACAGAATCTGTGTCCCAATGTCCCAGAGTGACGACATTATTTACCTTTTATGAAACTTGTTGGAGCTAACTACATGTAGGTACCTATGTGGTAATTATGGTATGTGTTAGTGGTTATTTGTGGTATTTCTGTTAAATGAAAATAATAAAAGTTAGAAAGTAAAAATAACTTTGGTACCTATTTAAAAAATGTCCTCTACTGGTTATAAGTGAATGTCGTATCAAAATAAATAAAATTAATAAATTACAACGTTACAATTTTAAGAAAGGTTATTAATAAATCAAGCTTTCAGAAAGCTTACATAATAAATTAGTTCGACTAATTTTGGATTTCTGAATATTTATGAACAGTTTGATATATCGATTTATCATTTGAATGGGAATTTTCTACTTCGTCTATAGGTAGGTACTTACCTATTTTACTAATAATAGTTTGTGAAATTTTGTATTCTTCTTGTTAGTCAGCTGAACCAAATTTTGAAACATCATCGACAGATTTGCGAGTATTTTTAGAGTATTTTCAAATTTTCAAATTTGAATTTTTAAATCTATGTCCCGAGTTGGAATGCTATATAGATAGATATATAAGTAATAGTCTACTTACTATCAATAGTTAATCAAAACCAATATCAGAGAAAATATCGGAGCAATATGACGAGAAGTAGAGAATTACTAAAATAGCCCGACACACTGGCAACAGTGATGCCATAAGGGTTCCATTTTTGTCCTTTTAAACTAAGAAAAACAAAAACATCTAATCACAATAGATAATTCCAAAAAAAGGTTACCTACTCGTTGATTTATCGTGTGAAACTTAGGCAAACTCCAAGAAGTTACATATGTTGGTTTTTATAGCCTTACAATAGTGTGATATTTGTAATGTATCATTACTTCACCCCGTGCGATCTAGCAATCAATCACTCCTTTTACAGACCTATAGTCTAAGAGCTGGCAGCAATTTTGCGTAGATATTTGAAACAAGCTGAAAACTTGTACCACACTTCTTCTATTATCCAACACGAAACTGCTGACCTAGCTGATGAGTAGTGAAACATGAGTTTAAAGATCGTTTGGATCATCAAAACTGTAATAGAGTAAAAATTGTAATAGTCACGCTTTATTTAAATGTGTGTTAATATGTAAATTTCCTCTTTTAACTTATTTAATAAAGTAGAACGACTTTTAAGCTCACCTCAAATACCCAATATTGATGCCAGCTCTCTGAATACTAAATATACTATGAGAACCTAACAACAGCTAAGTCCCTTCTCATTTCAAGGTTTGCGTGCGTGAAACAATCTGTTCGCCGGTTTCTTGTTCAAACATATTGAATTGAACAAAAACTTGTTACACATTCGCATGTGAAATGGCTGGCCTGTGGTGGTACCACTCACCGAATGCCAAATGTTGAAACTGCCTATACGTACGTCTACGTGATGTTGTTAACAATTATTTACGAAAGTGGACGAGTATTGCTGGATGAATAGATTTTTGAATCCCTTGACATTATTTTGTTCGTCGTGGCCGTTAGTATAAGTAGGTTTAAAATCCATTGTAAATGTAAAATGCGTAAAGATCATTTTCCCATCGAAAAAATAAAAAGGTCGCCGGCAAGAGTTATAATAGCAGTGGGTATTAAAAGTCTTTTGTTTGACGAAACCGGCCGGTAGTGGTGGTACTATTCTAAAACAGTCACCACAAAAGTGTACCAAGATTTGGTACAATCATCTAAAAACACCAAGCAATAAATTTAAATCTTGTTAATACGGAACTATGAGAATAAGAGTCATAAATTATTATTCGTTGCATTACGAGACATTATGAAACAGCTATCGTGGGGTGTTTATTTTAACGAACCTACTTTCTCGGAATATTAAGTTCTCGAATCATTATTAAGTACCTCCGACTAATAAGCTATATTTTACTACTGAAAAGAATGTTTCAAGCGCCATCTACTAATAAAAGATAAATCGTGGAATGATCTAATATTGTTATAAAACAATAGTTAAAAAAGTTATTTAATCACATTTCATAAGTGATAAGTTGTTATAATGATGATGATATAAGAAATGCTCACATAATGGTTCGGTTATGTCGTTATGTATAGGGTAGAGTTAATAATCAAACCGAAGTCTTTAAAGATGTTTATGAAACAAGTACTTTTATGACTTTACATAAGAGTTACGTGGACTGTAACGGAGAAGTTTACAGTATTTGCAGTTTTCTAGTATACTTAATTCACTTTCATCCTACTAATGTTATAAATGCCAATGTTTGTAAGTATGGATGGATGGATGTTTTTTTTTCACGAAAATACAGAATGGATTTTTATGAAACTTCTATATACAATGTATAACGCATTGGCGACTTTTTACTGCGGAACAATCTATTATAACGCGAGAAGGTAAATTAAATCGAAGGCAAAACCGCGGGTGGAATGCTATTATGAAATTATATCGAACTAGCCTCCACCCGCGGCTTCGTAGAAATAAAAAGTAGCCTATGTTCTGTCTCAGGGTCTAAAGATTGTCTGTACCAAATTTCATCAAAATCGGTTGAGAGGTTTAGGCGGGAAAGCGTAACAGACAGACAGACAGAAAGACAGACAGAGTTACTTTCGCATTTATAATATTAGTAAGGATTAAAGCTACTGTAGTTTGGAGCTAGTTTTACCAAGTTTTGCTACACGCATATTTTGACCTGGAGCGCGTTGAGATCTTTTCTAAGAGCAACACCCACTACGGTAGCTTTTACTTTGTAGTTTTTTTTTCATGTTGGTGTAAATTCTTAAACTGCTTAAAAAGTGTATAAATGCATTTATTTTATTAATTATTGTACAATAGCATGAATGAACAATTAAAATTAAGGAAAAAATATGAAATTAGGTAGTATTTCCATCATAATCTTTTTATGCTATTAATTGATTAAAATACTTAATTGTTTTCTTTCCGATAATTTTAATGACCTATATTACCACACTACGGGAAACGTGTTTCCCCAATAAAAGCCTTGGTAGATTTTGGGGAGTTTGGTATAATCACCACAATTAGCAGGTGGGTTTATTTATTTGTTGAAAACAAGTACAGATTTCTCCAATAACACTATAGCCTTATGTTTAATAAAAGGGTTGGTGATCGCAGTTAGTTGGTACATTACACATTCTGAAGCCATGTTGGCTATATGGCGCACTCGACTTTCATTCTCAAGGTCGTGTGTTCAAACTAGGCAGTCCACCTCTGGTGTTTCTTCTTAAATAACTATGTGCTCTCTAAAAACATTAAACGTGAAGGAAACATAGCATGATGTTCTCAGATCACAAACTGGATTTAGTCCGTAACTGGCATGATCTGAGAACTCTGACGATACGGATATTCTCCAACCCGCACTTGGCCAGCGTGGTGAATTATACCCTAATGCCTGTGTCCCAACAGTGGGAACGTAATATGGGTGCTTAAGTATGTTGCTGCCTGTCTTCTGTTTTACCTTTATAAGGGTAGAGTTGGGGTGGTAGGTACCATTCATAGGCTGGCACCGCACGGCTACCTTTACTGTAATGATGAGAATTACAGGAATAATGACAGGATAACATAATTGCCTTACCTTTGTCAAATTTATCAGAGATCTTCATTGTGAATTCAATGATACTACAAAGTAATTATTACCTACATATTTCAAGCTCTGTTGGTCACTGTAATGGCGAACACGCATAGTGATATCAATTGGGTATGCCTGGAGAGAATATTCATTATATCAACCTATATGTATTACGTCCCACGAGACGTGTTGGCTAAGAGCGAGCTTATTCGGCTTTTATTCCGAAGGTCGTGGGTCGCAAACACCGCCGCGCACCTCTGGGATTTTTCATGTAAAAATGTAGGTACTTATAAGTACTACTTAATTGGCATTGGCGAATAATCGAAACTAAAATTCACTGTGATATGTATTTACGTAAAGGCAATGACCATAAAGAATATTGAGGCCATAATGTGGCTTACAATTTAAGCGATGGTCATATTACGTCAACTCAAAAAGCATGTCGAATTTGTGGAGCCAACGCTTAGTTCTCTAAAGACTACATAAAAAGTTTATAAATATTGAAGCATTGAAAAGAAAGGTTCCCCTTATCCAACATATGTAAATACATAAGTTTTGAGGATTTCCCGTTATTCTAAAATAAATTCATTCAAGACATTTAAATTTAAGAACTTTACTTACTTATAAATGTTTTATTAAGATTACAGTCATATGTAAAATAGGTAGTTCAATTAAAACTTTTGCTATGTCCATGAGGATCCATTGTTAATTATGTTCATCCTTAGGTCAAAGTATCTATTTCAGTTTTGACTATTATTTAAAATGAACTCAATAGTTTTACAGATATTTTTGTTAATGCTGGCTGACTAAACGAGGTTAATATAATTATGAACAAGTTGTCACATGAGATTTAATAATTAGTTATGGAAGCTATTTTTATGACTGAATTTTATGTGTGTCTGAACGTAACTATGAGTATTTACGGGTCAGTCGTTTAATTTATTACTATATTACAAGGTAAGTATATTTTATTTTGATTGTCGATTTTCTAGTACGAGTATTTGGTATAAATAAATATATATTGCTGACAAATTCACACAGCAACATCTAGTCCCATAAAAAAAAGATATACTTACATAAACCGCTTTAGATAGGAAATTTCCTGTTGAAAATGAGGAAACGGATTGCTGCATAAGGCCTTTTAAGTAATTACATAATGTATTGATCTTATTTATCTATTATGTACATAATAGGTAACTTGTTTAGCCTAACGAATGGCAACCTTGATTATGCTAAAGGTCTCACCTAGGTCAATAGATGTGCAATGCGGTTGTATGTTTTATATTTGAATTACGTAGAGTTATGTTGTTTGTATGAACTTATAGTTATTTTTGTAACAGAATCAACAATTAAACTCAGTCAGACATTAACTAGGTACTTGGACGTCGAATGAAAATAATAGGAAAGTAGTTGGTCAATTCTTTTAAAGTAGTAGAAATAGATTAAGAACTAAGAATACAGCCATGGTTTATAATTGAGTTATACTCTAAAATCCCTATTTGCTATGAAACTGTACTTAAATAATTTCATAGCTTTGAAGTTTTCATTTACACATTATGTACCCGTAATTTGTTCATCATCATCTTCATCATCATTCAGGGTGATGCCTATATATCAGGTAATTTGTTACTTGTTAGTGTTACTTGTTAGTTCAATTTGTTTTTTAACAATAACAACAACTCTTCAAAGCATTCACAACAAATCCAATTGCTTCACAATAATAAAAGTGATTCAAAGCATTCACAAAAGTCGAGCCCACTTGCCCAACCACAGACAATCCTCATTCACGTCATGTCAAAGTGCACGGACATAAGCCTGCGCCCGCGCAGCGCTTTCACTTCTTACACATCGCATTGCCTTATATCATACCACCAAACCCGTTCGTGTTCCGTTTTCTAACCACTCTGGTTCGAGGATTTTGAATCGATTCATCACCATCCATTCAGACGGACAACCACTGCTTCTAGTCTAGGAATTCCGAGGTTAGATAGATAGATAAATAACCTTATTGCACACTAAAATTAACAAAACAATATACTTAAAAATATTGGCGGCCTTATCGCTAAAAGCGATCTCTTCCAGGCAACCTTTGGATGGATAGGAACTATAGAGGTTAGTGCGGCCGGAAACGGCTAGCATCCACCGTGAACCAGCAGTTTCCATAAATCTTCTTGTTTGGTAATCCGCGGATGTTCTGAGATTAAAGAGCTTTTCGATCCCATTGGCCATCTTCTATCTATCTATTATCTATTCTATACTAATACTATAGAGCTGAAGAGTTTGTTCGTTTGTTTGAACGTGCTAATCTCAGGAACGCGCTAATCTCGGGAACCGCTGGTCCGTTTTAAAAAATAAATAGTGTACATTTATCTATTGAAATATATATTGAAAAATGTATGTGCGCCTTAAAAATTCCTGTGTCATTTCTCATATCATTTACCTTCTCTGGGCTACTTTAAAACTAAAAGCACCTCAATCGGCCTAGGTCTTAAGTTATACAATTACAAGGAAAAATGGCATAGAGTTTTATCTTTAAAGATTAGTGGAATTTGTTAGGTTAATAGGACCTACATTAAAAAGTATGTACCAGCAATGAAGACGTACTACTAACAATGTTCTCGCGGTTATTGTGGTCAAATTTAGAGGTCAACAGCAGTATTAAGTGAAAGTTGTTATACTAGGTACTGGATACAAATTTTAGATTGCTAAGTCGGATCCTAGGCTATACTTAGAGAATCACTTAATAAGATACCTACTTACCTCATCATTAAACTCTGTATATAAATATTTACTAATATTATAAGGCTGAAGAGTTTGTTTGATTGGTTGTTTGTCTGAATGCGCTAGTCCAATTTTGAAAATAGATTTCAGTTCTGGATTTTTTATTGGGGAAGGCTGTAGGCTATTTATGTTGTGCCATAGTTTTCGGACAGGTCGGGTCGTCTATTGATCTCATATGCATAAGACCTTTTTTATTTTTACAGAAATAATGACAGAAAGAATGCTTGCAAAGCAAAACCGTGCAAAAAAGAAGTGTTTTAGTTTACTTTTTTCTTATAGAATGTGAAAGGCAATTTATAACAAATTACATCTAGAGGCTAAAGGTTTGGTGACCTACGCATTCTTAATCTTTCTTTAGTTCTATAATTTATAGTAATGATAGAAATAAAAATGAATTATATAAATAAATAAATAAATATTACTGGACAATTTACACAACGACATCTAGCCCCGTGGTAAGCTCGAAGCTTGTGTTACGGGTGCTAGATTTCTGATATACTTAATATAATATACATACATAGATAGATATTTTTTATTATACATATTATAACACCCAGACACATTTTTATAAAAATATAAAAATCGGTACAGAGAGGTTGATTATGGCTTAAAGATAGAAAGGTGTATATTTATGGTATCGTGCCTTCCGGTTATCAAATCTGACTCTACAGCTGACCCTAATAATTATTTTATTGGTGCTTAAGATATTAATTTCCTTATTGAACGTATGGTTAAATGATGGTATACCATACATAAATATATTTTGTACACATATCATCTTCGATAGAACAATGGCCGTACTATCAAATTTTCGAAAAATTACTTAATTATGCCAAAAAAATTTCGTTTAAGATAGAGAAGCAATATGTTAACCATTTGTTTATTATCTGTACAATATTTATTATTATATAAATGTTAATATTTATCATCAAAGATGCGACTTTTCATGGACACGTTTTATTTAATTGAACTGACTGACTCATCTAACAATTGAAAAAAAATATATAAAGGTTAATTTATATAGGCAATATAACATGTCATATACTGCCTACTTAAAATGCCTACTCATTCAGGTTAATAGATGCATACGACTTCTAGTTATTATTTAGTTAAAACAACTTTAATAGGAAAATAACATTAAATTACGTATATAAAAAACAGGTTTAAATTTTTGTGCTCGAATTCTGTAGCAGAGTAACCTCGTGACACATAAACAATGCATTTCTCCTCTAATATAATTTTGCCTAATAGTGAAATTCTATGATTTAACTGTACATGTAAGCAAAATTAAATCAATAATTTACAAAATTCCTATGACGTAATGTATTTACAGTTTTTCAGTAATATAAAGCTGAAGAGTTTGTTTGTTTGATAATTGCTAATCAAAGGAACCGGTGGTCCGATACCGAATTCATTCAGTGTTGGATAGTAGGTACATTTATCGAGTTAGGCTATATTATTATAATCTATGTAGATAACGTTAAAAACGCAAGTGAAGTTGTCGGCGGGTCGGCTAGTATAATTATTAAATCTATCATTCTGTGGAAAATAAAAAGATCTTGAAAGTTTAAACCGCACTATCTCGCTATTTAATCGCCAGTAAAGGAAAAGTAGAGTATGTTTTCCATTTCACGGTGACCAATGCACCGCAGATACCATAGAGACGCTAATTACGGAGCAAACAATAGAAAGTCTCGCTGAACGTAATTTACATAACTTGGACCGGTTTGTGCCGACTTGCGCATCATGAGTTCATAACTCAAACATCTGCCGGCAGTTACGTGAATAGTATAGAGCGTTTCAAATTTACTTTCCGAGTTACTTCTCCGTTCTAGCAAAGGCCGTGTTTGCTAAGTGGGAGCAGACTCGACTTTCATTCCGAAGACGGTCGTGGGTTCAAACCCCGCATTGGGCCACCTCTGGATTTTTCTTCTTGAAAAATGTATGTGCGCTTTGAAAACGTATGCTTTAACGGTGAAGACAAACATCGAGAGGAAACTGGCATGTTCTGAGAACTTTGAAAAAGTTTTAAGGACAGTATCATTTACCAACCTGCAATTAGCCAGCGTGTGAATCAATCATCCTAATCTCTCTCGTCAAAAGAAAAGCACCTGTGTCCCAGCAGTGTGAACGCTGTCGAAAAAATATAAACAATAAAATTAATAGCAGCATCAAAAAACCATTGCACGTTGTTTAAATTTCATTTTAAATGCGGTGTAATAATTCAACAAGTAAAGCAGTGAGATAAGGTTCTTCAAATGGACCGTTCGAAATCTAAATGAGCAACGAAGTGAGGAATTGCGACGGAATTGCTGCTTCGTTCCATGTCACTGGCAGTGAATGCTGACACCGAAGTGTATCGTGACGTGACCTTTTTAGGGCATGATGGTATAAGTGTATCGTGACCTTCTTAGGGAATGGGCACTGAGAACGTTCCAAGAATGGTTCATTAGAAAAGGTGAAAGCGGAAAAGACAAAAGTAAGCTGTGATCTGTGAAAATATGTTAAATTTGCTCCCGATTACTGTTCACCCGTGAAAAGCATTTCCCGCAGGAAAACATATATTTACGTGGATGATATTTGGTCGAAAGACGTGAAATTTAAATGTTACTCTCTTCACGCAGAAACGGCTAAACTGAACGAAAGAAACGTATTATACAAAAAAAATATGTAGTTCGTACAATAGATAAAGCTAAATAATACTACTTTTTAGGCTATTAAAGTATTATTTCCATTCATAAAATTAACGGGTCATCGATGGTTTAATCAACCTTATGTTCTGCTTGTATGAATCCGATTTCGTTGCCTGCAAGTAAGGTACATAGTATTGTTGAAATAATAAGCAAACTTAATTATAGAAGTAAAAAAAAAGTGTTTTGCAAGTTATGGTAATTTTGATGTTTACTTATTGCGATAGTTATTTGCTTGTTTAAATACGCAAGTGCGTAACGTATACGGGTACCCAAGTAAAGTTAATAAAATAATAATTAATATCTAATATCTACCCGTGAGAACCTATCATTGGCTCTATGTATCTATTTAAGATAATATTCATGTTTACTTAAGCCATTGGTTTAAAAAAATAATAATACTGATGTAAGGACAATAATTAGTGATTGCGAAATCAAAAACACATACTTACATCTTATATACACACTTAGTTTTTAGTGCTTGTATTATTTGGAATTCTTAGTACTAGTTCTCATATCTTCACCCATTGTCTTGAAACTGGCTAAACTATAAATAAACACTGAACAAAGGAGAGGTAAAGTCGGTATTAAAATACCTTGATAATGAATCACTAATATTTACATACCTACCTTTATGAAAAGGTAATGGAGCTTTCTCAATTTAACATAGTACTTACTGGTATTTATTTGATGTTTTTTTTAAGATAAATAATATCTAAATCAGTTTGTTAATTAAACTTACGGGATAGTCAATTGTTGTCTAGATTTGGCTCTAGCTCTACATCCGGTCCATATTTTTCTTATCCTTTATTCCGTTTTTTACAACTGTCACTCTACCAGGTTTCATCATTCTTTTATGCACCTACTTCTGTAGTGGATGTAATGGAAGGTCGACCACGAAATATAGACAAGTTTTTATCCGTGCCCATATATAAACGGGAAACATCGTTAGACTATAATTGTAATAAGTGAGCCATTATTATCAAATCTTAGACACATGTTTTCCTCGTCATAAATCTCGACGCGGGAGCAGGAAATTAGCAGTAATGACATTAGTACCCCGCGGCCGTATTGTGTCGTATACATTGTGTATTTGTGTCGTATGATGAGCCGCCGGCGCAGGTGCGATTATAAAGCTGTTAAGACGCATTCGGATGTTATTTTAAACCAATTCATCATTATCATTTTAGCTATCGAACGTTTACTGCTGGACATAATTATGCTTCCCTTTATATTTATTTATTGACTTGTCCAAGTGATCTTTACGATTGAATGGAAATATATCTTTAAATCTTCGCAGTCCGATGCGCTGCTGCTTGATAGCGTGTTTTTGGTTGTTTGGTGAATTAAGCAAACCTAACTTATTATAATTAGAACAATGTAGAACAATGTACGTTCCTAGAATGGTGTATGTATACGCGCTGTTGTTGTCCCCAGGAGGTCGTGAAAGGGGGCCGCATGGATGGCGACGCACGTCCGACGGCCGCTCGCCGTACTCTTGGCTCTGCTGTCGCTGGCAGCCGCTAGATGTAAGTAGCTCTAGTAGTAGACGACCTCTGTGGCGCAGCGGGCGAAGGTCCGAAACGCAAGAGTGCGGGTTTGATTCCCGCCTCGGAATTACTATATGTATATGTATGACCTGTAAATATTTGTTTCGGAGTCTGGGTGTTATATATGTATGTATATTCTATTATGTATATCAAAAGTCTACCACTCGTAACACAAGCTTAGAGTTTATCAGGGGCTAGATGTTGCTGTGTGAATTGTCCAGCAATATTTACATTGATTTATTTATCTGTGCACGTTCTTCAGTGTTCCGAGACTACTAGGTATTATTCTTGTGTAATTAATATCTACTTATCTATGAAAAATAAGATATGTTGTACGTAACCGGTTCACATGCTTCGATCTTACCACGAGGATAATTGTTGCTGTACGAGTTGTCCAATAATAATATATGTACATCGAGTAAATATATATGTATGTTTAAGGTACTTACCTTAAATATAATATATAAAACTCTGCAGCAAAAGCGATGAAAGGAAATCACATGTCTCTGGAAATGAAGACGCATTGCTTCCTTCGGATGCATGTTTTTTATACAAGGGCAAAGTCCTGCCTCATTTCATTAATATAGTAAGGTACCTAAAGGATAGGTAAAGCTATTTCAGCAATGTGCGGTGAGCTACAATGTCTTACCACACCATCCATTTGCAAGCGTGCAAAGCGAGGCGGTCGCGTGTGACAAGGCTGATCAATGAAGTCATTACTTGGTTAAAGCCGCATGCCCACGGTGGAAACCAAAGTTTACCGAAACAACTGGTTAGTTAGAGTGTAATGTCTAACGTTAGTGATCACCATCACAAATATTTATGTTTCTACATGAACCTTTCTCTCGTACAGAACCCAACAAAACACTTGAAAGAGATCTCGCTTACAGGTAAGTAATCGCAGTAAAAACCCTTTAGTCCCAGCGTCGGGGACAAAAGGGAGATATAAAACTGTTCAAATCATTTACTTAGGCAGTCACTACACTGTAAAAACTCCAATGACAATTCTGGAGAATCTAATACCAATAATTTATTCATTAATTTGTAAAAATTTTCATTGACACCAATACAATAGTACAAAAAATGTTTAATTACACTTAATTAACTTGACCCCAATGTCTACTAAGCAAGTAAGTGAGCACAGTCAGATAATCACTGGATCCTTGGCTGACACCGCTTACCTCATCTCCGCTTTGCAAATTGCTGTTTCCTATTAGCGGAGGGAAAGGCCATTGACATCAGTACCTGCCTAATTACCTACGTGACGTCTATGTGCGTGTTTTGAATAATAATATTTAACAAATATACAAAAAAACTGGTGTGAAGTCACATTTGTCGGTACAAAGTACAAAGCAACAACGTCGGGGCGTGACAAAGAAACGCAAAGATTTACATGGAGACGTCAGAAAAAACTTATTACTAAATAAATCATTTACTAGGTACTTACTTCTATCGTTTAATCGTCCTATGATAACAATGAATCTCGAAAAACTCTCATGTTCTAGAGTTTTCTCAGAGTCGAAGTAAGTATCTGACTTTATTTAGGATAGAAGAAAGTAGGCCTAACCATTTACGGCTATTACATAATACACATTGAACACTCATACTCTCCATAAATGTTTACAAGACAACTTAGACAGCCGTTACCTCATCGATGGCAATATGCTATAGACGACAAACTACATTGTATATCTATTTACGTAATCTTGTTGACAAATTCAAGTTTAGTCTGGACCGCAAACAGTTATGTAAAAACGTAGAAATATTCCTACAACAATAGATTTCAAATAAATTACAAAATGATCTAATTCTAAGGTGTGCTTGCACAACGAACAAGAATAGAGCACTACAATCCGTATTAAAAAGATTTCTATACTTACCTAAATACAGCATATTTCTTAGTCTACGAGATTATCAATATACAATAATTAGATCGAATTATCTGTTTAAGCATATAAAAGTCTAATAATTTTTATGAATAAGGCTGATAAACTTAAGATTAACATTAATAATTCATTTATTCATTCACCATATGAGAACTTAATGCATAGGTACAACAAGAGAAAACATAAGATGCATGTAGCACACAATGATGTGAATGATACCTTAGTCCATCCGAATGCTAAGCGAAATGTTTGCATTTTGTTGACTTTTATGCATAGTTTTAAATTTTCGTAGGTTGACACTGTTTAATTTAGAGATGTTTATGCTGGTCTATTTCTATGCCAGCTTCCGACTTTCCTAAAGTTTCCTCGGCACCACTGCCCTACAACCGGCCGAACAAGGCCACACAACACACAACAAAAACCCGGAGATGTATGTGGTGACAGCATTCAGGTTAGTTCAGTAGCTCACATTAGCTGCTTGAATTGTAACGCTCGGCGCAGCTCGAATGTATACATACATAGTTACTGATTTACTTTGTTTGGATAAATGCATTTTATATACACTACGAATTGAATTTCATTGCACAAATCATTTGGATTGCATTCGATAGGGACTCAGACGGTTACCAATCAGTGAACTGCGCAACTTATATAACTAGTTGATCCGCCAACAGCTTCGCTCGCATTTTTATTTACGTTATCTAGGTACATATAGTTTCTATAACATAGCCCAATAACCTTCCTCAGTAAATGTACCTACTATCCAACACTGAAATGTTTCAATGAAAAATATAAATGGCTTTATATAAAAATAAACCGTTTATTTTATTATTTTTGTTCATTATTTATCGTAGCTATAACTCAAAAACTACAATAGGATAAATATGTAAAACTTCTACAAATAAATAACATCTGTTTTCTTAGGTTACCTACCGCGGCATCATTGTGTGTGATATAATGATATAGGTAATTCAAGCGATGATGTTTATACATATAAACATAAAGGTACAAGCAGACAAGAGATCCGACTACAAAAATACATTCAGTCATATAACCTAAACACATTCAGTTTACCTCATTAAATACTATTAAATTATATCTATGAACCTTCTTTTTGAACCACTCTACCTATTTAAAAAAAATCCGTTGCTTAGTTTTAATGATTGAAGCATACAGACAGCGATAGCGACTTTGATTCTTAATTTAATTTCACTCTGCTCTGGCAGCTCAGAGAGAGCGGACGTGTGTTGGACGATTCCCTGTAACGTGTTCCTATTGGCTGAAATCAAATCTCGCTTGCACTTGTGGACTCTGGACGCATAAACACCTCCCAGTGGGCGGCGGAACAGAGACGGACTGATCTACGTGAGTCAAATCTTGCTTACTATTGGACGTGATTCACCCAACCAGTGCGTAGATCCGATCCAGCGCACTGCTGAACGTAACTCACGCGCCAGAACCACTGCGCCACTGCACCATACGCTTAGCGCTCGAAATTACCGCTCGCTCGGCGCGCGCTCTAGCTTACGTCACACGCTACGCCCGCTTTGAAGCTTAAATCTATGCGCCTTACGATACCCATCAGGCAATCAAAAGCAATTGCTTTCAGTTATAAGAAGAGGACTGTACAAATATATCTCTCTTTATTTCTAAACTAAATATAACAAACAACTAAGATAGTAGCTAATAATTATGACACAGCGTACACCGACAAAAACAGATAAAGAGGGATCAATACAAGCTCTCAGTACATCAGAAACTGAGCATGAATCGGATACAAGCAAAGTAACCCGTCGTCTAAAAAGAAAACGAAGCCCCGATGCAGATCTAAATTCTTCCATAACAATCAAGCTTAACAGTTTCAAGCATGACATTACAGAGCATATGACCAACCTATTCTCTGCTTTCCAACAAAGTCAAGTCGCCAAGCTCTCGCTTTTGGTTAACGACTTAATTGAGGTAAAAAAGGAAATAAAAGTCATTAAAAATTCAAGCTCTGGCCTAGAACAAAAGCTTATTCAATTATCGGAAAACCAGGATAAAAACTCTGCCAAAACGGCTGAGATTGCCAAGAAACAAGATTTAAATTGTCTAAAAATAGAACAATTACAAAGAAAAATAGAAGAGATAAATCGGATGGCATGTGCCTATAAGTTGGAAATCCGAAACGTTCCATCTAAAAATACTGAATCATTAGTTGATGTCTCTAAGATAGCACAAGATCTGTTTAAGGTATTAAAAATTGATATTCAGCCTGCAGAAATTCGAAACGTGCGAAGACTTCCAGGAAAACCTGATTCGCCTAGACCGATTAGCGTAGAGCTGGCCTCAGTACATTTAAAAAACAAAATTATTAAAGAAACAAGAGTATTTAATAAGAATAACAACACTTGTAAGTTAAATACTTCACATTTATCAATTGATGGACCTCCTACACCTGTCTATGTAGGTGAAAGTCTGACCTATAGTACAAAATCTCTATTCTATAAAGCCCGAGAGTACGCAAAACAAAATACTTACGCCTACTGCTGGACTAGCAACGGGCAGGTCTTCCTGAGGAAAGAAGAAGGATCCAAAATTGTACTTATCCGAAGTGAAGAACAACTTAAACAGAATCTGGATTAACTATGCTGTGTTGATAGTAATCTAATATTATTATAAGGTCCATCACAAAATCTACCTTGAACAGCTGTGTGCTAACTTTAAGTTCTATTTTACCTACTTAAGTCATCGTGTTATCATAAGAAGTTAGAAGTAAGGTCTGATCAGCCCTATAAATTTTTTGCCTAGGTATATATCTATACCTACTTTATATACTGCACTTACAACTTATATCCCCTATCTTATACACCTTACAACTTATATACCCTATCTAATTTAATTATTCTTATATATATTTTATATTATTTTTTACTGTATACGACAAAGTTTAGGACAAACGCTCACATTGGCTTTCCTATGTTTCACTAGGAATAACCAAGTTAATGTTAAAACATATCCGAGTACACAATTTTACTTCGTGAGAAGATGGAAATCTATGTTATTTAATCATTATAATTTATTAAGTACTTACTAAACAGTGTTAATTTTTGAACATTTTATAATGTTTATAATATAAATATTTTATAATGAATAGAACCATAGAACTTATTAATGATAATATAGACTATCTATCAGCTTCGGAGGCTTACACTTGTGTACCAGAACAATGTCCATCTTACTTGTCGAACCAAAAACATAAACTTATAATTATTTCACAGAATATAAGGAGCATTTCCAAAAACTTTGATGAGTTCACAATTCTACTAAGGCGGTTAAAAACAAATCCGGATATCATAATTCTAACAGAATGCTGGCTTTCAAAATGCTTTACAGCACCCCAACTAGACGGCTATGAAGTTTCATTTACCATCAATAACAAACTTCAGAACGACGGAGTAGTAGTGTATGCAAAAACAAGCCTTAAAACAAACACATATGAACCTTCAATTCTGGATGCTAATTGTTTAATTACTACTGTTGATAACTGTACCGTAATCATCTCCATTTATCGATCTCCATCTTACCACAATTTGCAGAATTTCATAAAATCTTTAGATAGTATTTTAACAAGCTTATCAAATAAAAAAACAATTATAATAAAGGGAGACATAAATATTAATATTTCAGATGATGCTATTAATCTCAACTCAACAGAGTATCTAGAAGCATTGGCATTCCATGGTCTCTTGCCATCTCACAACCTTCCAACTCGCCTATCAAGCTGTCTCGACCATTGTTTTATAAAAACAAATCTTAGCACGATTACGCTTATTATAGAGAACAGTATATCTGACCATGATGCTGTGTTATTATGTATCAAAAATCATAAGCATTACATAGATGAAACGATGACATATAAAATAGATTATATTGCAATAGGTTGTGAGTTTAATACTGTTGATTTTACACCCGTAATAAATGCGACGGATTGCGAAATAGCAACTGATATATTTATTGATATACTGAGGAAGATAATTGGTAGGAATACTAAAAGAATTAAAATCTCTCGGCGGAAGACTCCCATAAAACCATGGATCACGCCGGGACTTATTAGGTGCATGAGACATAGAGATAGGCTACATACTAAATCACGCAAAAACCCCGAAAACGAAACTCTAATGTTAATATATAAAAGATATAGAAATTTCTGCAACACATTATTACGAAAACTGAAAACTAAATACGAAAAGACAGAATTTGAAAAAGCTGGAAAAAATATTAAAAAAACCTGGAAACTTATAAATAACCTGACTAACTATAAGCCTCGCAAATCCCTCCCCCAAAATTTAATACAAGGAAATAGTCCTATAAATGACATAAATGTGGTAAATAACTACTTTGTAGGAGTTGGAAAAACATTAGCTGAAAAATTCAGAAGTTACAACGATCTGAGAGGAATCGGACGCAGAATTGCAAATAGCTCATTTGCTTTATTTGATATAGAGGAGTCTGAAATTAGGTCACTCATTATATCACTAAAAACAGACTGCTCTACTGGGTGGGACGGAATTTCAGCCCGCGTAATTAAAGAAAATATAGCACATCTTATTAAACCTATAACATACATATGCAAACTAAGCTTCTCTACATCTGTATTTCCTGCAGCATTCAAAAAATCGCAAATTTTACCGATTTATAAAAATGGCGAAAAAAGTATTGTAAGCAATTACAGACCAATATCCATATTGCCGTCCCTTTCAAAGATCTTAGAGAGAGCTATTAATAATCGACTTGTTCATTACTTAGAAAAATACAATTTACTTTCTAAAAATCAATTTGGATTCCGAAAAAATAGATCTACAACAGACGCCGTAGCTGAACTGAACCTATATGTAACTAAGTGTTTGGATAGTGGCACCAAATGCCTAGCAATTTTTATTGATCTAGCTAAGGCGTTCGATACGGTTTCATTGGATATATTATTAGGTAAATTAGAAGATCTAGGTGTTCGTGGAAATCAGCTAAAACTTTTCCAAAGCTATCTTTCCGATAGAAAGCAATATGTTAAAATTGGTAACCTCCATAGTGATGAACAAAACACTACCTTTGGTATTCCTCAAGGCAGCATTACTGGTCCGACTCTATTTTTGGCCTACATTAACCAAATCTGTGATATTTCCCTGGAAAATGGCAAACTTCTAGCATTTGCCGACGACACGGCTTTATTATTTGCAGGAGAAACATGGGAAGAAGTATTTAATTATGCGCAATCCGGATTTAACTTAATATCTACCTTACTCTACCAAAATGTACTAACCTTAAACAGAGACAAAACTAAATATATGGCCTTTGCGCTACGTAAACCTGGTTTACCGGATACTGATGTGCATACAATAAAAGCGCACACTATGGAATGCATGATAAATAAAACTGAAAAGTCCTGTCAATGTATCAAATTAGAAAACTGTAATAACATAAAATATTTAGGTATAACAATAGATTCACAATTATCATACATTCCACACATAAACACGTTATCCACTAGGATACGCCGCCTTACGGCCATATTCAAAAAGATTAAACACTGTGCAACGAAACAACAGCTCCAAAACACTTATTACGCTCTCTGTCAAACCCTGTTAACATACGCCAATATAGTATGGGGTGGAAGCTCAAAAACCCATATGCTATTCCTTGAAAGAGCCCAAAGACTGGTACTAAAAGTGGCCTACTCGCATCCTCTTCGCCATCCAACCTACGATCTGTATAAGGAATGTCAGGTCCTAACAGTCAGGCAGCTCTTCATAAAGCAAATTGTCATGACGCAAAAAAATAAAATCCTCCCAGACTACACCACACAATATATGAACAGAAGAAAAGAAAAACAATACAACTTAACATCTTGCAAAACAACATTTGCACAAAAACACCAATATTACTTAGGACCCTATTTATGCAACAAAATTAATAAAACACTAGGTTTTGATAACTCTACTCTCAAACCCGAAACAAAAACAAAACTAACAACTTACTTACAAAACCTAACTTATGACGAAACGGAGAACCTTATAAAAGTAACAAAATAACAAACAGAAATTGAAAATGTACACGTACCATACGCATTATAAATACCTACTAGAAATATCTAATTATATTTAAAAAAAAAAAAAAAAAAAATATCTCACACACCCTAATAGATAATTATTTACAAATATATATGTACTATAAATATGTTTTATATTAGATAACTATTTACAAATATGAATGTACTATAAATATATTATGTTTAGGAAATATTATATGTAGAAAGGTATATTCTTACTTATATATATTAATAACCAATAATACAAATCTATAAAAATAACTTTTAAAAAGGGCTGATCAATTTTTAATTTAATTCTTTCTTTCCAATTTTTAAATATAAGGCTAATTTATTTTTCTCTAAGAACAATATGTTAAAATTCACACACACAAAAACACTAAATTGTCATAGCATAATCTGAGTCTGCTAGAGCAGAGGTCTTCCATCGCGTCTAAACACAAGTTAAATACTTAGTTAGAGCGATGAGACACTAATGTAAAAGCACCCAGGTTTAGAGACTTATTTCCATTAACCCAACATTTTACTGTACACTATTTAATTGTTTAAACTATGTCTGTAAAACCTTACACTATTTAATTGTATAAACTATGTCTGTAAAACCTGTTATGTAAATAAAGATTTTTATTATTATTATTATATTATTATTATTATTTGTATCTAGTGTAGGAACATATTTGCGATTCGAATTTTAATTTAGGAGTAAAGGTTCTAAGTACAAAGGTATCTTCAGGCTGGAGATCAAAATAACGCTATGTATATATACCTATGTAATCTATGTAGGTACGTGATGTGTCTATGCAAATAAAGAAATATTTGTTTTGCAGCCAGCCAAAACTCTCAAGGCGTTACTGAGGCCAAATTGAATATTTGTTTTGCAACTATTGTAAATCTATAGTGTAGTGTAGATTGTCTGTCAATATACTGTGTGTCGAATAAAGTGATGGTATGTAGGTCTAGGTAGGTATTATGAGTTGCATCGTAATGGGGTCCCGTTAAACGCGTCCCATAAAGCGTGGTGTGGCGCCAGCCATCGACTACATAAATAACCACACGTAGTTTAACACGCTTAAGAAGTAAAGAAGCTCTTTAGTAGTAGGGTATGCTGACTAGTACTTTGTGATGGCCTTGAGACAAGGCAAGTTTAAGAACTATTTAAATATTTATTTTTCTGTGTAAATTATCCCGCAACATTTAAATAAATGTTGCTGGCCCGTGGTAAAGTCAAAGCATGTGTTTTGGAAGTGATCTGTGGTTACGGCACAATTCATTTCAGAATCCAACCACATAAAACATAAAGCGCTCTACACACCAAAGCCGGCGGCCCGCCGGCACAGCCCGGCGGCCCAACCCGCCGGCCTTATTTTGTACCATGATTGTACAAAATAAGGCCGGCGGGTTGGCCCGCCGGGCTGTGCCGGCGGGCCGCCGGCTTTGGTGTGTAGACCGCATAACAGAAAACCGTGTGGACCAAACGGTTCTAATAGTACGGGAGGCGACGATGCTAAATGGGGATTTACTCGAGCGTCAAAGAGACCTATTGGGTTGCATTTGGTAGATGATAAGAAGAAAAAAATTGTATGAGATCGATGTGTTTCATCAGTGGGGGAAGCGACCATAGATAATGAAAAACTTATTTAAAAAAATACTGTTGTATGGTCGTACTTAAGCGCGTCAGTTAGTGATAGATTCTATAAATCAGATTCAATAAATTGAAAATCAGCTTAACATACTTACATACTTAAAAATAATTTAGGAAATATGATTGATAATATATAAACGTTAAAAAAATAAAAATCGCGACTCATTTTTTTTGACTCATTTTCAAAAATATGAACAAAAAAATCGGCATTTCCAAAGGTGTTAGAGCGTCAGATTTAGATGTATATGGTTCATCTTTATGTTCTGATTCTACCATATCTTAATCTGACGATTATCTAAAGTGATTCGCCTAATCTGACAAAAGTAAATTTTGTTCCTTTATAATTCACGTTCGAACATAGATAGATTTTTATATTTGGTGGAGGTACTTGTCTGGGTACTAGCTATCTCCAGTATCTTAATCTGACGCGCTCGAGTAAATCCCGAAATCCCCTCTTCGGCTCCCCTACTATAAAGTAGAGATAGAGCAAGGAGATGAGCTAGATTTGGTATAAGGTTTGGTCTTGCGTGTATGAAATGAATAAATGGTGATAAAAAGTATCTAATAATACAACAAACAATATAAAATAAAACCTATTTTAGTCATTTATTTTGTTTGTTTGTATCCGTATATGCTATGCACCTACTTTCGATTACCTTTTCTATGGAACATGTGCCTCAATATTCTTGAAACTATTTTTATGTTTCAAACAGTGGGTAATTTATTTAATTTTATTGCTCTTTCCGTTGGGGTAATAATATTAAATAAATTGCCAACCGTAAGATCGTAAAATTTGTTCAAGAGGCCATGGTTGACTCAAAGCTTATTTAGACTATTGTTATGCTAAGTTATTTAAAGAATGCTGTTAGAGCCAGGAACCAAATTTTTACTGACGACAAAATGCATAGGCTGCTCGCTCGGTTCCAAGTGGCCGGCACCGCTACTATCGCCCCCGGAACTCGGATCCGAATAGGGAGCACTGAGCACTCAATGTGTTAAACTAATTGTATTTCCAGATGCGGAGCTAGAGGCATGGCGCGGCGCGGGGCGTGCGGCCTCCGCGGCGCAGGAGGCTGACGACGAGGCGCACGACGCAGACCTGCTGGCCGCCGTGCGAGACTCCATGCGCACCTGGGAGCAGAAACGAGCGCGCACCAGGTATGCGCTACTGTTTACTACTCGCCGACAATTAGGACTGTTATTCGGCCAAGTTGCGACCTAATTGTGCGTTATAGGAATATTGAAGAATTCAGTAGGTAGGTAACTAAAGAAGGTGTTTTGTACAGTCAAACTTGGAAATGGTGTATAAATATAGATAAGTTCTCGGTATCACTAGTGGCACAAAGACTTAAATAGACGTCAGTTCATAATTAACCTTAGCGAAATGTAATTCAGAGTTTTGTCGATTACTTTTATCGATAAACTTTCACTATAATACTTTCTACTGAGCAAATTCAATAAATTTTCGCACCGAGTTCCCGCTCGAATTAGTTGTTGACATAACTTGAAGTAAGTAATTATTTGCTTTCGGTTTTATTTTGTAAATGAAAGTGAGCTAAGAAAGTTCTCAAGACTGTTGATAGAATTAGTTACTTTTAAATTAAGTTTATCACTGTGTTATGAGAGATTAATGAATTGAATTGTCATATATTAATTTTGATACTAAAAATATTTATCAACTTTTATTAATAACCGTAACACAAGCTGAAAGATAGCAACGGGGCTAGATTTTGCTGTGTCAATAGGTTTACCTACTTCTAATACAATGAATGTTTATTTTACCGCTTATATTCCTAAGATGTAAAGGTGTTTCACCCCATCTATAGTAACAAAGACAATAAATAAAATGCACATAATGTAAGTACAGATAGAATCTCTACAGCACTTCACTTTCCACACGCTCACATGGACGTACCGAGATTAACATACTTTCGTACATTGTCGATTCTTATCCAAATTATATTATTTAATTTGCTATGAATTTGATGTATGAAAAAATAATCCGATACACCCGCGGAGAGATACTTATCTTAAGCCGGTACCACACAGCACTAACAATATATTATACAGTATACTAACAATACTTATACTTAGGTTCTAGAAATAAAACAAGATTAAATGCCAATTAAGATGTAGGTAAGTAATTATCCAGTTTTATATAATTACTTGCAATAAAAAACAGATTAAAATGTTTTCTACCAGACCATTAGCTAGCAAATATTAAGGGAGATTGATAATTACAAACTAAAAAACTTAAATAGCAAATAAGTATAATTACAGCGTAGGTAGTTGTATTTAGCGATGTCTGAGAATGAATACAGTAGGTAGGATAGGCCAAAAGGCATGTTTGAATTCGGCAGAACCGTGAACTAGCTTCGATGATTTTTAGGGGGTTGTTCTATTAAAGCTTCAAATCTTTTGTTTTTTTTTTGCATTGAAACAAAAGAAAGCACACAGTAATAAAAGGCAAACATAACCAACTGGCTCGCAGAATCGGCGTATTTTCTGGGTTCTTGACGTATTACTCAGCGGGTGTGCACTGTGCAGCGATGTTGCCGGCAACCTACCAAGACTACCAACAATCCACGAAATAAAAAAACGATAATAAGGACCTCTACAATGTTACCAGTCCTTATAATGTGCAATAAACGCCTTATCAGATCGTACCCGGGCTACTTATGCTTTCACAGTATTTTGTACCAGCTGACCGTGAGTTTAATTACATTTTCCATTCACAGAACGAAAAGATCTCAAGGCAGTGTGTGTTACGGCGAGTTCGGCTGCTTCGAGGATGCGGGGCCCTTCGCGTACCTGGAGACGCTGCCCAGCTCGCCGCAGGAAGTGGGCACGCAGTTCCTCATGTACTCCACACTGAGCAGGTAACCGATACTGCTCGCCTGAAGGAGAGATCTCAAGGCAGTGTGTGTTACGGCGAGTTCGGCTGCTTCGAGGATGCGGGGCCCTTCGCGTACCTGGAGACGCTGCCCAGCTCGCCGCAGGAAGTGGGCACGCAGTTCCTCATGTACTCCACACTGAGCAGGTAACCGATACTGCTTAGGAACTACTGCATACTGCTCAGGAAGATATAGAAGAGGAAGTCAGAGAGCATTACACATGAACATTATATGTATTCATTCTAGCATGCGTGTTTTAGAAAGAAAAAAAAGAAAATAAATTTATTTTACACACAAGACACAGATTACAGACACACAAACATAAAACTACGAACACACAGAAAATAGTTTTAAAATCGTTCGCAACCAAATTTCTCAAAGTGGTTTTACATAAAATAGTATGTAAGTAGGTACCCAGTACTCAGAGATACGTGAAAAATTAGCATAAAAGAAAAGCTTGTTCAATTGTTCGAAAAAATGTGCACACCCATCTCTTACCTAAGTAAACGAAAACCACGAGTACTTTTCTAAACAATTACAGCTATATGATTTTTAGTACTTATAAAATGTTTGAATTATGAATGTTTTCTTTTCTGAATTACCAGAAGAACTAATTAATAAGGAACCAGATTATTCATAAGTTCAAAACTAAGTGTGTTGAATTTGTATCTACCTACCACATCACGTAGTCGTGATGGTGGTTTGTTAATTTAATTATACCAGATTCATTATTTTTTAGTTCAATTCTTTATTGACAAAATAAATCCAGTAGCCCTACCTAATGTAGACCATGTAGTGATTCCATCTAATTCTCAAATTAATCAAATTCTCTATCACCCAATTTAAAACTCAATACTGGAATGTTTTAGTCAACCTATGCAATAAACCAATGTTTTCTACAGAGGTGACCAGCCACTGCTAGCGGTGTCGGCGAGCAACATGTCGGCGGCGTGGTCGTGGGCGTCCCGCGCGTTCGACGCGGACCGGCCCACGCGGGTGATCGTCCACGGCTTCGGCTCCAACTGCGACAACGTCTGGGTCTACGAGATGAGGTCCGCTCTTATGGCCGTGGTAAGACTGACTCGTATATCAAAACCTACTGCATCTTTAAACTAATGACACTAATCTGTGTCTAGCCCTTTATGGGTTCCATTTTTGTAAATAAAAACATTGGTTACCATAACTTCAAAATGTTTCAGTACGAGTATAAGCAAAGTCATGCCGTTTAGCTATATCTCAGCCTTTAACAGCTCGTATAAAACATGTCAATTAATTGCCATTTTACTACCCTCACTCAAAACCAGTTCCTTAACCTTTAAACGTTTTCCTTTCCCAACTGATTCAGTACCTAGGTACTTGTTCTAAGATAAAGCGGTCTCGTCAGTACAACTATAGAATTATGAAACAAAACTTTTATTAAAATAGGAATAAATAAAATCATATCCATTTTGTATCATGTATTTTTCGACGTTGAGTAAAATGATATACGAAGGTAATTAACTACAAAAAAGTTTAAAGCGGAATGAAATACAGAGATTAAAATTCATATTGTGTATCTAACAGCAGTAGTTTCGGCTTTATTTCCTCAAATAAACCTGTTTCATTTTATTTATTTATTTATGCACTAGCGGTGCCCGCGACTCCTTCCGCGTTTGTATGGGGGCCACGACTTATCATAACTGGAGCAAGAATTTAAATAGCCTATCCTATAAGAATTTATATAATTTCAGTATGGGCCTATAAACACAATCTGAAAACAAACTAACTTACTCCATGACCGACCCTTACAGATTTATTATTAGTATGGATTTATCATCATCATTAATATCAGCCATCGGACGTGCATTGCTGGACAAGGATAGACCCTCCTTAGGTATAGATTTGCAGTTGTTTCGGATGTTGTCAGAATAACCATTCACCATACTAATTATAAGCACCTTGACATAATGTTGGTAGGTAGGTACTGCTAAAGTAAACCAAATGGTGTTGAAGGTTCATTCTATGTTTTAGTTGCACCAAACAAACGACCGTTTTAGGTAGGTAAGTACCAACTGTAGTAAACTGTAGTAAAATGTTGGACAGTTTACTTAAGTTTATTGCCCTTGTTAAGTCTATAGAGAAATAACTACCTACCTACTAATATAGACTGTAAAAATATACTAAGTGACTCTTACCTTTATCCATAACTGAAGGCATAAACGAATGGTGCCTATATTATTATTTTCCTAACCAATCTTCAGTAGTGACTAAAATCTGCATAGGTAGATGTCAGCCGATTGCGGTAAGTATGAGCTAATTGTCTCTCTATGCTAATGAACTTCGCGAACAGGAAGGATTACAAACAAACGAAGCGTGGAGGTCGTCTATTAACTAAATTCTCTTTCAGGCTTAAACATTATCTCGTAAATAGTTAAAATTATCCAGTAATTTGACTTGCATGAGTAGAATTGCGATGTGTAATTAGTCATTAGCTATGATTTGCTCAATACATGGTTGTAAGCTTGTAAGATTTAAAGATTTGTAATTTTTTTCTTTAAAATATTCAAGATTACTTGGACAAGTTAATAATAATTGTAATAGCAGTTACTAGTTTTAACCAATACCAACCAGGATAATTGGATAGAAAGCAGGTGGTTCTATAATTTACAATGTACATAACATATGTAGGTATGTGGTTTTGTACTGAAGTCATTAATTCTCAGGAGGAATGCAAAGTGATTTGTTTGAAAGCAGGTATGGTTCTAAAATACAGAATGTATGTGAATTTATACTAAGTAAGGAGTGATTAATTCGTTCCATTCCCAGGAGGAATGCAACGTGATTTGCGTGGACTGGGAAGGCGGTGCCACGATGCCCAACTACTTGCGCGCTGCGGCCAACACGAGACTGGTGGGGAAACAGCTCGCGTTATTGCTGCAAGGTAACACTTGACATCTGAGGTAGGCAGTAATGGATCTCTGGAATTTATTCTAGAAAAAATTACGTGCGCTTTGTAAACGTGTGCTATAACGAAACAAACATCGTAAGGAAACCGGCATCTTCTGAGAACTTTGAAAAGTTTAAAGAACATGTGACATTCACCAACCACTTGGCCTCCAGCAGTGGGAAGGTAAATAGGGCGCAACCTCTAGGTAGAGCAAGATTAAATAAAATAAAAAGTTTTTCAATTACCTACATCTGTTTTATCCCCAAAGGTTGGAATATCGGACTTTATTTAGATCTGAGACTGATTGTATCTATAGAACTTATATGTACCAAATTACTTACCTACAAATATTTTACAGGCTTGGAGAGGCATATCAACTTGCGGTTCGAAGACATCCATCTAATTGGGTTCAGTTTGGGCGCACACGTGGCTGGCTTCGCTGGTTCAGAGTTACGGAACATCAGTAGAATTACAGGTACGACGATGGCAATATTATTACTTTCTCGTCCTTTCAGCCTAATTAAACCCAGATAAATGTCTTTATGGATCCTTATTTTCAGAATTCGTAAAAGTACAATGATACTGCAACAATAACCAGATCTCATCTCCATCTTGTGAGGCTTAGAAGAGGATGGTTTGTTTTTTCTGTAAGCTCCAAAATCCGTACTAAGTTCTTAGTGTGGAAGGTCACACTGGTTTCTGTTAATTGCCATAATCTTTAATTTAATGTAATTTTTGCCCCCAGGTTTAGACCCAGCCGGTCCTCTCTTCGAGTACCAAGACCCTCGCGCTCGACTGGACAAGGCAGACGCCAAGTTTGTGGACGTCATACACTCTAACGGCGAGACTCTCATTCTCGGAGGCCTGGGCGCCGCGCAGCCACTAGGCCACGTGGACTTCTATCCGAATGGGGGGAGGGTGCAGCACGGATGTTCCAACTTGTATGTTTATCGAGACCTTCATTCTTATCTTAGGTTAAGAAGAAGAGGTAAAGAGAACTTCACGAACCGCAATCGTTGAATTAATTAGGCGAACTAGTCTGGCAAGCGGTTGGGTTTCGAATCACAGGCTGTTTGAAGAACTTCATCAAATTAGGTTCAGTTTGGGCGCTCACTTAGCTGTAATCTATAATATTGTCAGCACAGAGATCGTCTTAAATCTGATAACAGCACTCAGTTTCACGATTTTGAGTTTGTCAGATATAGATTTTACTCCTTATGTGTAAAAGCCTCATGTGTAATAAATATTTTGTTTATTTTATTTATGTTGTTTGTATGCTGTTTCCAGGTTCGTAGGAGCAGTATCAGACCTGCTCCCCTGGGCGGCGTCGTCTGCGGAGGGACGCTCGCTGTGCAACCACCGGCGCGCCTACAAGTTCTTCACCGACTCCGTGTCGCCCAAGTGCCACTTCCCTGCCTTCCCGTGTGCAAACTACGATGCTTTTCTTGAGGTATATTGATGATGCTAAACTAGCATGTGGAGCTACGCGAATGGATTTTTATCGCCATCTTAATTGATTCACGAGGCCTACGGAAATGTTTACAGGGTCGCTGCTTCCCGTGCGACAGCCAGCGCCGCTGCGGCAACATGGGGTACTACGCCGACAGGTCTCTTGGACGAGGCCAGCTGTATCTACTGACGAGGGAGGAAGAACCTTTTTGTGGTAATTCACCTACCTACCTACTACACAGCTACTATTATAGTATTCCTAGAACCTTATTATACTCCTCACCGTCTCTTAGATCACGGCATTTTGGTTAGAATAAGTACCTACCTGCCAACGAATATTAAGTACCTACATGGAACAGTGATTGAGACAATATCTACAAATAATCTTTGCCGCGCGTCAGTCGCGTCAGTAGCACCATCAAAATGAAGGTGAGGTGAGGATGTCAACGCATAGCGAAAGGTACTTTAAGTATGTTCGCTGATTAAATCTGTTTCAGCTCATCAATACCACGTATCCATCTGGGCCGGCAACGAAGTACCCGAGAAGGCCAACTTCGGCCGCGTGACGCTGACATTGCAGGGAGACTCTGGGCTCAACGAGTCCTTCCCAATGACATTGACGAAGTAAGACTTATTTATATTATCAACGCCTGTCACTATTTCACTACGAGTACCTACTAGAGGCCCATAGTGTATTTTTGCGAAAAAAAAATGCGAGCATCAAGATGACTGATCATTGACCAAAACTTTAAAGAAAAATAAAGTAAAAAAAAATTAAAAGATATGTACTTGCTGTCTATAAAATTAGGACTTATTACCATCAATTGACGGACTATTGACTCTAAATGTTACCAGGAAAGAAGAAGCCGCGAACGGTGGCGCGCGCTTCACCCGAGTGCTGGTGCCGCACCCGGCGCTCGGCGTGCCCATCCGCGCCTCCATCCACTACGCCGCCTACAACGGCTGGCTCAGCGCCGGCGCCAAGGCCATCGTCATCGATAAACTGCTCATTGCTGATAGCTTCGCGAAAACGTAACAATCATTTTCAATATAATAGAATAACTCTTTTAATACACCTTTGCCGACGAGTGGCATTAACAGGCATTTAATTACAGGTCCTCATTCTGCAAAAAGGGAATGAAACTACTCTCCGATGAGGTTGTGGAACTCCGGCTTTACCCAGGAGACTGCGACGTGCCACCGGACGACCAAACCTCCAACGGCACCACCGACGAACAAACCTACTCCAAACACAACAGCAGCAAGCCAGACGGACCCGTCGTCATACGCGATGATCTCGACAACGAACTCCCTGAGGAATCCCCGCAAAGACCATTCATCCTAGTCGACCCCTACGAATGGAACGATGAAGCGGAAAACACAGGACGCGCCTTCGGAATGACCAACACTAAAACAGCGCCGAGCGGACTTGTCGAGATAGCGGAACCGGTGCTCAGACCACGTTTGCGGAAGACTCCTCGCCAACGGGCCGACAATCCTGACGCACACGAGATTTCCGAACCAGTCCTACGGCCGACACAAGCTCCAAAAACCACGCAACCGCCGTTGATACGTAAAGCGAAAAACTACGACCTATCCACCACACCCACTTACGAAAACTCCGGTGACGATAGAGCCGAAAAAGAAGAAACTAGCTTCGCTGTTCAATTCCTACCTGCTCGATTAGCGTCTTTCATTTCAAGGGCTGAAAGATACGCAAGAGATACTCTACTGCCTCTCGTGTCGGCTTACGCCCCTCGTTTACCAATATTCGGGGCTCGCGATCTACCCGTTACCACATCCAGATACATCCCCATGGAAGATATAAACTCGACCATTTCGATACCAGTGCCGACACCCACATTAGAGATGAAAATTGAGTCTCTGCGAGCGTTCGGCCCGCCCGGTGAGAAACGGGAAATAGAAACCCCAGAAGACCCTGAGATACCAGTGAGTACGACAGCTGCGCCTTCGACCACGACTGAGAAGATCCGAGCGGCACCTACGGAGGTATTGAAGATAGTGCCAGGACCTGTAGCCTCAATGAGCACCGCGCTACCACCAGTGGCTTTACAGAGCGAAGGAAGCGAGAAGATCATGATAGTTTATCCGAGTAATGCTCGCGATGAGAGGAAGATCAAGTCTCATTCGTACCCTGAGGAGCTGCAGTTTGAAGCTTTGTACCAGCACACAGCTGCACCAGCGGACCTGCGCGTCGACTTGCCTACATTCACGCCGCCCACCTCGACGCACGCGCCCGTAGATCGCACCAAATCAGATAGGTTCAATTACTTTAAGACTGATGGCGCTAAATCGTAACAAAACGTGATAATAGGTTGAATATAGGTGAGTATGGTTAGAGTAAAACTCTTATTAGGCTTAAGTTCTGTTAAGGTTACAGAGGTGGGTAGCGTAACTCAATTGTCAACTAGGAAGGCCTAGTATTTCTTAACAAGAGGGAGAGGTGCTCGCCTTTCACATTGTGTGCTTTCGACTGTTGCCACTTCGGTATAAATTGAGCCTTAGAGGAAATCGAACTTTAAATCTCACGAACTTATTGTTATTCTACTCAACTTTATCGATTCCTTGATCTGTATATTGAACTGATAGTCTACATCTACAATCTATTGAGTAGGTAAGATAATTTAATTAAGATAGTATTAATGCAGTTTTTGCCGTGTAGTTGTAAGTTAAGTGATTGATCCAGTGGTGCTTGATATTATCAATGTAAATAAATTAATGCTTAAAGATATAAATAAGAATACAAACTGTTGTTCGTTAAAACCAGTGACGTTGTTAATACCTGTTGTATTCGGAAATGATTGTTGTGTAAATAATTTAATTTAGTATTAAAAAACAAGACCTTTTTTATAATAAACTTTTATTTATTATTTAAGAGTTTTCTTTCTGACTTTCATTTATAACTATTGATACATTTGGATACGAATACTTGCTAAACTTAAAAAAAACTTCGAACTCAACACAAATCAATTCCTCCTAGGACAAAATGACAAATTATCTTACAACAAACCTACATAAGATATCACAAAAATTGTGGAAATATTTTGAAAAGTCAAAATGTCCATTTTAATATAATGACAAATTAACAAAATGTGCATCAATTAACACACTCGTGACACAAACCTCAAATTATTTTCGTAATCAAACGAAGCAAATAGCTGTGTGTAGTTTCCGTACGTTATCATATTGATACATCATCGTCGATATATCCATATTCAACATGGTACAGATGATGCTTTTTTTTCATCTCAACGTTTAGTTGGTAGTAGCTGGTTTAGTAGGAGATGGTCGGTAGGTACTAGTAGAACATATTACATACAAGGTTGTGTGTTACTTCATGAACTTGTCAGAGTGCTGCGTGAGGATCCTGGCGGAGGCCTTGGCGTCGAGGAAGAGGCCGTGCACCGCGGCGATGTGCGGCGGAGAGATGCGCGCCGCGCCGTCCGCGCGCGCTGTGAGCATCGCGGGCGTCAGCAGCTGCGCCGCGTATCTGACAAGCAAAATATAAAAAGGTTGACCACCTCTGTGAAGCTATGGTGCAACGCAAGATTTATTAATAAACATATAAAAAGGTTGATGACCTCTATGAAGCAATGACCACCTGCAAGATTATATAAAGGCAAGATTTATAAATCAAATTTAAAAAGTTTGACGACCTCTGTGACGCAGTGGGCAAAAGTCCGGCTGCAACGCAATATTTATCAAAATATAATAAGATTGACGACCTCTGTGACGCAGTAGGCCAAGATTTTGTCATTGATTTACATAAAATCCTAAAGGTTACCTGGATAAGTCAAAAAATAAATAAATACAATAATTCTTGGTCTGCCTGACGATCTGCAAATATTTGTTTCGAGTGTCTATGTGTTAATAGGTATATGTATAATCAAAAATATATATCCACCACCACTTACCACGGGGCTGAACGTTGCTTTTATTAATTTACCTCAGAGTGCTGTTGGCGCCGACCTCGGCCAGCGCTGCGATCGCCTCGTCTTCAATGGAAATACCTTCGGTGGCCGCACGGAGTTTTAGGATCTAAAACAACAAAACCATTTTTAACTATTTTGAAGAAAAATATTGTTTGACCCAAGTCATAATATTTTCTCGCTGTGAAAAGTATGTCCCTCTCCTGGTTCTAACCTGTTTCAGCCATTCTTGACTTAATAAATAGCGTTGCTAACATGACTTTGTTATAAATTAGATGTTTAAAATTTACTATTCTGTATGAGTATAATCAATTGACGTACAATATCGTTAATGAATAAATGAGTATTACAACTTTCTTAGGCCGTCACCACACAACACAATCAATAAAGAAGACTTCTAAATATACCTGTAAGAGTTCAGCTTTGTTGTATGGCAGCGTGCGGATGATCAGTAATCTGTCCAGAAGATCCAGCGGGATGCCGTGAGGAGAGATTATGTCTTCAGTGCCCCTGGAAAATACCATAATAATTACTACTACTACTATATGAATACTATTATAATAATTTATTTATTTTATTTATTTATTTATTACTACTAAGTAACATAATAATTATTATTTTTATTACCCGTGGTTAGAGGCTAGATGTCGCTGTGTAAATTGTCCTGCTATATTTATTTTATTTTATTTATTTTACTACTATATGAATACTATCATAAGTATAGGGTGAATGAGTAAAATTCGTACTATCATTATTTTACTGTAACTCGCTAGTTTATTTATGCAATGTGGCAAAGGCAATAACAATCACCATCATCATCACCCCTATTTACGTTCCCACTGCTGGGACATAGTGACTTCTCTCTTGAAGAGAGGCCATAATTCATCACATATCCTTCAAACTTTACAAAGTTCTCCGAACATGAGGGTTTCCTCACGATGTTTGCCTTCACCGTTATAGCGCGTGTTTTCAAAGCCCACGTAATTTTATCTAAATCCAGAGGTACGCGGCGGGATTTGAACCCGACAGTTTCGGAATGAATGTTATGCTCCCACAGAGGCAACACGGCTCTCATTAATAATACTTTATAGAAAGACAATAACTGTTTCCTATATACCACAATAATTCCTAACAACTACATGTATTATCGTTCTCTACTTTATCTGTACAAGTATATACTTTAATGTAATTTTTTTTTTTTTTTTACCTGATTTGGCATTTCCCTCTGTTGGTAGCGAATATGACGATGGGCGCAATGGCGGACTCCAGCGCGCGGTGCAGGTACGTGAACGTCTCGATATCCAGCATGTGGACCTAACAAACAACGACATACATTTTATTGATTATTTATACGCTAACTTGGACGACCTTGGTGGCGTAGCGGGCGAAGGTCTGCCTGCGACGCTGGAGGTTGAGGGTTCGATTGCGGAACAAAAATTTGTATGATCTGCAGATATTTGTTATAAGTGTATAATAAAATATCTATCTACATTATGTATGTATTATTCTAAGTAAATCAGAAATCTAGCACCCTAACACAAGCATAGAGGTTACCACGGTGCTAGATGTCGCTGTGTGAATTGTCCAGCAATATTTATTTATTTATTGGCATGACTTACCTCATCAATAAAAAGTACACCCGGTACTAATTCCGCAATACCCTGGTCGATGTATTTGTTAACAACTTTGTTGATTTCTTTTCGCAATTTATCTGAAAAAGACAATAGCACTATTTAGTAACAGGATATCAATGTCTCCTTCCTATTTTACTAGACATCATACTAAATATAATAAACGCTAAAGATGCATGTATGTTTGTTACACCTTTATGTATAACTACTGAATGGAATTTGATGATACTGCTCAATTACATGGCTTACATATCAGAATATAAAATAAGCACACAAACTACAATTCATAAAATAAGTCTTTGGCAGCCAGATGTCCAAATTTTACTATAAAAACTGTCGTTGTTTGATAAATTCATATTGAGATAAACGGTAATAGTCTACGTAAATAGGGTTCGTGTATTGCCCGTTTATCTCAATATGAAGATTTTCAAATTGTTGGTGGATGCATAATATATTTTTATTATTTGTGACTTTTTTATATCCTAAGGATTTATGACTTCAAGTACACAGGTAAGGTAATGATGGTATTGTCGTGTATCCACTACTAGTGACTAACCCGTGATCTCAGTCTTCTTAGGCTTCATGAGCTGCCCCATCATGGACATGATGTCCTGTCCGCCCTGCGGCCGCGCGTTGGCGCAGTCCAGGTCGTGCAGCGTCACGTCCTGCACAACCTCTTTCTTCTTGTGAACGTCGCCTTTTGGCAAGGGCACGTATTCTTCAGCCTGTAATACATTTATTGATAGGATTAAAACTTACATTACAATGTTGGCAATATTCAATCAAACACACAATGCTCCTAGAACAGTATATTTCATGTAGCTAGCTGATTAGGCTTCTCGTATGTTTTAACAAAAAGCCATAAACTAAGAAGAAGGCTTGTCGTAATACTGCCAAAAATCCCTTCAATCCCTATGTACTTATCGTTCTGGATTAGAATTATAGAATTCATGCAAAATGAACACTATTTGTAGTGTAGGTAAATTATCATTGAAAAAAAAAACCATTCCAATTGGTGTTTTTTCAATGATAACTCACTTACATAATTACCATATCCATTAATTTATACCAAAATGTAAATAATTATGAATTTAAGAGGTAAGTACCTATTTATATCAAAATGTGAATCAACAATGTAACAATATACCTCAAGATCGAATTCTGTGGCAAAAGTATCACTTCTGCCCTGACGCTTCACAGCTCCCGAGTTGGCCTCAATGTATATGACGTCTCCGACTTCCACCTTCTCCTTCTGCAGAGATTCATAGATGGTGGGGTCCAGCTTCAGCTGTTTGGTGCCCTTGGCTGTCTTCAGGCCGATGATTACATGTGATACTGTTTTGCCATATCCTGTTAAAGATAGATTATTAGTACTATATATTGCTTTTATCCACCACCAGTTTATGTTTGAAATTATGTTGTCTTCTTGTATAATTTATAAAGGTACCCATTGTATTGTTACTTAGTTATTCTATACCTGATATCTCAGTCTGAGGACCACTGAGGACCAACTTAGTGTTGAGATCTCTTAATTTTGTCTATACCAGTTCCTAGTATATAGAAAGTTTGAGTGAGTTGATCAGTATTAAAATAAATTGTAATGTTTTTAACTTTGTTTATGGTGGGATGATCACAGTACCAAAAGTGTTCAGTCAGACATTATTTATCATACCTCCAGCAGGATTCTCAGTTTCAACAGGTGTTAATTCAGTGACTTCTCCCTCGTAGACCTCTTTTGTTTCCCGGATACGGAGACCAATGGCTCGGCGGAAGTTCTCCATCAATACCTCAGTTTTCTTTATTTCAGTGCTGTAAACTTCACTACCCACCATAGGGCAGAATGGAACCTAATAGAAAACCAGAATAAACTTTCATTCTAAATTTGAAATAGTACCGCTTTTGTCATACACTTCATAAATAAATCAAGCAAAAGTAAATGCTACAGTGAAGGCTTAAGTTTTTTTAAGATTTTGCTTAAACTAATAGGTACTTACTTTGCTGCCAAGTTCTTGAGCAATAGCTAATGCAATAGCAGTCTTTCCAGTGCCTGGTGGCCCGGCCAGCAATAAGGCTCGTCCAGCCATTTTCTTGTTCCGAATCATATCCACAACTAAGCCAGCAGCCTAAAAGATAAAAACATTACACTATCATTTAGAAAGATTGCAGTAATGCAAGTGGTGTCCATGGCAACCAAATGTTTATAACCTCAAAGTTTGATCTATAAAATTTTAATTTTAATTAACTTTTATCAGGTGAAATTCAGTAGGTAGAGATTATGCTATTACTTATCATTATGGTTAATAAATTATGTACCTCTCTGGCGGACTCCTGGCCAACGAGACCGGCTGCCATTTGAATAGGAACACCATTTTCGTCTAGGCCTAGTCCTTTGATATGGGTATGTGCAGATATCCTTTGAGTTTTTGCAGTGCTTTTTACTTCTTCTATTTTCATGTTGGCTGTTTAGAATCTTTTTCACGAATTACACGATTTTTAGCACTCAACAAACAAACCTCAACACGATCTACAACAAATGCAAAATAATGAATGAATGAGTTATTATATTGGGCCATTGAATAAACATTCAAAGTACAATAGAGATGTCCTTTTATTACTTCTCAGCTGCTTCTCAGCGAAAAAAATCCGAAGCAATCACGATTTATGTGGACACAATCATTCGGTCTTAAATTTTGACAGTTTTGACACAGTACTTCGTAAATCTGATTGGTCAATTTTCATAGTTCTCTCTCACCTCAGAAGAAGGAATATAAATCTAAGGTTCTCACTCACTATTTTTAGCACTGGATCAAGCAATGTTGGCTCGCTATCTCTTTCTATCTTTGTCAAAAAACCAAATAGGCTGAAAGTGAAAAAGAAAAGAAAGCAGTCGAAGGAATTTGCGAAATAAATATTTTTAAAATATTTACGCTATGTATTATAATAAATATCTAATCGTTTTCTAAGCAAAGTCAGTTATATTTTAGGTATGAAGTAGTAATCTCTATCACTGTCTGTACTATTATAAGGAGTTGCTGGTGTTTATAGAACCATTAGAAATGGAGTTCACAGCTCAAAATGCAGAATATGCTGTATCTGTGTTTTATAATGGGGAGCAGAACGATAGATCAAAAGCCCATACATGGCTTACTACTGCTCAAAGAGTTCCTGAAGCCTGGAACTTCCTTTGGGAGCTGCTCCAACCTACAAAGGTAAAAAATACACAGTGACAAAATACCACACTTAATACTAATCCTAATATTAATCTACTAATATTAATATTAATCTTGTTACCTAGTATAAGTACAATATTCTGAATTATTGCAGGGCACTGAAGTTCAGTTCTATGGAGCAACAACATTACACACAAAGATCTTACGGTGCTGGAATGAAGTTCCTTCAGAGAGTTATGAAGAATTAAAGAACAAACTTCTACAGGCTGTTTTTACATATTCCAAAGGACCTAAGATTGTCACAAATAGGCTTTGTATTGGTGTGAGTACTTGTTGCGATATCTGTCCATATAGTATCTAAATTATATCCATTGTATGTATAGTTTTTTCTCGGAGAAGGATTAATCCTTACTTAGGGATGTAACTTGGTATATTTAGCGTGTTGGCACTTTCTAATTCATTTCTCTGTTGTTGCTTTGCTGTTTTTGCAAAGGAACTCCCGTTTATGTATTTTTTGTAATTTATTTTGCAGCTGGCTGCTTTCATCCTTCAGCAGGGGACAGTAGATTTAGCGACAATACTGAGACCTCTCTCTAATATAGAAAACACAATGCTATTGCTAGAAGTGTTAACTGTGATACCTGAGGAGGTAAATAATAATATCATTACATATTTACATAAAAAAGCTTATAGTATTCACAGGTCTGTGGTTTTTCCTTTTTTAAAAGTCAAAGTATTGCATAAATCATCACTTTGAATTACATTTTCTTATAAAATGTTTACTTGTTCGTTTCTCTTTTAGTACAACAGCATGACAATGGGGACATCTCTTAGGAGCAAGAACCGTGCGATGCTTAGTCAGGCCTGTCCTGCGGTACTAGATGATATGTTAAGATACCTACAAACTGCTTACAAGTAAGTACCTATTAGACTTCTCTACCAACATAATTATACCAATGTCTCTTCATTGGTGAAGTTACAACTACATGATGTTGATGACTGGATATTTTATCATCGGCTACTTTTGAAACTAGGATACTTCACACACTTGAATAAATAAATGATTTGATAACAACCACTACCATTGCTCCAGCGAGTTCAGCAAAGACAACCCCCCGCCAGAACAGCTGGTCCAAACATGGACCACAGCCGCGAGCTGCGCTTGCAGCTGGCTCACCATCGACGGGGCGGAGTCCGACGTGGGCCCGCCTCTTCCAGAGCGGATGCCGCTGTTCAGAGCTCTGTTGACTGCCGTCCATGTTTTGTACTCGTGAGTACTCGATATACTTTCTATATTGTGGTAATTAGGTTTTTTAAGCATCACACAGCGTCTGCAGCGTCCTGTACCTTTACCATGAGTCGTCATAGTTAAAACGCCTGACGTTACTACCGCGGTTACGTAGAGCCCGCGCCATCTTTCAAGTCTTACGGTTAATGCGGGAACTACAGTATTAGAAACATTAATATCTAGTATTCATATTAATCTTATAGGCAAGCAGCGCCACGTCTAACGGACTTAAATCGCGGCGCGCCTGAATACGCAGTAATACATTTTAGTACCTAACTATCCGCTAGAGGCGCTGTTCAAGTTTTCATACACTGCAGTCGCTAGCGAGTGTAGATTGCTAGAACTCATGGTAGAGAGAGATACTGTTCTATTTTTGTTACATTGACGTGTTTTTGTGCCGCAGGTGTAACGAGATGGTATCGGACTCAGCACTGGATGCTTGTGAAGCCTGTCTGTCCGCGGCGCGGGCGTGCGGCGACGCAGGCAACGCGACGCGCTACCCCGCCTCCGTTCTAGAGCTACTCGCCTTACTCTCCGCACTGGTGACGCCAATAATGCAGCGGGACTCGCAACCCAACTCCGCTAACGAGGTAGTGTACTAATTTAGCAACTCATACCATAATGACTATCAAAATTTAAGAAACATTTGTCAAAACACGGGTAGCAAATAAGATTATTAAGTATTTCATCATCATCATCTTCCTGCCCTTTTCCCACATTAAGTTTTAGGTTAAGATTGACAATGACCATTTACACCAGCTATTATTAATATTATTTCATAAATGTGCAATAATTTATAATTAGATTTAATACTGACAATGCCCCTTTACAGCAGCTACTATGAATTATTTTTTATTAATTATGATTATAATATTCTAAACTTTGTCCCTTATGGTGATTTGCTTGACATTAATTATGAATTTAAGTTTATATTTTATTTTTAGTATGTAAGTGTGACATTTTTATTATATTTTTTTTGTAACAATTGACGTGTCCAAGATTTGTACAATGCAAACTATGGAAATAAATATTTATGACTATGACTATGACTATGACTATTATGTGGGGTCGGCACAATATGTCCTTTCTTTCCACTTTCCTTTGTCAGCCGTCAATAAGCATTTCTTAAAAATTATCTTGAATACCTTTATGCTCCATTCTAGTCTACATCGTCAACCATCGGAATGGTGTAAAACGACAGCCCATCAATACTTATGATTTTCTTTCCAGGAGCTCCTATCAGCATTGATGACGTGCTGCGTCGGGCTCGGAGTGACTCACGCGCGCGTCATCGTGGCCGCAGTGGAGAGCGGAGACGACGATCCGAAAAGTATACCTTTATTCAAACACTTCAGCATTTATGTAATATATTAACATGTTCACTTATTGAATGAAACTTTGTAATAGCTGCAGGCACCAGACAACTCCTGGAGATTCTACTAGAGGGACAGGGAGCGCCGGGCCACTACCCCATTCACGAGACCAGGTCAAACCTTATATTTGGCTTCTGGTATCCATTGCAGGCGAGTATTGTGAGAGTTATAACGGGTCTTTATCGCGTTATTTTATCGAGCACATGACATGATTTTTCAAGTGAATACATGGTTCCCAGACTAGCTTAGCTGTATACATTTCAGAAAAAAGTTCAAAATGTCTATATCTTGCATCTGAAAATCGTGTCTATTGCGTCAAGCTACCACAATGTTGCCACATTTGCCAACTGTCGTTTCATGATTTAGGAAGTGTTTGTAAGAGTTCACTGCCATTATTGTACAATTTATGCTACACGACTGACACAAGACGACGATTACATCTGAATCATATTCATAAGATCACACATAGTTTTGTTTCAATGTTGTTCATAGTGTAAGATAGTAATTTTTGTTTCATGTGCTTTGTTATGTGTTTTGTTTGACAAATAAATAAATATTCGTATCCGTCTCTATTTCCAGGACGAGGTGCTAAATACAACGGAACAGAAGACGTCAATGTGCGAAGTTTGGCGGGAAGTATTCTCTCGTCTGCTGAACGTCCTGATCTGCAAGTCGGAGGCGGCGGCCGACTGTAACATGTCCAAGGATGATATAGAGCTGCTGAGGTGTTATCGGCAGGATATCGCGGATACTTTGGTGAGTAGGTACTAACTACTCTATATTAGGTATAACTCCTAACTTGTAATTTTTTTAATAGTTTACTGGTCCATCAACGTTGTTATTAACGCAAGGCGCAAAATAGTAGACAGCGCAGCGATCAGTTTCTTAGTTATGAATTGATTTTGTCAATCTCAATTATGTCATTCCGCAGTGTATATTTTCCGCGATTTGGCCCTGCTCATGATGGCGATCACACTCTTGATTGCGTACGAAATTGTAGGGATTAGTTTGCTATGCTGGTTACGCGTCGGTGATTTAACTCATGCGCAACAACCGATCGCGTCCATCGAGCCTGATTGTCACCACACAGTTGCTAATTGCGGCGGTACGGCCTTTATTGTCAACCTCCAGATGCACGTAATTGCGTAGGTACGGCCCTAGTTTAAGGCTTATACCAGGGTTAATTGTTGGATCGTTATCCAGATGCACTGCTACGTGATAGTGGGCGGGTGGTGCTGGGCGCGCGTGGAGCAGAGCTACAGCAGCGCCACGAGCGCGGCGCGGCGCGAGGCGGCACTGCACGTGTTCTGCGCGCTGGCGGACGCGGAGCCGCCGCCCGCCGCGCCGCCGGCCTTCAGCGCGCTGCTGCGGCACGCGCTGCGGGAGGCCGCCTCCGCCACGGACGAGCGCACGCTCAACACCGCACTCGACGCTATAGGTGACTCTCATACTATGTGGACGCGGAGCCGCCGCCCGCCGCGCCGCCGGCCTTCAGCGCGCTGCTGCGGCACGCGCTGCGGGAGGCCGCCTCCGCCACGGACGAGCGCACGCTCAACACCGCACTCGACGCTATAGGTGACTCTCATACTATGTGGACGCGGAGCCGCCGCCCGCCGCGCCGCCGGCCTTCAGCGCGCTGCTGCGGCACGCGCTGCGGGAGGCCGCCTCCGCCACGGACGAGCGCACGCTCAACACCGCACTCGACGCTATAGGTGACTCTCATACTATGTGGACGCGGAGCCGCCGCCCGCCGCGCCGCCGGCCTTCAGCGCGCTGCTGCGGCACGCGCTGCGGGAGGCCGCCTCCGCCACGGACGAGCGCACGCTCAACACCGCACTCGACGCTATAGGTGACTCTCATACTATGTGGACGCGGAGCCGCCGCCCGCCGCGCCGCCGGCCTTCAGCGCGCTGCTGCGGCACGCGCTGCGGGAGGCCGCCTCCGCCACGGACGAGCGCACGCTCAACACCGCACTCGACGCTATAGGTGACTCTCATACTATGTGGACGCGGAGCCGCCGCCCGCCGCGCCGCCGGCCTTCAGCGCGCTGCTGCGGCACGCGCTGCGGGAGGCCGCCTCCGCCACGGACGAGCGCACGCTCAACACCGCACTCGACGCTATAGGTGACTCTCATACTATGTGGACGCGGAGCCGCCGCCCGCCGCGCCGCCGGCCTTCAGCGCGCTGCTGCGGCACGCGCTGCGGGAGGCCGCCTCCGCCACGGACGAGCGCACGCTCAACACCGCACTCGACGCTATAGGTGACTCTCATACTATGTGGACGCGGAGCCGCCGCCCGCCGCGCCGCCGGCCTTCAGCGCGCTGCTGCGGCACGCGCTGCGGGAGGCCGCCTCCGCCACGGACGAGCGCACGCTCAACACCGCACTCGACGCTATAGGTGACTCATATTTGTTGCTGATAAAAAACATTTATAAAGGGTGTGCTAAAGGAATATCAACGCGATACGTGAAAAGGCTAAGTTGAGGTGCCTACATAATAAATTGATTGATTGATTCAGATTTTGTCCGTTAAATCCCAAAGATTAACTTGGACATGTCATCACTATCAATCACCCCCCTTCCTTTTTTTTCTCTTCCCCTGAATTTAACAATGAAAGTTCCCATACAAAGATTGGCCTTTACAATTTTCTTGATGTGCCTATTGCTTGTTTTCACTATTCTTACTCTGCCTCCTGTCATTGATCCAAGATCTCGTTCAAAATCTTGAAGATCCTCCATGGTATGTTCCAGGCAGCTACGCGTCCTGGCTGGGGTGCCTGGACGCGGAGACGGGGTCGGAGCTGGGGCAGGCCTGCATCCTGGCGGCCGGCGGCGCCCTGGGCCGCGCCGCGCCGTCCGCCGCGCTGGCGCTGCGCCGGCTCGCGGACGAGTGCCCGGGGCCCGCCGCCGCGCGCGCGGGGGACATCGTGCGCGCCGCACAGGTCAGTGTCTATACAACCAGTAGGTATATCACATACAACATTAGGTGCCTTTAATTGTCTTATCACACTATTTTATTACGATTTCCGAATGACTGGTTACAGGGCGGTCAAATGGTAAATTTGGTTATTTCTCCCCCCTTTTTTAGCAAATCAACTTCAGCCATACGTGTAGTGGTAAAAAGGCATTAAGATCAACGCGTGCCTTATTGCCACGCGCACGAAGTTTTGGGCATCTAAAACTGTCAAAATGCCAGGATCTCGCAGAGTCCTCAATGAACTAAATACCTGAAGTAAAACGACTGTAATTCTGTAGAACAGCGCGGGCCAGGACACGTGGACGCGACGCCAGCTGATCGGCGCGGCCGGCGCGGCGCTGGCGGGAGCCGAACCCGCGCTCGCTGCGCCGCTGCTCAGGGACCTCGCGCTCACACTGCACAAAGATCTAATACAGCAGGTAACTAGACCAGAACAGAAGATCCTGAAAGTACCGCTTTAAACTAACAATCAAAACTTGTGTTGATGAGGCCCAAAGGTACCCTTAGCATAATATTCCGCTGCAACTGCACTCACGGTAGGTACCTCAATTTAGCTTTCAACTGACAAGAACCTTTTTTTCCTTTCCTTCCTTTAGGAACTTTTTTTTAAATAAATACAAAGTCACGTAATACTTATAGTGTTTTCTGTCAGGGCACAGAGCCGGCACGCGGCGGCGGCGCGGCGGAGTGCGTGGGCGCGCTGATGGCGGCGCTGGCGGCGCGGCCGGCGCTGGCCAGCGACCTGTACCGCGCCGTCGCCGCCACGCTGCCGCCATTCACGCTGCACGCGCATCTGGTCGAGGTAATTCTTAATTCACCACGTAACTTAATTCACCACGCTGGCCTAGTGCGGGTTGGTGCATGACACATGTCGTTAAAACTTTTTAAAGTTTACTTTCACTGGTAACGTCGCCGCACACGAGCCACTCGCCACAGCCACAAACGCCGCCACGAGAAGCTAGAAGCGTGAAGCGTGTGGCCGCCACCGGCGCCAACCGTGTGCGGCGAGTCCATATAAAATGTATGAAAATTACAGGAAATATGCCAGTGGCGGCGTTTTGTGGTTGTGGCCGGTGGCTCGTGTGCGGCCCTTAGAGCACGTGTTTTAAAAGCGCTCGTAAATTTTTCATGAAGAAAAATCTACAGCAAATGAAAGTCGAGTGTGCTCCCACTTAGCTAAACCAGCTCTCTGTTATATGACTTAGCAGGGCAAGTCATTGTCATTTAAATAATCGTTCGTTACAGCCGCTGTTCAACATCTTGAAGCAGACGGTGTCGGCGCTGATGGGCGACGTGGTGCCGCTCCTGGAGCAGGTCGCCGAGCTCACGGAGGCCGGCTGCGCGCGCCACCCCTCCGCCTCCGGGCTAGACGTCGTCAAACTGGTAACTTATTTACTTATACTGTATACACACGCAATTATACTGTTCTACAATTTCAGACACTGTGTCACAACCAATTTGGCCGTGAGGTACTAGTACCCGCCTCGAGTGGCAGTGGGCCGTGGTTCGAATTCTGGTCCGTAAGCATACTTTTTTTCGTTGTTTTTAGAAAATTTATTGAAATTGCTATTGTCATTCATGCCGTAATGTCAGTTCTCTTGATTTCAACAAACTCTGACACAACCGTAGGGGAAACTGAGACGGAACTCAGAATTAAATTAACCTGAATATAAAGCAGACAAAGGTCGATTTATTATCTAGGGATTATTTATTTATTACGTTTAATACTTTTCTATACATAGGTTGCCTGGAAGAAATCGCTACAGCGATAAGGCCGTCCATTGTACTCCAAATGTTTTAGTCTTAAGTTTGTATTGTTTGTTTCTGTTTTTGTGGTGTGCAAGAAAGTATATTCTATTCTACTTGAACAAACTGTTGATTGTGTCGTTTATATTCCAGATAGTAATAATAGCAGGCAACGAATGGGCCGGGTGTCGCCCGCTCCTCCGGTCATGCATCTCCAGCGCGGCGCGCGCACTGTCCCCCGCGGGGCAGGGGGCGCTGTCACCCTCGGGGCAGGGGGCGCGGGGGCGCGGTGAGGGGGACGCGGCGCCCGACCTCGCGGAGGGGCTGTTCGCGCTCCTCACCGCGATTACCAAGAAGACACCGCAGTATCTGGACTGGATTGAGGATTTATTACCGGATTTGGTGGAATTAGGTTAGCAGCTGCAGCTTAAGTTATCGGTCTGCGGTCTGTGTTGATGCACCTTAACAAATTAATATTAATATTGGATGAAAATCACACGATAACATCAAGTTCTGTGGTAAGCTCTAATCTTGTGTTAGTGATGATGTTTTCTCCGCAACCTCTTGCGTGCAACGGGCGAAAGTTCGCCTGCGACGCACAGAGGTCCTCTAAACAGTGATCTTGTAATTTTTCCATACCATTTTCTAATAATTTAGAAAACTTATGTGAGAGTCAATCACTATATAAGGCGCGCACTCAAAGAATTGATTTATAAATGGCGTCCGCTCGCATGCGTTCTCGCTCACTCTTTATCGCTGTCTATACTTTTATCCTTGTTTTGCCAAATCGTACCATACGTACCCGCCGCCATTTTCAAATCAATTTTCTATCTGCGCGGGTTATAAAATAAACATTAGTAAACAGTGTGGTGTATTACAGGTGGCGGCTGTATCCGGCTGTGGTCGGCTTCTGCGGCGCGGTCGGCGTGCTGGTGGCTCGCGGCGCTGGCCCTGGCGCGCCCCGCCGCGCTGCGCCCCGCCGCCCCGCCGCTAGTGCGCGCCGCGCTGCGCTGCATCGGTATATAGCACTTTACATCACAACTGTACCCTAGCCTTTGAATTATTAACTGACGAATCAGCGCACAGCGCACGTGTTGTGTTGTGAAGGTATCGGTTTCATACATTTCTTATATACGTCAGAAGCCGTCACAACACCGCGCTGAATAATTTATTTATTTATTTAACAAAATCCACAGCCTTTACAAATATATATATATAACATTGTTCATTTACCTGAGCTTACGGCTTACTTTTTATAAATAAACGGATTTACTTTTTATAAATACAGTAGAATCTGGATATAACGACCTTCAAGGGACCGGCGATATTATGTCGTACTAACCGGATGACGCATAAAACGGATACATACATAATTATATATTATAAGTGTAAAAGTTTGATTTTCTTATTTAGGTAAATAAAACATGTAGGAATCACATATGCTTTATTTTAATTATTCTTAAACATACTAAGTTACAAACATAGGTACATGGCATGGCTACATATTTTGAAATATGTACGCCTAATTCCATTGCGAGGGTTGCATTTGATTCACCAGCTTCCAATCTGTGTAATATTGCACTTTTTTCTTCAACTGTAAAACACTATCTTCCCAAAACTCATTTTATCGAGCTTTATGAACTTGTCATAACAAGGTGACAAATACTAACAACTGTGATTTACGCGCGCAAACACGGCGGAACAGTGAAGCGCGCGGGGGAAGTGAGGGAGCAAAACACGGCGCGTCGTTTTAAACGGACGAATTATCGTAAAAAATGGTCGCTATAAGCGGTTGGTCGCTTAAACAGGAGTCGCACTAAACGGTTATATTTCTTAGTACCTAACTATGAAACCGAACTTGAGTAAACAATATCGTCGCTAAAAACGGATAGTCGTTATAAGCGGCGTCGTTATAAGTGAATTCTACTGTATGTATCTTATAGCTTTATGCAGACAGTCTTAAATATTGCTAAACAATAAACTTGAAAATTTTAAATTTTAATTTTTGTAAACATCTTCTTCTAATGCATAAACGTTATTCAACAGAATTTATGAAAAGGAATAATGACACTGAACTGGAATATTTATTTATTATTTCAGGTGGCGCCACCCCGCGCAACCAAATCGAACCACTCGCGGAACTGCTCCTAGCGTTGAACCGCGCGCCGTGGGGCGACACGTGCGGGCCGCTGGGCGGCTGGCTGCGGGCGGCGCTGGCCCCGGCTGACTTCCCCACCACACACGCCACGGACCACCACAAACAAACATTCATTGCCAACGTGCTCAAGTGAGTAAGGCGGGGAAGGTTACATTGATATCTGCCCCCACCGGATCGGTTTATATGGTCCTAATACTCGATGTTCTTGCGACACATTCCTGCTAAGGATAAAGTAGTGCAAACTTCGTTAGCTTTATTTTATATCCGAGTGCAAAACTATTTGCACCCAGAAATATGTTTGAAGTTTTTATTCATACCTATATATTTTATACGGTAGAGGCCACCCCAGTAGTATAAGGCATATAGTTTCTACTCATATAAATAAAGAAGCTTATGTTACGTTTATTCCTCTATTCATACATGGGTTAGATATTTTTTTATTGTACATATAGAACACACAGACACCTCTCTCACCTCTGCAGATCGTACAAATTGTCGTCCCGAGGCGGGAATCGAACCCGCAACCTGCGTCGCAGACCTTCAACCACGGTGTCACAGAGGTCGTCATGTATAGAGGATATTATCAATGGATCCAAACTTTTTTCACTAGTATTCTGCTATGTCGACCTAATTTAAATTTTAATAACATTAAAATGGCGTAATACTTACAGGGAAAAAAGCAACAAGCGAAGATTGCTAGGCACGGTGCAAGAGTTCTCCCTCGTGTGCCGCGGACTGGTCGGCACCGAGTACGCGCGGCAGAGCATCGAGGCCAAGCAGCTCATCTCATAACCACTCACATATAGTACTAGCTTAACCCCCGCGGCTTCACCCGTGTTATATTTACCCGCTGTAAAAAGTATCATGTGTCCTTCTCTTGGTTCTAAGCTACCTATCCACCAATTTTCAACCTAACAACTCACATATAGTTAGAACTAGCTCTCCGCCCGCGGCTTCACCCGTGTTATATTTACCCGCTGTAAAAAGTATCCTGTGTCCTTCTCTTGGTTCTAAGCTACCTCAATTTTCAGGCAAAACAATAAAAGCCTTTCTTGAGTTATAAACCATCAGTGTAAAATTTAAATTAAAAATCTATTGCAGTCTCGTTAAAACTCGAGAACGGCTGGGATTCAGCTGATTTTGATCTTCGCCCGCTTCCATTTTTAGTTTTTTCTTACCTTTTCTGGACGTCTACAAACGTTTTCAGTAGACATCCAGGGAAGGTTTAAAAGGTAAGAAAAAACTAAAAATTAAAGCGGGCGAAGCCGCGGGCGGGACAGCTTGTATTACTATTAAAACCGATCCTTATGTAAACTAGCCAGAAAGTACTTGCATGGACTCGCTCATTTACAAAAATGATGAAGTTGAGATATTTTATTTCTATCCAAAAATATCTGGACATGATGACGTAAACAACAAATTGCAATTAAATAAATCATCAGCGATGATCTCGATATATTTCAGGGAAATTGCATGAGTTTTAAAAGATAGATAAATCAAATTTAATGGTGAACTTTGTCCAGCAGTTGGAGAAGGGAATCTTATTCGTACCTCAAATCACATAATTTTCCATAAACTTTGAATTGATAGGTATCGGCCATTTACCTAAAAACTGTAACTTAAATTGTATAGGTATTTAAAGTAGAAAATCAATGCGTCATAGACGATCAATGTGTGATGCATTTGTGATGATATTTGACAAGTAATTATTTTATTTAAATAACAGGAATTACATAATTTCGTGGTATCACGATATTATATATATCCGACGTTTATATTTCACGTCGGCTTCCCTGATGACGATTTCTCTTGATGGAATAGAAACGTCGGACGTACATAATATGTAGTCGACGTGAGTAGGTAATTTCAGTTTATAATAAATGAATAGTGTAAATTGTGTAAGTTTTTAATGTAATTATTTATTATGAGTACACTTATGTACACACTTGTCTTATTACGTACCTACCGTTTGGTTATTTGAATGTTGAAGCATTTTTTTTGACGAGTGTATTTAAACATATCTCTGTAGTTATTTATCTATGATTTTGAAACGAATGTTTACTTAATAATACAAATGCGTAAAAGGTGTTTATTGCGCGCAAATAGTGTCTTATATAATTCACGAACGTTTTTACAAAAACCCAAACAAAATAAAATTATTTTATCTTTTTAAGTGTAGATGTCCTTTTTATTCAGAAAGTTATATAATTCGTATGAAATAGTGGTCTATTCATTACATGGCACTATTGAATCATATATGTACATATATCATGATATAACACGCTCAAAGTACATAATAACTGTATATAAGTATAATATTTTTGACAAAGTAGTATCAACATACGAATTGAATGATCTCATAATCATGAGTTCAAACTCTGTAGATTTTTTGTTATTTAAACCTTCTTAAGTTGTTTGATTGAACTTAACAGAAAACGAAATTGAAAATAAACAAAATATTATAGAGTACTTGTTTTATTCCATACCATAATTCTACTTTATAATGCATGAATAAGTCATGTTTAAACAAGAAAAATTATCAAGAACCAATATTGACTTAAAGTAATTAGTGGAAAGTTTTTAAAAGGTAGGTACATGGCAACATCAAGTCACTTAAGACTGATGTTATAAATAGTAGTGTACAGTATAATATGATCCATAGGCTCCTTAGCTAGTATACACTGTGTTTCAGGAGCCAAGGAGGAGGATGTTGCCATGTATATGTAGAGATGAACCATTTTTAAAATGAACGCCCCTCCACCGCGGTTACACGTACATGCAAAAAGGTGTATAGATACAACACACATAAATTGATCTTTGTCATTGGATGTTCATTAACGTATAAGCAAACGGTATCACTTTGACAGACAGATGAGCCAACTTTAAGCGGTCTACACACCAAAGCCGGCGGGGCTGCATGCCGATGCCGGCGGCATCCCTCAGTCAGTTGCCCGCCGGCTTTCATAGAGTAGTGACGTATTACTAGAACACCACATGCCACGGCTGTCGTGCCGCCGGCATTGCCGCCGGCAAAGTCGTTCGGCTTGGACATTCTGAAGCCGCCGGGTTAACCCGCCGGCACTAAGCCGCCGGGCTGTGCCGCCGGGCCGCCGGCTTTGGTGTGTAGACCGCTTAAAGTTGTAGCACGCACACAAGTATAGTGATGCAATATTTCCTCTCACACGTTGAAATTATCACGGTTTTGTGGAGGGGAGTTCATTTTTAGAATGGATTATCTCTACCTACTTTCTTTACAAAATAAAACTAAGTGTGAACAAAATTTTACTATGCCTTTTTGTATATGAATACAAAAATGCATAGTAAAAATGTATACAAACTAAACTAATATAAACAAAACATTTATGAATTAAATACATCAATGTCTTCTTTACAAATAATATAGTTTTGCAACAGCGGAGTTTAATTAATATTCGTTAACGTGAGGGATTGATTGCCATTATCAACCAAAATAAACGAATTTCCACAAACCAAAAATATAATTATTTAAGCCTTTAGATGAGGTTTGTATAAAGCTAGAATAAACGGCTCACAACATATAATCTTTTCTACATTTTCATTAAGTATGAGTAGATTTGAGATCCAATAACTTTTAATTTCCACCCATAAGTCAATATCCTCAACTATTTCAATATACTATGAGACAATAAATATTTATATTAACAAATTATATCTAACTTACAATAATATTAGGTCCTTACATATGAAATTGGCGTTTTGTATGAAAAAGTTTGAACTATTTTTTTCACGTATTTTTTATTTGTATGAATCGAAGTTATTACCCATGCAATCAATGCACCTTTGACTACGCAGTGGAAGTTTATTGATGTCCTTCATAAAACAAATCACCTAGATTGGAGGGAACAAACTCTTCAAAGGCATTTTGTACTGCCTCTCGGGTATTTAATTTTTTCCCACCTACAAGTTATCCAAATTCTCCAAAAAGCAGTAATCTGTAGGCGGAAGGTCTGGTGTGTAAGGCGGATAACGGAGAGCTTCCAACCTCAGTTGTTGCAACTTGGAGACGGTCTGCTGTAGAGTGAGGGCGCGCGTTGTCGCGCAAGAGCAGCGGAGACGAGCGATTGACCAATGCTGGTGGATATGTGCCAGCTTCTCCATCATTGTGTTCAGTTCTTTACAGTACAAATCTGCAGTAATGCTCACCTCGATTGGTAAGAAGGTGTGATGGATCACACCGGCGCTAGACCACCAAACAGTAACCATCACTTTTCTAGGGGTAAGGTCGAAATTTTCAGAACAGGACAGAGCAAACCAATAAGATGTGATTTGTTGGATTGTAGTGTTAGCTCCGTAAACATCGTTGATGTTGGGTGCCGCTTGTGCCGTTGCAGCCACGACAGTACTCATATTCCGTAATTACTCGAATTTTTAACGTATACATGATGATGACGAAAAAGATTGAAATTCAATGAAAATTTAACACTAATCAATAAACAAATGACTGCTTTTGGAAAAAGAATGCCATATTTTTTAAATAAAATTAAATTCATATCAGAAATATTAGCCTAAAAAATAATTTGATTTGAAAATGCCAGTACTGCAAAACGCCAATTTCATATGTAAGGACCTAATATTTATGAATAAACATAGTTCTTATTTATACAAAGATATCCCAAAAAAATATGACCATGGCCGCTTAGGTAAGAGGGTGTATAGTATACACATAATAACAGAAAAAAGCAAGATGGATCAGCCTTTTCACTACAGTAGCAAAATACAACGATAAACTTTACTTATATTACAACAAATATTTTAGAATAACACAACAAAATAGAATATAAACTATATACATACATGCCATACAAGTTTTATTACCTTGTTGTTAGACTTGACTGACAGAAAAGTGAGAACATTACAAAATGGTATAGAAAACATTACAAGATCACAACATAACCTTGGTCCTCGAGTGGAATTCGATCCCACGCCTTCTAGTTCATAGCCCTGACTGCTCTAGACCAACTACGCTATGTGGGAAATGAAATGAATATTTAGAAATATAAGCGAATATCGTGTTTGTTTGGAGTACCCCACAATATAATACATTATACAACAGTTTAGATTAGACTATAAAATTAAGAACTACATATATTTACATTGGAATACATTAACGAGAATCGAATTAAACACCAACCATGTATAACAATTATGAAACATCATTTAAATTACTTATAAGTTAGTTAATTATAGTTAGATACATCCTCAACATAGTTTTCGAGGCTGGTAAAACTAATTTAACACTTAGCCAACAAGGCTCAAATTGAGCACGATAGTTCGCAATCCTACACCACCTTTCTGTTATCAAATGCTGGTATTCTATCGTTTCTACTCTTAACTAAATCACTATAAATGGTATTTTTTCGCAATCTACAAAGCTCTTAAGATATCTGAAATAAATCAATTTATTTAACCTGCCACAGTTTCGTGATTCTCCAATAAACACGTATGCAATATTAAACATGAAGCTAATTTCATAAATATCATTTATATGATCCCCAATATTTCCCGATATTCCGGCACTGTTTGAATCTTCAAGATGGGCGACGGAGATGGGTCAAGTCCGGCCGGAAGGGGGGCGGGCGCGGGGGAGGGGGCGGAGGCGGGGGAGGGGGCGGGTCTCAGGAGTCGGAGTCGTCGGCGGGCGGCGGGGAGATGCGCGACACCGCCACCTTGAACTCCACGAAGCGGTCCGTCTCGCAGTGCCGGTTCTTGGAGCGGATGAAGTTTAGCGCCTGGGGAAATGGATTTATGATTAAAATGGATCAACGCACGACCTGAACTGGTAATCATGGAGGTCTGAAATTTTGTCAGTGTTTTTTTTTCATTGTGTAGGTGTTTTTTATTTAACCTATGTTGTCCCACAGCTGGGCAAAGGTCTCCCCTTGATTTCGCCAGTTTTCGCGATTTTTTGAGATCTCCGGCTGGCTGACCACTCTGGCTCAAATGCGTCCATATCATAGCGCCAGCACTTTCTGGGTCTTCCACGGTTAACGGTAGGTTAATTAAGAAGTATTTTTCTTTTCGCAATTCTATCCATAAGAGGGCGAAATAAAGGGGAATAGTTTGTGCGGAACAACACGATTCCTTGATTCAATTCAATCTTTACAACAATAATTCATAGCAAAATGCTAGATTTTGCTTTATTTACATAGGGCAAAGTGAGTAATTGATTGATTCAGATTTTGTCCGTAAAATCACAAAGATTAAGAGGCCTATTACGTGAAATCGCGAAATTGTTCGGTTTTCTCGTCCTAATTCTATGGTTTGCGTTAGTTGTTTGATATTACAATTACATCTTTATAATAGTTCGTTTTCTCCTCTACAAAAGTAGTAAGAAACATTTTAGATAACTTGTTTATATATTGAGTAATAATCATTCTCCGGATACATGTTTCGTAAAAAACGCTCGAAGACCTGTTTTCTCAGCTCTAATTTGTAGATTCTAATGAATATGGGCGATCAAACTATTTTTTATTATGTTACGTATATCCTATTCTTCATTTAGAGTAGAGTACATTTTCGTTAAATGCTTTTATTCTAAAGATATACCGAATTTAATATCGACCGAAAATGCTTCGAAACAAACCTCAATAACTCCGAAGTTCTAAATCAATGGGACGTCATATTTATATCAAAATATTTATCAACATTTGCTTAAACTATGATATTAATTTTAATTTGTAGAACGGTTTTGGTAATTTTTTATGAATAAAATAAAACTACCATAATTTAGTAGTTTTTTCATTCAGCCGGCTTTTTCCATTTAGTACCGCGCGAGCGCTTGTCGAGGTCGGACCTATGTCGGTTGTTCTTGAATAAAATATAGAAATATTTCGTAAAATGTCAGTGTGTGGGACTGTCAATTGCTGTAAAAACGCTGTTAGTGTGCGTGTATGTGTTATTGCGATACTACGACCGACATAAGTTGATCCGTTGATAACGATCAATTGTTATTTTTATTGATAACGATCAATTGTTGTTGTTGCTGGCCTAAGAATTGTACCACTTGTTGCTGGCCTAAGAATTGTACCACATCATTGTCATCTTGTTTAACCTTATTTATTTGGAGGTTATGCTGTAGGATGTGGATTGCATATCTAAAGTTATCTATCCTAATTAAAAAACAACAAGGCAACTTTTTTTGGTGAAACCGTCCAACGACTAAATGTAATTATGCCTATGATTTTTTTAGATTATGACTAACTTGCCGACCCGCCGACAGCTGCGCTTGCGTTTTTACGTTATTTACTAGTTTATGTTTTATAGCCTTTTTCGATCATTTTACTATCCAATACTGAAATCATATTTTAAATCGGACCCGCGGTTCCTGAGTAGCACGTTCAAACAAATAAACAAGCAATCTCCTCAGCTTGATAATTGTAGTATAGATTTCCATAATATTTATTACAAAGAAAATATTCCGTAATTTTTTGTTCTTATTTTTACCGAGTATCCAATATGTAAACAAAAAATAATGTACCTTTCTAATAAATATATTATTTATTGTAAACATTAAATATGTACCTTTCTAATAAATACAGGGCGTCCCAAAGTTATGGGCCATGGAGGGGAAGTACCTTAAATATCGTAGATAGTGAATTTTGCTCAAACAAGACTTCATTTTATTTTTAAGTTAGTAATTCTGCATTCATTGATTTTCTAAAAATTACTTGCTTTGTCTGGTAATCGAACCGACTTACATGTAGAAAAAAAATACTCGATTTTTATGATACCAATCGAAAGAATAGCTAAAAAATAATAACTCTGCTTAAGTAACATAGTATTTTAAAAGAAAGGAACAACGTGAAATTAATTATTTTAATCAAATAAAAAACATGAAACATTTTTTTTGTAAATTAATTAATTAAATTACTTACTTTTTAAAATAAAATGAAGTCTTCTTTGAGCAAAATTCACTATCAACGATATATATGGTACTTCCCCTTCATGGCCCATAATTTTGGGACGCCCTGTATATAAAATAACACCCCTATTCACGTTCCCACTGCTGGGATAGGGACTTCTCTCTTGACGAGATAGATTAGGCCTTAATTCACCACGCTGGCCAAGTGCGGGTTGGTTTTTTTTTTAATATATAAATGAAATATTTTCAATAAGTTCGTAATAAAATAAAAAGTTTATCAAAATAAAAATATAATGGGAATTATTCAAGATGACATATGTAGATAAATGGATACCAATAAATATAAAAATAAATATAAAGTTCGAAACTACAAAAATAACACCGAAACATAATTAAAACCTTCATTAACGAAACTTTTATTTATTCAAACACAAATATACCATCTAACAAAACAAGCAACTTATATATAATATAATTTATTTGTTTTGTTATAATTAGAATTTGTATTTAGTCCGTTCAATTTAGACTTTCGAACTTACATCAAGTCCCAACATTCGACAAAAAAAAACATTTAATTACAAACCTACACACCAAATTTCAGAAGAATCGGTTTAAAAATGAGCCCATAAGATGAGATGAATGAGGACATTTAACTTCAATAAGACTATTTTCAGTTTTATTCTTATATAGATAATTATTAATCATGAATGTTTTAATTTAAAATTATGTACTTAATTGATTTCAAATAATCAATCAGATTTAAAATAAATATTGATATTATTAAGATAAAACATAATTGATTCAAATATTGAAATAAAAATATCCGCCATTTTGAATTTAGGAAAATATATTAAACACCTATCAATTAAATAAAAACATTAATATAATAATTATTTCAGAATGAAACTGAAAAAAAATCCACTCAATAAAATGGAATTTATTCGATGCCATTTTCTACAGATCTAAAATAATTATTAGTATATTTGTATGTTTTAGATCGACGAAGTATCAAGATCATTTAGTATTTTTCATAGAATTCGCGTGACGCGCCGGTCACGTGGTGCATAAAATATCCAATTTCGCAAAACTTCAAAAAAGTAACAAGGCTCTTAACTTGGACATGTCATCACTATCGTTTACACTATCTACTATAATTGATAGAATGTGTCACCTGGTCCAGGGTAAGGTGGAAGCAGTCCTGCCGACTGGCGTTGACGGAGGAGCTCTCCAGGTCGCTGTGCGTGGCGCGCCGGTAGGTCATGTGGCGCGAGTTGTGCTGGCCTTCGATGGTCACCTGGACAACAAAACGCTATTAAATACTGCAATCTCATGAACAATGAAAGGGGGATCAGAAAGTCTTGTTACCATCATCCCGGTTTCCAAGTATTATATGGTATCGAGAAGACTGGCTGCTGGCGCAATACTAGACCCGAACCCCGATCGTCATAATACTTAGCATTAGTGGTAAAGCGAGAGCATTTTAAATGTCCAAAACCTTGAAGTTCTTGCACCTCATGAGCAAGTTTCTGTATCACCAAGAGAATAGTTTCTCTTGGTTACACAGAAACTTGCTCTTCAGATATCCTAAGTTATTAAACTAATACCCTGAACTCTTAGCAAAATCCTTAACATGTCACACAAACTTTTTAATTAGCAAAGTTCTTAACAATCCCCTTGATGACACAGAAACTTGCTCAGATCTCCTAAAGCTGTTATTTTTTGATCTCGATTCGATTTGTTTCTCTTAGTGACACTGAAACTCTCATATGTCCAAAAGCCGTAGTTCCCTTACCTCATAGGCGAAGTCCTTGGCGTTCCGCTTGGGCCCGATGTATGCGACGTAGACGCTGACGCCCCACGTGCGGATGTCCACGTCCACCTTCACGTGGAAGAACTCGTCCAGCGCCAGGATCAGCCAGTTGTCGTGAGCTTCGGAGTTCACTTTGATGCCGAAACGGTGACGCTCGCCGACCTTCACCATTTGCAGGTGCTTAGACTGAAATGGGTTGTTTTTTGTTAGTTTGCTTATAGTGTCAGTAGCTACTGCGGCATGTGATTAGGTGTACTTTCTTAATTTAGATAATTTTAATTATAATATAATTTAAAACTAAATGGTTCAATCGAATCAAATCGACTTCAATCGAATCAAATCCGATGGCTTGGACTACTGGAGAATGGAAGAAGATATAGTCGAAGCGGATCTGCGTGAGCTCCAGGTCATTAAATGGAGGGAAACAGCTCAGCCTCGTGCGGCGCGCGGTAAGTAATGGTATAGATGTACCACAAAGTGTTGGTGCAGCTGGTCGCGCGCCAGCGGGTGGTCGAGGCAGGCGGGCGCGGGGCACGCGTACTTGCGCGCGGCGCAGGACGCCTCGTGCGGCGCGCGGTAAGTAATGGTATAGATGTACCACAAAGTGTTGGTGCAGCTGGTCGCGCGCCAGCGGGTGGTCGAGGCAGGCGGGCGCGGGGCACGCGTACTTGCGCGCGGCGCAGGACGCCTCGTGCGGCGCGCGGTAAGTAATGGTATAGATGTACCACAAAGTGTTGGTGCAGCTGGTCGGGCGCCAGCGGGTGGTCGAGGCAGGCGGGCGCGGGGCACGCGTACTTGCGCGCGGCGCAGGACGCCTCGTGCGGCGCGCGGTAAGTAATGGTATAGATGTACCACAAAGTGTTGGTGCAGCTGGTCGCGCGCCAGCGGGTGGTCGAGGCAGGCGGGCGCGGGGCACGCGTACTTGCGCGCGGCGCAGGACGCCTCGTGCGGCGCGCGGTAAGTAATGGTATAGATGTACCACAAAGTGTTGGTGCAGCTGGTCGGGCGCCAGCGGGTGGTCGAGGCAGGCGGGCGCGGGGCACGCGTACTTGCGCGCGGCGCAGGACGCCTCGTGCGGCGCGCGGTAAGTAATGGTATAGATGTACCACAAAGTGTTGGTGCAGCTGGTCGGGCGCCAGCGGGTGGTCGAGGCAGGCGGGCGCGGGGCACGCGTACTTGCGCGCGGCGCAGGACGCCTCGTGCGGCGCGCGGTAAGTAATGGTATAGATGTACCACAAAGTGTTGGTGCAGCTGGTCGCGCGCCAGCGGGTGGTCGAGGCAGGCGGGCGCGGGGCACGCGTACTTGCGCGCGGCGCAGGACGCCTCGTGCGGCGCGCGGTAAGTAATGGTATAGATGTACCACAAAGTGTTGGTGCAGCTGGTCGGGCGCCAGCGGGTGGTCGAGGCAGGCGGGCGCGGGGCACGCGTACTTGCGCGCGGCGCAGGACGCCTCGTGCGGCGCGCGGTAAGTAATGGTATAGATGTACCACAAAGTGTTGGTGCAGCTGGTCGCGCGCCAGCGGGTGGTCGAGGCAGGCGGGCGCGGGGCACGCGTACTTGCGCGCGGCGCAGGACGCCTCGTGCGGCGTGCGGCGCCGCAGACGCACCTCGCGCCCGCACCCGTGGCGGCACGGGTAACGGAGCATCTCCGCCACCTGCAAATAAATAAATAATAATAAATAAATAAATATTACTGGACAGCGCCAGCGGTCGGTCGAGGCAGGCGGGCGCGGGGCAGGAATCGAACCCGCAACCTGAATCGAACCCTCCTGCCGCGCTTGCTCCTCGCCGCTGACGCATACTGCGACGGAACAAGAGAACACTCTCGACGTTTTTCATATGGTTGAGTGTCCGGCAACGCATACCGCGTACTGCAGCGTTGTGCGACATGATCACCAGACCAGAGCATGGAACAGGTGTGTCTCGTGGTCGAAGGTTCTAGAATAGTGCGTCACCAACCCCCTCCATGGCGCGGTTCCTGACGGAGGAGAAGGTGGTGCGGCAGACGGGGCAGGAGGCGAGGCGCGCCCGGCAGCGGCTGCAGACCAGGTGTCCGCGGCGGCACTGCGACATGGGCGGCTCCATAAGCAGGTGTGACTCGTGGTCGGAAGGTTCTAGAATAGTGCGTCACCAACCCCCTCCATGGCGCGGTTCCTGACGGAGGAGAAGGTGGTGCGGCAGACGGGGCAGGAGGCGAGGCGCGCCCGGCAGCGGCTGCAGACCAGGTGTCCGCGGCGGCACTGCGACATGGGCGGCTCCATAAGCAGGTGTGACTCGTGGTCGGAAGGTTCTAGAATAGTGCGTCACCAACCCCCTCCATGGCGCGGTTCCTGACGGAGGAGAAGGTGGTGCGGCAGACGGGGCAGGAGGCGAGGCGCGCCCGGCAGCGGCTGCAGACCAGGTGTCCGCGGCGGCACTGCGACATGGGCGGCTCCATAAGCAGGTGTGACTCGTGGTCGGAAGGTTCTAGAATAGTGCGTCACCAACCCCCTCCATGGCGCGGTTCCTGACGGAGGAGAAGGTGGTGCGGCAGACGGGGCAGGAGGCGAGGCGCGCCCGGCAGCGGCTGCAGACCAGGTGTCCGCGGCGGCACTGCGACATGGGCGGCTCCATAAGCAGGTGTGACTCGTGGTCGGAAGGTTCTAGAATAGTGCGTCACCAACCCCCTCCATGGCGCGGTTCCTGACGGAGGAGAAGGTGGTGCGGCAGACGGGGCAGGAGGCGAGGCGCGCCCGGCAGCGGCTGCAGACCAGGTGTCCGCGGCGGCACTGCGACATGGGCGGCTCCATAAGCAGGTGTGACTCGTGGTCGGAAGGTTCTAGAATAGTGCGTCACCAACCCCCTCCATGGCGCGGTTCCTGACGGAGGAGAAGGTGGTGCGGCAGACGGGGCAGGAGGCGAGGCGCGCCCGGCAGCGGCTGCAGACCAGGTGTCCGCGGCGGCACTGCGACATGGGCGGCTCCATAAGCAGGTGTGACTCGTGGTCGGAAGGTTCTAGAATAGTGCGTCACCAACCCCCTCCATGGCGCGGTTCCTGACGGAGGAGAAGGTGGTGCGGCAGACGGGGCAGGAGGCGAGGCGCGCCCGGCAGCGGCTGCAGACCAGGTGTCCGCGGCGGCACTGCGACATGGGCGGCTCCATAAGCAGGTGTGACTCGTGGTCGGAAGGTTCTAGAATAGTGCGTCACCAACCCCCTCCATGGCGCGGTTCCTGACGGAGGAGAAGGTGGTGCGGCAGACGGGGCAGGAGGCGAGGCGCGCCCGGCAGCGGCTGCAGACCAGGTGTCCGCGGCGGCACTGCGACATGGGCGGCTCCATCCACTCCAGGCACACGGGGCACTCTATCAGCCGGAGAAGACTCTGTAATAAATAATAAATCTACTATATAAAAATAAGTCGGGGTTTCCCACGGAGGTTTAACTAAGCAGAGGGTTTTGCTTCCTGACGCTATAGCGTTAGCCTTTCTGGAGTTTACAATTTTGCATTCGTTGGAAAGGTCTCGGGCTTCGTGAGTATTATAGCAAATTTTTGACGTATTTGTTATTTTTGTTTGTTTGTTTTGGTGTACAATAGTGTTTTTGTAAAAACTTGGTCAAGTTCAGAAGGCGGTTCTCCTGTCTTCCTTCTCTCTACTGTTACCTTTGAAAGGTTTTTACAGTAAAATTCGTTTAAGTAAAAGGTATACATCTGGTAAATAAAACTTACTTTATCATCATCTCTTCTTTTTTGAAATAAGACACATCATCATCATCATCACTTTGGTATTTCACCTTAATATAAAACTGGAATAAATGAACTAATACTTAATACTTACTTGATTAAACTCCTTAACCGTCGATAGTTCGGATGATTTGTCTTCCGATGCTGCAAAAGAAATTAGTTTTAACAGAAACAGGTCAGGCAGTGATAAAAAGAGGCAGATTTAAAGATTTGTGTCATTTATTTCTATAAATTAAAATAAAGGTACAAAGGAAACAAGTTTGACATAAAAATCGAAACGTATTTAAGTTTTTTAAGCACCGACCGTGTTGAGAGCCGTAAATATCAACACCAGTTCATATCAGAATTGAATACAATAATTCGTTAGTTTCATTTTCTTTAAGATATTGAAGTGCAGTTTATTCTAGACATTTCAGATATCTATACAAATAGAAAATCTGAAAGGGTCGCTCATGGGGTAGTTAGTTTGTTTTCAGAGATATTGTGTATAATATGATTTTTAGTCATTGAGTTAGGTATAACTTTTTAAACTATCGTGGTTTTTAACAATATTTTAGAACACGAAACGGGTAACAAAACTCGCAAAAGTCATCAGTCTCTCCGTGAATATGGCGCTTGTAACAGTGCCCAAATATCGGGAACTCAAAAACATTTGAATCATGGTATGTTACCCGTGTTCTAAAATTGCGTTATATAAACTTACAGGCACGTCGTTTCCTCTTGTTGCACTGAGGCGGCTGCGGCGCCGTCTCGGGAGCGTCCACTTCATCAGCTCGGCTTGTAGAGGCCTGGGGAGCCAGTCCATACATATTTTATTAAATCATTTCTTTAAAGGGTTTCATTTATTTAATTAAAGTTTATAAATATCTCTCGGTGTATCAAAAAACAAGATGTTATTGTGTATGTAAGTAAGTGAAAAGTTAAAACTTAATATTGTAATAACGTCCACAGCTGGACATAGATCTCCCTTAAGGATTTCTTAGTATTACGGTCGGACACAGCTTGCATCCGTGACACAGATTAATAACCAACCAGATACCTCATAACAGGCGAGGACCGCGCGCCAATCATATGGTTAAACCAACCATATGTAAAGCCCTGCCTCGAAACACGGCTTTAGTTGCGACCAAGTGTCAGACCCGTGAACTTCATATACGTTTCTATAGTCTAACGCAAGTGAAGAGGTCAGCTTATAATGGCTACTCGTACGAAGGACGTTCACTTGTCTCTTTTCCGCATTGCGCTTATTGCATTCGTTGTCCTTCTCGGCGAAAGCACGTGTAACGTTAGTGTTGTAAATTCTAATCGATATCGTTAAAAATGATAGACGACGTATATAAGCGGGTCTCTCGGTATTATTGTATGTAAAAATAAATAAGTTATCAAAATAAACCGTTTAAATATGTTTATAGAGTACTTACTCAGTAATATGAATTATAAGTGATACATTTTTCTAATATTATTTTTTAATTTTTAAGTTCTACAGATTTGTGTATTCCAAAAATAAATACATATCTACCTACCAACATGATGCTATTTTCATATGAAATTTTAAAACGAATCATCGAAATTAATTATCGACAAATTCGTTCAATGTTCCCAACCCGCGACCTAAGTGCGACCTTGAAATAGCCAATCACAACGCCTTTGTTCCAGTCCCCGCAACCCGCGCCTTCCTCCAATTTCGGTGCGTTTGAATCGGAACAAAAGTATTATAATGGACCATCTAGTGGGGGTTATCTGTGATCCGTGACCAGCTTTGATCAGATTATCTGTCCATCTTGTTGGTGGTTCATTCGAGTACTTTTCGGCCCCATCGGCCATCTGTCTCCGTGCTATGGCCTGCCCATTGCTACGTGCAGGTCATTGCATAGTATGGCTATGTCGGTGACCCGCGTGTGTTTCCTTTCAAAATGTTCGTGAGTTACACTATTCATTTTATAACAACATGAATTACTCACGTATTAACTAAGGAGTTTAAACACTCGACGTTTCGACCACAATTAACTACAATTATTTAATGAAGTATACCATAATATTGTCGCCATTGTTGCCGTTGATATCAGTGGACGGTTCGTCCGGAATCTCGACGATCTCTTCCTCCAATGAAACTCCCGAGCCCGAGTTGTTGGAAGACACTATTACTGCAATAACGTGAATTAAGAAATGCAATAGTAAATTTAAACCATGATGGCTAAGTTAATTTATACCCCACAACGCAGCTTAAATATTACATACATACATAATATAGATATATTTTTATTATAGAATACATTCATATTGAGATAAACGGGCAATACACGAACCTTATTTCGTTGAATTTTGGTCAACCGTTTATCTCAATATGAATTTATCAAACCACGACAGTTTTTATAGTAGTTATACAATCTGAGCCGCGTTGGCTAAGTGGGAGCACACTCGGCTTTCATTCCGAAGGTCGTGGGTTCAAACCGCCGCGCACCTCTGATTTTTCTTCTTGGAAAATTAAGTGTGCTTTAAAAACACGTGCTCTAACGGTGAAGGCAAACATCGTGAGGATAACCGGCATGTTCTGAGACCTCAAGACCTAAAAGTTTGAACGACATGTGTCATTCACCAACCCGCAATTGGCCAGCGTGGTGAATTAAGGCCTAATCTCTCGTCAAGAGAGAAGTCCCTGTGTACCAGCAGTGGGAACGTGAATAGGGGTTTTTTTTTATACCTTACTAGGTACCTAGGGCCTACCTTTTGCCACATTGTGACCGTCGGCTATGACTACTAAAATTAAATAATCTATCGCTATAATTGCGACAATATTTAAATCTATCTTATTGATACAATATATTCAATTCAATATTATATTATATTATATTGAATAGGGGTGTTATGTATGTATGTAATACAATCTGTACTGACCTATCCCTGGTGACGGAGGGGGATGGAGGGGTGACGAGGGGGGCGGGTGGCGCGGCGAGCGTGGCTGCTGGCGATTCAGACAGACGGGCGGCCGGTGGTGGGGTGAGGAGGGCGGCGCGCGGCGCGGGGAGGAGGGCTGCGGGGGCGGGCTGGAGGGGGGCGGGGGCCTTCCGCGGTCCTGCGCCGACTCACTGTCTTCTGGAAATTAACGAATTAATGAACACTTTATTGTACTTATTAATACTGTTTAAAAACTAAAAGTACAATGGGCGGCCTTATCGCTGAGAGCGATCACTTCCAGGCAACCATCTCGGAAATAATACGAAATAATAATTCTTATAAGTCATGTATGTAAATGTGTTTGTACTTTTGTGTGATATGAAATTTTATTTTTAAAGTTTCAAGTTTTTTTTTCTATATTTTTATGAAATCTTAGTGCGGTTCACGGAATACATCTACTTACCAAATTTCAGCTTTATAGCTCTTATAGATTCGGAGAAAAAAGGCTGTGACAATCAGACGGATGGACGGACATGATGAATCTATAAGGGTTCCGTTTTTGCCATTTGGCTACGGAACCCTTAAAAGGCGGTAAAGTAAACTATTGAGAAAAAAAGTAGGCTAATCAAATAATCCTAAAGTAACTACGTAAATAAAAACGTTAAGTATGAATACCTTCATCCGAGTTATTTACTTCTAAGCTTTGAGTCCTGCGGCGGCGCGGCGCCGGCTCGGATTCGTCTAAACCACAAATATAAATGCATTACTGTTTATTGAATAAAATAAATAAATATTGCTGGACAATTCACACAGCAACATCTAGCCCCGTGATAAGCTCTAAGCTTGTGTTACAGCTGCTAAATTTCTGTTATACTTAAAAGAATATACATACATTAGATATTTTATTATTATACATATATAGCACCCAGAGACCCGGAACAAATATTTATTAAATTGTAGATCCTCCTTTTTTCATTACAGATCCATTCAAGGTAAAATAAAATAAGAAAGCTAATTCATCATATAATTTGGGTTGTAATTCAAATTAATGTTTGTATGCTCTAATATGCAAGCTACTGATCCGTTTTACAGGCATTTGTATTCTTAGCTTAATAATAGCAATCAATCAATTGTTCCGATTTGTGTCTTAACCACTTGACTGTATGTACTATACATTGATTTACAGACAACAAATACTAAATACCTATATTAAAAAGATACTTCAAAAAGATTAAGACTATGTACTTATAACGTATCCTTATAGTAAACATTCGAACGGACGCAAAGCGGTGTATAAAATTTATTAATCAAATGAAAAAAAACCGAAACAACTTGAAAATTATAAAGGAAAGTCTATGTCCAGCAATGAACGCCCAATTGTTAAAATGTTAATGATGTTGATGAAATAAAATTAGATATTCGATATTTAAAATAAATGACTTACCTGACATTGGTCTCCAGTTCTCCACATAAATGGTGTCGGGTCTCCAGCGACCCGGTTGCCTTGAACACGTGGCTTCGGGGCTGGGTTCCAGCGGTATCACGACGCCGGGTCGCGGATGACCTGGAAATATAAAATATACATCATCATCATCATCATCAGCCAATATTTGTCCACTGCTGGACATAGGCCTCCCCTAGTGAGTTTTTTGCCGGTTTGTGCCGGTATCTGTCCCCCGCTCGCCCCGCTCGTGCTCCCCTCACCCCGCCCGTGTTCGACTCGTGTCATTTTTTTGTAAGTACTTGACTGTCATTTCATTAATTTCATCATTCATTAAAATACTATGTTACTTAAGCAAAGTTATTAATTTTTAGCTATTCTTTCGATTGGTATCATAAAAGTAGAGTAATTTTTTTTCCACATGTAAGTCGGTTCGATTCCCAGACAAAGCAAGTAATTTTTAGAAAATCTATGAATGTAGAATTACTTACTTTTAAAAATAAAATAAAGTCTTCTTAGAGCAAAATTCTCTATCTACGATATTTAAGGTACTTCCCCTTCATGGCCCATAACTTTGGGACGCCCTGTATAAAGGTATGTGTAATATAGAATGTCTCACTCCTGGTCCAAGCCAAGTTCCGTTGGAAGCGACTAGAGCAGCCGGGCAGCGCGTTGAGTGTGCGCGTGAGGCGGCGGAAGGCGAGCACGCGCCCGATGTGGTCGCCGCCGCCGCGCTCCGAGCCCGCGCGCGCCTCCGCCGCCGGCGCGTGGTTGGCGCGCACGCGCGTGCGCGAGAACAACGGCTCCGCGGACGGCGGTGCTGCCCTGGAACACACATTGGGTAACTTAAACATCATGACATTAAGATGAAGATGTTGTCACTGCTACCTCTGTTAAACTCTTTCAAAAACAAGCTTGACAGCTGGTTACAGAACTATAGCAGGAAACTCACAAAAATCACACAAGACTCATAACTGTTTAACGTAGACACATCCTATGGCTGCCTGTCTATAAATAAATAATAATATTATATAGGTTGCCTGGAAGAAATTGCTCACAGCGATAAGGCCGCCCATTGTACTACAAATGTTTTAGTTTTAAGTTTGTATTGTGTGTTTCTGTTTTTGTGGTGTTCAATAAAGTATATTCTATTCTATAATTATACAACCAAGAAACGTGATACTAGTGCCTGGAAGAGATCGCATTTATAAGGCCGCCAATTTTACAATTAGTTAAGTTTGTTGTCCTGTATATTGTTTTGTTTATTTATATGTACAATAAAGTTATTATCTATCTATCTAGTTTATCATCATCAATCATTTCAGCCCTGACGTCCACTGGGATGATTGCATCCACCGTCAACAGATCATCTGTCCATCTTGTTGGTGGACGTCCGATGCTGCGTTCTCTGATCTGTTACTAATTGTTTTGTACTTCAATATTTATTTATTTTTGTTGGCAGTTCGTCATCGGTAATAATTAAATATTATTTGGTATTTGGAGCAAATCCATCTTTGCAGCATAATCAACCCTATAGGTTGAAATCACATGAGCTGGAATGTAATCAACGAATCATAGTTATATACCGACTCACCGTGTCAGAGATGGTGTGGATGGGGTTACATTCCTATGGGAGTTCTGTTCGTGTCCAATGTTTGAGTTAGACAACATGGAGATTAACAGCGTTCCGTCACTATCCTGCTGGACGCGAGGTGCGCTCTGTGACGAACTGGTAGGAGCTTGAGGCTGGGCTAGAAATATATAACTTTGACACATTTGATATAACAGCTTAGCAGGCGAAGATCCGCCAAGATTGCAGGTTCAATTTGTATGATCTGCAAATACTTGTTCCAGGTGTTCTAAATTTTTAATAGCTGCTTATTTGATATATACATAAGTACATATTTAATATAATATAGGCCAGGGCCAGCCTAATCAAACAACCAACAGAATTAATGTACCTGAAAACACCAAAACATAATATTGGGTCTATTAGGAATTTAGGATTATAATGCATTGCATTATGATGATGATCTTGAATGTTATAAATGAGAAAGGTTGTGAGTTGTAGTATATGGATGGATATCTGATAACAGATTTTAATTTAACTTCATTATCACCTAATAATATGCTAGAAACATGGGGTAGCTAAACCCCATGTTTCTAGCATATTATTAGGTGATGTTACTGTGTGGATTGTCCAGCAATTTCTTTTTCAACGTTTATTATGATATATTTTTACAGTGGGCACAGTTTCAGAATTAAAACTCAAATTATACAAACCTCTTGATATAGGTGGTCTTGGCTCTGGTGGTGGTTCATCATCATCTACAACAGAATTAACATTATAGTGTTATCTTAGAAGGTTTATTTAATACTAGCTTTCCACCTAATGGCTTCAACTGCATTGTATTATTGTCCTGCTTCAAAAGTATCCTATGCCCATCTCCTGGTTTAAAGCTCCCTTTTTAGGGTTCCGTAGCCAAATGGCAAAAACGGAACCCTTATAGATTCGTCATGTCCGTCCGTCCGTATGCAGTTAAAATTTCAATGTTAAAATTTTATACACAATACAAATTTTAACAATGTCGTTATTCCTTTTCCATCTGCAAACTGAAGGTAGGATGAATGAACTTGAATAATAATTGACTCATGCTAATACAAGGGTATTATCTATGTAAATTATAATTTATTTATCATTACTTTAATTAAGACATCTACCTGAACTCCAAGGGTACTCCGGGATTCCAAATTTCTTGAGAATATTCTTACGACTTCCCATGATATTCTATTTTCTACACCTTTGAAAATCTACAAAATGACAACGAAATCAAGAATAAACTAAACACAAGGCGAGTTGGTACCACAGGAATTGTATGAGATTATATTTATTACTATCGTTTTTCCACTTTTGAATATGCGCACTATGCGCTAGCTGCAAGAATAGATAGCTGTACATAGGCAAGCAACATAAGCAAGTTGCAAGCAAAAGGTAGTGAGTGGTAAACTTGGTAAAGTACCTATTTTATTTTTTTCTAAAGGTACATTGCACGTTCACAACTTCACATACAAAAAATTTAAGGGAAACAACAAAATAAAATGCAGTGCAGTGCAGTGATACCATTGGTGAGTTAGTGACACTGGCACTGACAGAATATCTAAAAGAAAAACACGTTTGCCACAATTAAAAAAAATTATATGCTTGCATATTTTGAAACAATATTTGAAAGCAGAGTCAGTTTGTCTTACGTGGTGAGTTATCAGATTAATTGGCATTTAAATGTTTGTTTTTTTCTTCTTTTTATATTTGGTTTTACATATAATTTATATGTTTAATATTTTACTAAACTTAAAGAACTTAAAGAATTTTATGGCAACATGCCCTTAAATTTTTTGTAGTTAAATGTGGTCGCCTGGAAGAGCACTCGTCATAATATGACAAATGTGTATGGTTCATTTCATATATTATTAAGTTAAGGTGTATATTTTTAATATTTATTGTTTTATAGTAGTTTTTTTTTGTACAAGCAACAATATTATTGACATTACTGTGACATGACATTGTCATGGGAAATAAAATAATAAAAAAATCAATCCAGAGGGCGCTTCTCATAGCACGGCCACGTAAGTCAGGGTCGTATTTTCTTCTTAGTTTTATGAAAATTACGCTGTTTAGCATTCTGTGATAATATGTGAGAATGATATAGTGTTAGAAAAGTGATAGTGTTTCAAATTCTTTCCAGACATCCACCAGACTGCGGTAAGTATTATAAAATATTCATCCATTCGTCCATCGCCCTTCCGTCATATTCGTACATAGTGAATTAGCATGTTTTAATTAAATCCTCTTAGTTATCTGGTTTGCTATCACAATACAAATACAGAACAATGTGCGTCACGTGATAATTTAAATTTTTATAAAGAAAATGTCCTAAAGAACATTTTAACCATAGCTTGCGCTGTAATGTTTCCAGATTGAAGAGAATGTCCAACTTACCACCAAATCCATTCAACAATGTGCCAGGAGGGCCGCAAGTGAATGCCAACCCTGGAGCGGCCGGGTTTAACCAGAGCCAACAGTTTGGTCATGTGCCATTGAGCCAGTTGCCTCCGGGTTTTACAGGAGTGAAGCAAGATGCAAACTCAAACAGTCCTTTACATGCGACTTCTGGGCCACAGAACCATGTCCTTTCTAATAGCAATAACTACAACACAAGTGGCAGCAATTCACCAGCATTTAATCAGCCAGGAATAATGCCTTCTTATACAGGCATTCAAGCTTCACCTATGAAACCTCTAGGAGGTATTAGCAGTGCTGTTCCATCAAATATTTCATCAGCGTCAGGGAGTCCTAGCCCATACAATGCCAATCCGTCTCCTTCACCTTACACTCAAAATCAGCCTCAGCGCCAGGTCAATGACAACGCTCCACCCCTCATTCCATCTAGTCAGTTCAATCAACCAATGATGAATGGTCCATCACAGCCTTTGCCAACATATCAAGGAGCAGGGTCTAATCAGTTTCCAGCAACATCTACCCCTTTCAGTTCACCACCAATAAATAGGCCTCCAAGTGGCCCTGTACTAGGAGGAAATCAACCATTTGGGGCACCCAATGCAAATGTTATGACAAGTCAGCCAAACCCACCTTTTTCTGGTTCTTTAACAAGTCCACCAAAAAACAGTCCTTTTATGCATGGGTCTCCTTTGAATGGGCCTAATGCTGGCCCTCCATTAGGTCCTAATGGGCCAATATCAACAAATGGTCCATCTATGCCTCCCAGTTCTACAGCACTTGGACCTCCTAGACCTCTTGCTAGTGGACTACCATCAGCTTCAAAACCTGGGCCTTTCCTGAATGGACCAACTATGAGTGGGCCTCCACAAAGTGGTCCTCCATTGAGTAATCAACCAATGAGTTTGCCTGGGCAGCAGTTTGGCAGACCACCTATGGCAGGCTATCCTATGTCTGGTCCTCCAGGTCCTTTCAGTGGGCCAGCAAGTGTGCCTCCTATAAGTAATCCCCCAAGCTTGCCACCAATGAGTGGTCCTCCAATGAGTGGTCCTCCAATGAGTGGTCCTCCAATGAGTGGTCCTCCAATGAGTGGTCCACCAACAAGGGGTCCACCAGTAAGTGGCCCTCCTACAACTGGACCTCCACTACCTGGTGCCCAACCATTCCCTGGACCACCTAGAAATGGTCCACCTGGTCCACTGGGACCAACAGGCCCTCAAAGCCTCCCGCCACAGATTCCAAGTCAAAATGCTCAGTATCCTCCCATGCCACAACCACAGCCGCCAGGGCCCGGCCAGCCTGGTTTAAATGGGCCTCCGAGAACAAATATGCAGAACAGATACCCTCAAATGCAGCAGCCACAGGGCCCAGCGAGCTACAACCCTCAGATGCCACCGCAGGCAACGGGCCAATACCCTCAGCAGTATAACACTCAGAACATGACACAACAAATGGGCAATATGAGTGTGACACGACAAGGGTTCGATCAGCTCTGGGGCCACCAAACTATGGACTTGATGCAGTGCAAAAACATATTGCCAGAGTACCCTGAGGAGATGCCAGATATCAAACTGGGACCGGTTTTTCCTGACGCTGTTAATTGCAGTCCTGAGTGAGTACAATATGATAACATTTTGTTTATTTGTAAGTTTGTTTTGTTATGAAAATAGTTGAGTAGAGAAGACTGCAGATCTCAGATGAAATCTTTGAAAAATTCTTGTGTTTGTGTTGGATAGTACATTTATCGAGGCAGACTAATAGGCTATTGATACAAACTATGTATAATGTAGATAACGTAAAAAACGCAAATTAAGCTGTTGGCTGTTAATATAAAAATATATAAATATTGCTGGACAATTCACCGGAACATCTAGCTAGCCCCATGGTAAATAGTTATAAATAAAGTTATTTAGTAGATGGGCGAATTTATTTATTATTTACTACTAGTCAATAACAGTACAGAATTTATTACTAGTCAATAACAGTATGAGTTATAATATAACTTGTATACACTGATGAGAATTAAATTAAACACAAGTCACCTATGTGTTTAAAATGTTGTAATAATAACAAAGAAAGAGATATTTTATATCAGTTACTACTATACAATAATGCAAGAACAGCTGTTTCACACAGTTATTTACATAGATATATGTATAATGTTGTTGGATGACGAAAACACAATTAGGTTAACGCACTTTGCTAATAAGATGAATACCCTGTTTTGAACAAGTAAGATTAATAAAGTTGTTTTGCATTTATTTCTTTAAATGCAAATGTTTTGATAAGTGACTGAACTTGAACCCTGTAATTATAATAGATTGCTGTGAGATTTTTTACTAAAATTTCGTTGCAATATACAAATTCGAAAAATTTAAATTACAAATTTAAAAATTGTGACAAATTCAAATATAAGCTTAGATAGCGAGATTAGATAGCGTTAGATGATGTTGTGTGAATTGTCCAGCAATATTTATTTATGTAAGTAAATAATTCTGCTTAGGTTCTTAAGGATAGGTAGCTGTTAACAGTCCTCAACTCAGACCTTCAAGTTTATTTATGATGCAGACTTTGTCCTGTGCAATTATGCCTTGACCTTCATGCGAATCATTTTTGAGGTTCCTGGTTGTTTTAAACATTCGTATTATAAAAAAGAGTATGTACATACATACAACATGCCTGTACACGATATACTAAAAAACTACTAATTGCGTATTATACTAAAAACGAATAAACTAATAATACGTGCGGTATTCAGTAGTACAGGTGTTCTAGGACCAACAATTACGAACTATCACGTTACAAAACAGATAAAAATTGATTTTTACTCTTATGATTTTCATTTATCGGAGTCAACTTCATTATAATAATAGATTTGCCTACCAGAGTTTGGAGCGAATGCACAGTAGATGTCCTCTTATCAGGGCCTGAGATAAGTCACGTCTACAACCAGTAGTGAAAATAACTCGATAACATATGATTACGTTTGCCCTATATTCTTACGTGAATCTTAACTGTTACGTACTTAGGACATTTGGCTCGCAAATAAGCAAATACCCGAGTTGTGACAATTCGCGTTCCTTTTGAGTTTTCTTTACAACTTTTTCTCATCAATAACCTTCCGTTGTAAAATTTACTTGCTCTTACTACAATCGATATTAAATATTTATTACCTCGCGTAATCCACGCCTAAATAAAGAGTAGTATGTCGTTCAAGGCGCACAGTGTCCGTGACCCAAAATCTAAGGTCATTTTTGGATCACTTTCCTATGCGTCATTCGAATACATTCATAAGATTAATTCAGAGTTAATCGAACAATGATTTCATTTTATTGATTTTTTCCATGTCTAGAATTGGACGTTTAATGGCTGAAATGATGATAATTAATTAATAGGATCTAAGGAAAAAATATATTTGCGTAAATTGAAACAGCAGCCGTAGTTTATTTAAATTAGTAAAGTATAGTTTTGTTTTGTTACCTTGTCTGTTGAAATAAATACGTATTCTATTATATTACACCGATCAACCCAACAACATAATTTCTTCGGCTATATAATTATAATATTTGTATAGATTTCCCAGTAGTTTATTATTGTAATATTGTTAATTTCCCACAGAATCTTCAGATGCACTGTCAACCGTATACCGGAGTCAAACAGCTTACTTCAGAAATCAAGGTTGCCGCTGGGTATCCTGATACATCCCTTTAAAGACTTAAATGTAAGTTAATTTAACATTTTTACAAAAAGAAAAAGTTATTGTCGAAATAAGAACCTTCTCCTTTTTTCGATATACGACCTGCTTTAAGTCAACCAATCACACGATAATAAGAATTACTACTAGTAGAGATAGTCCATTCTAAAAATGAACTCCCCTCCACAAAACCGTGAAAATTTCAACGTGTGAGAGGAAATACTTATTGCATCACTATACTTGTGTGCGTGCTACAACTTTACTGTAACATTGGCTCATCTGTCTGTCAAAGTGATACCGTTTGCTTATACGTTAATGAACATCCAATGACAAAGATCAATTTATGTGTGTTGTATCTATTAGTAGGGGAGCCGAAGAGGGGATTTCGGGATTTACTCGAGCGCGTCAGATTAAGATACTGGAGATAGCTAGTACCCAGATAAGTACCTCCACCAAATATAAAAAATCTATATATGTTCGAACGTGAATTATAGAGGAACAAAATTTACTTTTGTCAGATTAGGCGAATCACTTTATATAATCGTCAGATTAAGATATGGTAGAATCAGAACATAAAGATGAACCATATACATCTAAATCTGACGCTCTAACACCTTTGGAAATGCCGATTTTTTTGTTCATATTTTTGAAAATGAGTCAAAAAAAATGAGTCGCGATTTTTATTTTTTTAACGTTTACGTACACTCACCCCAATCGTGTAAACAATCAGATTTACAAACATATATTATCAATCATATTTCCTAAATTATTTTTAAGGCTGATTTTCAATTTATTGAATCTGATTTATAGAATCTATCACTAACTGACGCGCTTAAGTACGTCCATACAACAGTATTTTTTTAAATAAGTTTTTAATTATCTATGGTCGCTTCCCCCACTGATGAAACACATCGGTCTCATACAATTTTTTTCTTCTTATCATCTACCAAATGCAACCCAATAGGTCTCTTTGACGCTCGAGTAAATCCCCATTTAGCATCGTCGCCTCCCGTACTATATACACCTTTTTGCATGTACGTGTAACCGCGGTGGAGGGGCGTTCATTTTAAAAATGGTTCATCTCTACCTATGTACGTGCCATGACATGGACAATGGAAAGAAAATTAAATGTCTTACGTACAGTAAAATACGTTCAATTAAAAAAATGTCTCAAAAACAATCGTTTTATTTACTTTATTATTTAATAAACAAAGAACATTAAATCACATCAATCAAGAAAATTATTACAAATAGTAAAAAAATTCGTTACGAACCTATTTCTTTCAGTAACTTAAAAGAATCTGTAAAATTTTATACTATTATACTTATTTTTATCCGTTATTTTTACTTACATTAACCACAAAAAATGTCTTATCGTTCAGCTCATGAATTCCATAAAAAGTAGCAAATTGAGTTATCGTGATGTGAATGTAATTAAATTTATTTATTTCACAACACTCTATATACAATATAATTAAATCATGATTATTTACAGGTTCATATTACGACATTTCTTGCTATTTTTCTGTCAGTGATATTGTAATTGCATCATTCGGTCTTATATATTTTTTTACAAACGTTTAATAAGGTTTTAATGCGTTCGTCATTATACTATAGACGTAATCTCGTCGATTATTTGCACAGCTGCTCTGAGGGAGTGCAGACGAATGTGTAAATAAATAATGTTACCTAGAAAACCATGGTATTGAATGTCATCTATGTCTATAGTAACAAGTAATTTATCGTTTTATTCACCTGCTACCAAGGTGTACCGATGATCTTACGCTTGAGTGAGGGTGCCATTGATATTGAATACGTTTCTTTTCATAGATTTAATGATAGTCAAGTTATTGAAATTATAAAATGTATTATTTATTTATTTTTTAAACAGGGAAACCTACAGCCATGCAATATACTAATAACTAAAATTTAATGTATAATGTGACATGTATATTACACTACTGTATTAGGTAGGTACTCCTGTAAGGGTAGTGTAATTTTTATGAATAAATAAATAAACTTATTAAAAACTTATGCCAATTAAAGGTTCTGACAACAACTGGATTATTAACAATTAGGTGGTAAAATTGTAAATAAATAGGTTCTAAAAAGGATACAAGATTTAAATAGCTAAGGGAGGTTAGGGTGCTACCTATGTCAAGTAGGTACCTACTTATTTTAGGCTAAGAGCTTATTTTATCCGAAATTATAAGTACCTACCTAATCTGAATGTAAGGGTACGTATAACACAAAAATATATGTATCAAAATCCAACAAGTTGTACATTTTTGCTTAGAAGACAAACCTAAACTAAATAACATTAGAAATGGTGTACAATAAAGTTAATCATCTATCTACCACTCACTTTGGTTGTCAAAATGTTTTGCCTAATACTATTTCCGTTACTCTCTGTAAACTATACAATTATACATACATATCTCGTAGATAAGTGTGTCATATTATTTATAATTGTTATTATATTACAGAAGATAACAAGTATGACAAAAAATTACGATAGTGTACCGAAGAGAACAAAAACGCGTATCGCTATCTATATAAGTAATTAATTGTCATAAAAAACTATTAGCGCATTGTTATTTATCTTAATAACCACGAAATTAATGCATACTGCGATAAACCAGGATAATAAAACGACAAAACGTTTCCCTGTCTTATGTATGAAATTACCTGGTCTGGAACTGCAAATCTTATACAGACAGATACCCAAGAAGTGGATACTAATAGTATGATGTGTATTTTGTTCCAGCATTTGCCAGTGATCCAGTGCAACACAATAGTGCGGTGCCGATCGTGCCGGACCTACATCAATCCGTTCGTGTACTTCGTCGATGCCAAACGATGGAAGTGCAATCTTTGCTTCAGAGTCAACGATCGTAAGTGTTGATTTCTCAATTTACGCATAAATTATGTATTGTAGCGTTTTCTTGCGGTGATATTTTTGCTGCGGTCATAAGTGTCGTAGTCTGTGTTCCAATATCCGATACTTAATTAATAAAAAGGAAATAAGAAATAAACGAAGCAAATATATAGGTCTTCACTAGGTCTAATATATTTCTTTTAACAAAAATACCGGCTTGATTTCTTCTTTTCCATAAAATCGGTGGGTGTGATATTAAAACGACCTCGATTTAGCGGCAGCGGTCGTTCCTGCACCGCAAGAGGTTTTACCCCAGCACTCAGTTTGAATGATCCAGCAATAATTCTTTTTTTCTAATCTTTTACAAATAAAACTTAGCAATAATTCATCTAGCTCTGAGCCTTTTGTAATATCAACCTCATAACTTACAGTACCAGAAGAGTTCCTATTCGACCCGGTCAGCAAGACCTACGGCGACCCGTCCCGAAGACCAGAGATAAAGTCGGCCACCATAGAGTTCATTGCTCCCGGCGAGTACATGCTGCGGCCGCCTCAGCCCGCCGTCTATCTGTTCCTACTCGACGTGTCGCAGATTGCACGGGACTCGGGCTATTTACAGGTAATTAACTTAGAAATTCGGCTATAATGCAACAGAACGTTATTAAAACATTGGTATTAAACTACTGAGACTAGTTGAAAAATCATGGAATCCGTTTCTCTGCTCGTGACGACACATTCGTCACGCGCATCATTCATTTCATTATTGTAGGTCCTTTATAACACCGTTCCTATACTTCTATTATTATGACATCGGCGCTGGTGTATCATTTATAACCATCAAGTCATTGTATATTATTCATCTGAGCGGCGATAAATATTTATTTCCATAATTACACTAACTAAACACAAAACCGAAATTTGTCATCAAAGATAAAAATCGATGTATTACAAAATTATAACAGGCTCATAATTATGTCCCAAGTGAATGAATGAAACGTAATTTCGTACCTTCCAATACTTTCAAGCGATGGATTAACAAAGTTTTAGATGTCACATTTTCGTTTTAAAATATTTGCCCCATATATGGTTCAAATAGTAACTCCTTGTTTCCCCAGGTGGCGTGCGACACCCTCCGCAACTGCCTGGATGAGCTCCCCGGCGACGCGCGCACGCAGATCGGCTTCATCTGCTTCGACGCGCACGTGCACTACTACCTGATGAGCGAGGACCTGCAGCGGGCCAAGGAGATGACTGTGCTCGACATTGATGGTCAGTATCTATCCAAATTATTTATTACTAGCTGACCCGGCCAAACGTTGTTTTATCATATAAATAATTTATTAAAAAAATTAGGGGTGGACTACCCCTAATATTTAGGGGGATGAAAAATAGATGTTGGCCGATTCTCATAGATATTTGTGCCATATTTTATAACTAAGAAATTATTTTATAATATTGTGTGACGTGACTAAGTGTACCTGTGTTTCCAAAGTTGAAAATAAATTTATAACACACTGCTGCGGTGAATCGGCCCGAAGAGGATCTTGACCACCGACACCAAAGACCAGGCGCTATCCGCTGTCATTGCAGACCACTCATCGGCCTGCAACTAAAAACCACACATAGAATTGTGTGGATTTGTTCTTGGCTATACGCTCCTACCACAAAGAGCTATGAGTCACTCAAATGACTATGTGGTATTTGAAAATGTTAGTGCAAACCTGATAAGGAATATATATAAGAAATTTATTATTCAAATTGCTGTATATGAAATGTAGAGAACTAAGAAATCCTCGCAAATGTGTGATACATACACATCAATGAATATTTCAGATTTTAAACGCCAACTTTGTTGTTGTTGTCGCGATGTTATCAAAACTAGGAGGTAGAAAATGCTTTGCCATTAAGCCCACATTGTGTACAATATTTGTATTTAAGCAATAAACAGAAAGAAAACATTGTATTCAAAATAAACATCAATCTCCTCAGATATATTCCTGCCATCCCCGGAATCCCTGCTAGTGAATCTGGGCGAGCGGAAGGAGCTGATCAAGGAGCTGCTGTCGGTCCTGCCGCAGCGCTACAGTGCGCCAGGCTCGCCCGCCTCCGCACTGGGCGCCGCACTGCAGGCCGCGTACAAACTCATGGTGAGAACAGCTATGTGTGCGGTACTGTGACGTCTGTAGTTGACACTTTGTGGTGGGACATTTAGATCTTGATGTATTTACGCGTATGTGTACATTCTGGCACGGCTACTTACTGTCTTTCCTGTGAGCCGAAAATTAAAAATATTTTTTAAATTTTAATCTTTTATCGAAGCAATTGTTACAATATATACTCGAATTTAGGATTCAAGATATTTTTTGTAAACAAATAAATGTCATGAGATGTCACTGTCATAATGACAAGTCAGGGGTGGACACCACCTTTTTTCCATGGATCATTATTAGTAGTAATGGCGCGCGGTTTTGCTTGTGCGTTAGATACTTAAGTTACCTAAATATTTCCAAACAAACTTACTACTTACTTCAGAACAATGAAAAATAGGTTCATTCTAAGATGATCTGGCTATGAGTTATAAGATCTACCGTGGATGTGGTATCGTCGGGACCTTGTTTCCCTGTGTCCATAAGTAAAACAACGTACAATTGCACGAGTAGCGAAAAAAGAACACATTTGACTTGGACGGATGAAAGATGAATGAAAAACACGAAATAAAATGGCGTAATTTCAAAATGTTTATATTGTTTCGAACTCCTGTGATTTATGCCAATTCTACTACGATGATACCAGTGTCGTAAAATGTTTTCTGCTACTATTTCTTCATCAATTTATAACTTTGTTCACAAAATTAAATTAAATATTATAAATAGTGCAAAACCATATCAATTTTCTATTCTATGGATATTGATTAGAAAATAAACTCTACCTTAAGTATTTATAAATATGATGTAATCTTTTATAAACTTACATTTCGAAACTATTTTTTTGATATGGTAACACCATTGTTTACATAAAATATCTTGAATCCTGAATTCGAGTATAAGTATTTTTATTTATATAATTTTTTGTTGGTTGTAGTCACCGACGGGAGGTCGCATCACGGTATTCCAGACTTGTTTGCCGAATATTGGACCAGGAGCCTTACAACCCAGGTAAGAAACATAAATAATTGCACTAAGAAACGTAAAACAAAAATCAAATTGTAAGGCGAGCGGAAAGTTAGTATTGAATTATTTTTTTCCCTTTTGCAGAGAAGACCCGAACGCTAGATCTAGCAAAGACGTGGCACATTTGAACCCGGCGACCGATTTCTACAAGCGCCTCGCTCTCGACTGCAGCGGCGCGCAGGTCTGCGTCGACTTGTTCCTGCTCAACTCGCAGTACAGCGACCTGGCAACACTCAGTGAGTATGCAATAGAATAGAAAAGTACTTATCATATCAAATTGCACGATCCAATTCGTCGAATATGGTGAAACTTAATTTTATGCTCCAACTGTTTAATATACTTATATGCTAAACTAGCGTTCCGCTCCGCGAATTCGCCCGCGTTATAATATTTTCCCGCTGTAAAAAGTACCCTATGTCCTCTTCCTGGTTCTAAGCTTACCACTCCACCAATTTTCAGCCCAATCGATTCAGCCATTGTTGTGTTATAAATAGTGTAACTAACACGACTTTCTTTTAGATATATTTGTATAGATAATTATAAAAAAATATTTAATTTCTTGACCTCTATCTAAATCTAGTTAGCTTAGGCGCATCGAACGATAAATATAATGTTTGAATCAAAATATGCTAATCATATACCTTGTTTGCTTCCAGGCGGCATGAGCAAGTTCAGCGGCGGCTCCGTATACCACATACCGCTGTACAAGACGAGTCGCTCCTACCAGGCGGACCAGCTCAACAGGATGTTCACTCGCTATTTGACCAGAAAGATTGGCTTCGAGGCCGTCATGAGGGTGCGGGCTACCAGGTAACTAATACTAATGTGTTCTAGTAAAATGCTAATGTAAAATGTATTATCACATTTCGTTGTACAAGACAAGGCGCTCGTGGCAGGCGGACCAAGATTGTATTTTATGATTATAATTACTAAATTTGCACCTGTACACATATCAATTTAAGGTCAATTTAATAAACAATGTCCTTTACTTGACAGTTTTTTTTGTTTAAGAAAAAAATTTGAGTTTATTTTTTGAAGAATAACTTAATTATGAAGTTTAAATCCATGTTCTATATCTTCTATCATCCTCATGGAGAGATGTCTATAATATGTGCCAAAATGACATGATATTCTCCTTCCAGGGGTGTTTCAATCCACACGTTCCACGGCAATTTCTTCGTGCGATCCACCGACCTGCTGTCCCTTCCCAACGTGTCTCCGGACGCCGGCTTCGGCATGCAGCTGGCTATAGACGAGTCACTCAAGGAGTTACAGCATATCTGCTTCCAGGCCGCTCTATTATACACCAGCAGTAAAGGTAAGCACTGCGTTACAGCAAAACAGCATTTCCAGTGCTCAAAGGTCAATTCCAGTTTAATAAATGCCATTTGGTTTAAAAATGCCCCATACACCTTTCAAAGACGATTTCCTCAAGAAGATACATATAATAATGTCTGCCGCGCTGTAATCAATGGTACAATTTATAATAAATAACTTAAAGAAAATGTATTTATTCGCAGGAGAAAGACGGATACGAGTTCACACAATGTCTCTCCCTGTCGCGACGACGTTACCGGATGTATTGCACTCCGCGGACCAACAGTGTATTATAGGATTACTAAGTAAAATGGGTAAGTCAAGTCTCTTATTAAATATTTATAGAAGCAATTTAAAGCTACTGGTAGATGTACAAACGACCTTCTAAGTAGTACCTCCTAGCTCTTAAAGCCCTTGTACACATTGTGCTAAGTTTTGCTCCAAAAGTTTGGCGGATCATGTCAGGGTGCTCTGTTTACATATTTTACACTATTTTCTCTTGTCCCCCAAGCAGACATAAACTTCGAACTTTTGTACGTTTTTGATACCCTCTTTCATCCGATACCTATCTTATTTTTACGCCATGATCCTTAGGTGTGGACAAAAAACGGAATATTTCCTTGACCGGCAAATATGGTTGACAATAACTGTATGTCGGTTGAAAAGTCGCCAAATTCTATTAAATATTTATCTTCATCAGCTTCATTACAATGTTCTCCATTTATTCCAGCCGTGGACCGATCGCAGAGCGCGTCCCTGTGCGAGGCGCGCGAGGCGCTGATGCACGTGGCCGTGGAGGCGCTCAGCGCGCACCGCCTCGCGCACAACCTGCCCGCGCCCGCCGCCTCCAGCGCGCTGCACGCGCCGCACTCGCTGCGACTGCTGCCTCTGTATCTGCTGGCGCTACTCAAACGGGTCAGTCAGTCGCTAACTGCACACACCACTAGGCTTCTAGGGTTACACGTCCAGCTTAGCCCACGTCCGCCGCCTCCAGCGCACTGCGCGATATTTTATAGAGATACTAGATGAAAACCCGGCTTCGCTCACACGGAAACGTCAACGATTGACGATGAAACGGAACATGCTTCACACCAAAGATTGCGTCAGCCATTGCTTACATTATAAAACACTTAACACAATATAACAAAATTCTCTGTAATCCGAATTTTATTGATATACATTATATGTTGTCGAATCAAAATCAATATTTTTCATGTTTTGTTATTCATATAAGGTTTCGATTCGATCGAGTCTACCGTACCCCCGGACAAAATTATTTTATGTATAGATAGAGCTAGTCTACTTACGTATCCTATTATTACTGTTGTCATCATAGTGTCGAAGCTATTGTGTGTAACGTTTATTTCCTCGCCGCAGAAAGCATTCCGCACCGGCACATCGACGCGCCTCGATGACCGCGTGGCCGATATGTGCGCGTTGAAAAGTCAGCCGCTGTCAGCGCTGATGAAAGCGGTGTATCCCTCGCTGTATGCGCTGCACGACCTGCAGGCGCACGTGGTGAGCGGCCAGAACGAGGACGTGCCCGACCCGCCCAGGCTGCAGCTCTCCGCTGAACGGTATGTACCTAGTTCCACGGAGTTTACAGAGATGGCGTTTATGCTAATTAAAACAAGATACACGCAAAAAATCTGCTAAAAGTGAAACTGATCGCAGATAGAAGAAAGAGCTCAAAAAAAAAAAATTAAGACAAATGTTGCACGGAAGATTCTCAATAATGATGAACATCAAAAAAAAAAATTCAATCCGTAGTCCTTCAGGCTTCTCAGACAAACACTCGAAACCGAATTTTTGTCCCATTTCTTGTTATATTTCACTTTTGATTTCCTTCGCAGAGTAAACTCAACCGGTGCCTATCTCCTCGACGACGGAGATTCGATGATCATCTACGTGGGAAGGAACGTCAGCCCCGCCTTCCTCTCAGAGACCTTCGGCGTCGCGGCCTTCAGCCAGATCCCGGACGAGGCGCGGAGTCTGCCCAAGGTGGACTCCGACACCAGCGAGACAATACACGCCTTCATCGACCGACTCAACGAGGATAGGCCGTATGCCGCGGACATGCTCGTGATGAGGTAATGTAGTGAATGTGGTGCCGGCCTAGGAATTGAGAGAACCCAACTTTCATTCCGAAGGTCGTGGTTTCATAACCATTAAATACCTATAATTTTTTTCCTTTTTTTTACATTATTATTTATTTTCCTTTTTACTTCTTACTTATATTTGAACATGAAACGGGTAACATACCATGATTTAAATCATGATCATGGTATGTTACCCGTTTCATGTTCAAATAAAGTTAAAAACCATGATAGTTTAAAAAGTTATACTTCTTACTTGCAATTCTTTCTAACTAGTTCTTCTTACATCACGTTAATATTCTTGTTTGTCCGCAGGGATAACTCGCCATCGAAACTCCTATTCACAGAACGATTAGTAGACGACAGAGTGGAGTCGGCATTCTCCTACTACGAATTCCTACAGCACGTCAAAAACCAAATCAAATGAGTGTTTGGAACTTGAACAATGTGACATAAACATATAATAAGACTTGTAATGTACGACGAAGTGAAGTGTACTGTGTATAAAGGATAGGTGACGCAATACTGCCCTATGTTAGGTAAGTTTTGGGTTTCTAGGCTTTTATACTGCTGATGTAATATAGAATATTTTATTCGTTTATATACCATGTTACAACTCTATGAATATAATTCTGTATTTACGCTATGGCGAAACATTGTTAAGAAAGAGTACTATACAGAGTTAAATTTGATCAGCATCGTTTGACATCAGAGATTCTCCTAGTAAAGTGAAGGTTATATATCTAAAGGTTGTTCAATCCTATAAAATACTTCATTGTAATGTTAATTTATTTTATCAACGAAATACAAACTAAGAAAGCTGTAAAATTCTCTTCACAGTGCTTCGCCTAAGGATTTAACTGCATTGGCTGTTGCTATCCCACTTTCTTACACTTTTATTTCAATCAGAAAAATCATTGAGCGCTAGAAAATGCATCAGTGCAACTGATTTCCATCTCACTCTAATATTCGACGGTTCTTAGTGATAGAAAAGGATAGAAATTTCAAAGTGTGCTTTAATGCTGCATAAACGTGGTTCATCTGTTCGCAGAGCCTATGACAATTCAGCAGACATGTAACAATGATTAGCTAGGAAAGATAGTGTACCAAATTTATTATAAAATATTTATTAAAAATGTACAGAAATATCTATAATTGCGTTTGAATTACATCACATGCATAAATTGCTCCTAATCATCTTTGTACATACCTGATTAGACTTTTTTGTGTTTGTTTAAATTGGTTCTTGATATAAAAAACGTTACGAAGTCCAAGGTTGAAAGTGTAGAATTAAGTCCGAAAATAGATTTTTATTTACAATACAATACGCAGGTGCAATGATCAAGTTTGTAAAGGTGAAGCCTGACTGGAAAGGTTTTATATGTTTTTATACAACAAATCAATTATCTACTTATGTGAATTGAAACAAATTATCTTCTCTTGTAGAACTTGGTTTGTTTTAGAGAAATTAGAAACCTAACTTGGTGTAACCAAAATATTTCCGACTGGGTAGTTTTTCCAATTGTTCAGCTTATTCTATAAACATAAATAGTTTACACGAAAGAGCAAAACACTTTAGAGAAAAGAGAATAAGGCCAAGTGTCTACCTACGAAGAGGAGAGGACACAAGTGGATTGTTTGTGTTAAAAGGTCTCGGACTGTGTGAGGTTTATAGCAAAGAAGATTGCGGGAAAGCGCAGGTAAAACGCGGGCTAGCCGCAGGGCGGAAACTAATGATAATTATGTAAAAAGAATATTTAAGTATGATTACTTAAATATTATTTTACTCTATTACCTCTATACTAAAAGTGAGAATGAACTTTTAAGACGAAAGATATATTTTATCATAGCTTTGGTGCCTAGAAAACATAAAAAAGTTTGATTACCATTACCACTGAATAAAATCTGAAGGGAAGCCTTTAGTAATTAGTCGCATGTTATTTTTTGTATCATTGTATACTTAGTATTATATTAATTGGACACTTCGAATGTAAAATGAAATTCTAGTTAGGAAGTTTTTTACTACAGTGGATTCGGTTGTAACCCACTATAAGTGTTTCGTATGAAAATAATTGGATGTTTAATTCAGTTTTAGGTAATTTAATTTCGTAACCATATTTATTTTGGATTATTTATAATAGGCTTTATAAATTGGACCGAATCGCCAGTTGTTATTGGATTGTTAAAAATATAAAGAAACCATTTCCAGTATATTGTGTTTTAATTATTTAAATTTTAAATCATCAACATATTAAGTAGGTAATAATTACTAAGGCTTTGAATAATAATGTTATAATAAATACCTATCTTATTAGAAACAACGACGTTATACCACGTGCACGCGAGTGTGTGTATCAGTTTTTATTAACATAATTAATTAAATGACATAGAATAAATTCCAAACCTCAGACACTGTAAACTGGTACGTTATGTGTATTGTGTCAAGTGCCAAGAAAGCCTACAGTCGGCCAAGAAAGTGGTCTACCAGTTTTTACAAAAGTTTCTGTGCGATTATAATCGATATTGTTGACTTTTCTAATATAATTTCACTGACGTACAAATGAATCTCAACCGTAGGATGGAAGACCACATTTTTTGCTGACTGTACATTTTTTAGATGTCCTTTTCAGATATTTCGTCTTGTTCCCGGATGCCGCAGCACCTTGCACACGCCTCCGCGTCCGCAAGGGCCTTTAGATCCAGCGGCGCGGGCCACGTGTCTTGCGGCCCGTACTTGCTCCTGAGGGGGTACAATATTACCTATATTATTATCATCCCACTCCTATAGATTATTTAATTTTTTTTTGCTGGAGAATTCACACAGCAACATCTAGTGATAAGCTCTAAGGTTATATCTGTGGCTCTAAGCTTGTGTTACGGATGCTTTTTTTTTTTTTTGCTGGAGACTTCACACAGCAACATCTAGCTTTAAACTTGTGTTACGGGTGCTAGATTTCGGATGTACTTAATAGAATATAGCTCTAGCGTCGCAGTATCTGTATCTATAAGCCGCGCACTTAAAGAATTGATTTATAAATGGCGTCCGCTCGCATGCGTTCTCGCTCACTCTCTATCGCTGTCTTTACTTTTATCCTTGTTTTGCCAATCGTACCATACGTACCCGCCGCCATTTTCAAATCAATTCTCTATCTGCGCGGGTTATATCTTAGATTTTAATCAAATCTTAGATACCTACTATTATTGTAAACGCAAAAGATGTGAGGATTTTAGTAAAGACCATGAGAGCACCTAGTTAGCAGCTGCCGTTCGATGAAGGTCCAGAAGAATAGATAGGTGCGCGCGCGACGGAACTTCCCTGAAGACTCCACCACGGCGTCGATGGCGCGCTGGCTCACGGGGTCCAGGGTGAACGACGTGTTGTAGCGCAGGTTCTGCAGGTTACAGCGGAACACCTGGATATCATAAGAGCTGTTATTTACGGTCCACCGTGAAAATAGGGAGGTCTATGTTCAGTTAATTTTCCTAAACCCAGACCCAAGAAATTTTAGTAGGTAGGTAAATAATTTTAACTGTCTCATGATATAAACAAACATAGGTACACTAAAGTATATTTGTTTTATCATGTTTTGTAGATAAACATTGTTTTATTAGAGGTTTGTAATAAAACCATGATATTTCTATCAGATTGATAAAATACTGGGTACTGCGGCTTTGGCCGCTTTATTATAGATTATCCCGTGATAAAAAGAAAACTAGATGCCTATGTTCTCACCAAATTAAAATTTCAAAAACGATTCGCAGAGCTTAGTTTTAGCAGTAGGTATATCGCTAGTAGGTAAGTATGTAATTCCTGAGAAAGTAAGAATTATTACATACCTCGTGTCCACACATCTCTATTTTGCAGTAATTCAAGAAATCCACTGGGATGAGATCTAATCGAAAGCCCAGCTTCTGCAGACGATCTGTAAGGTAAGACTCCTAAAAAAACTGTTATAAGTGGAAGCTGTCTTTAGCTTAAGTGTACATAAACTGAGAACTAATAAGTAATTTTGTTTCCCAAATAAATAAAATAAAATTCATCGATTCCGAATTCATTCGAATCAGCGGGCAAAGTCGCGATTCTACATAAACTCTACTGCACAAAGCAACACACTTTCCTGTACAACACCTGGACTTAATGTCAAGGCATTCTACCAGCTGATATGATCACATTACCTACAAGGCCTCTCAGTTTCAGTGGCTTGTGCTCGTATGTGTTGAATGACTCCAAGGGCCCGTAGTAGATAGTCACTGCGCTCATAGCCATCTTGAATAACTATTAGAAGACAGTCGCTGGAACAGATAGGTAAGGCTCTACTAAGTAAGGCTAGGTAAGGCTAAACTATAATATGCTATACGTATAACGTCCCACCACTGAACACGGTCTCCTAAATTGTACCGATTATAAGACTTATTATACCTACCCACGTAAATTTTATAAAACTTGACGATGAATTATTCTTATAGGTAGGTAGGTACCTACATAATATCATTAGATTAGGTAATTATTATTATGTATTTCTTACCTACTCTTAGGTAGGTTTATCATATCCCTTAAATCTGACAATATTTTAACTAGAATAATAAATTCCTAAATCGAATAGGTACCTAGTTAGGTACTTAATTTATTTAAATAAAAATTATCCTTAATTATTTACCAACACCAATGATTTTATATAAATCATTGACCAACACACAGTCACCAGCTTACTTTTTTACTTTTTTATAGACGAAATAATCGACCTACCAGTTTATGGAAACAAAAATATTAGTCGTAAATATTCTAATGCAAAGAAAAATGGAACATATTTATCACATCCAAAGAGAATATAATCACTACGTTCACACCTTTCATCATTTCCAGATAAAGGAGTTCTTATCCAGATACGTCAAGCTGAGTCCATAAATTTAATTAGATACCTATAAGATCTTTCGGTTCGTTGTTTTTGTCTATGGATGGATTCGAATAATTACCTACTTATAACCCAGCTACAGCTAGTAAGTTATATAATATAATCTTATCAAAGTTCTATGGATAAAGTTTACCTAAACATTTAATACGATATAACTTATTTAATCCCTAGCTAGGTAGTATAAGTAGGTAATAAATCGTTTATCTCGTCTTATTGTTTATCGTGGCTCTAATAAACGTTTAGCAAACTCATGATGATTATTAGAGTCAAAGATTTAATTTGATTGACATGATCTTTATATGATAAGAGAACGTTGGAGGCATATTAACACACATAATATTATACGTTTTTAATGGCATATTAAAAATGGTTTTTAAAATGCCATTCACAGATCTGTGTTACAAACACAAATTAAGTACTTACTTACGTTATTTTAAAATAATGAGGCGTTAAAAGCAAGTAGGTACGAATAAATCTATTAGAATAGATATTTTTATAATGGTATTTTTGTTATACATAATTACATACGTACCAATAGTAGTGACAATAATATGTGTTGTGCCTAAGGTATTTTTCTTTTCATTATTTAACTAATTATTGATTATTGTCTAAGATTTGTAGTATGGACTTTGTTCTTGTCTGAAATAAATGATTTTTTTTATTTAATAGTGGTGATCGAATTACCTATGAACGCGAATAGTGAGGATAATATAAATGAAATCTATCAAATTCGCAACTGAGTCTACAGAGTAAGTGAGGGACCGATTTAGAAAAGAAGCTTATATAAGCCGCGCACATAAAGAATTGATTTATAAATGGCGTCCGCTCGCATGCGTTCTCGCTCACTCTCTATCGCTGTCTATACTTTTATCCTTGTTTTGCCAATCGTACCAAACTTACCGCCGCCATTTTCAAATCAATTTTCTATCTGCGCGGGTTATACCTAGTATGTCTATGACAATAATGATCATGTTTTCATTTGATAAGATAAAAACACAATAATGTCAAACAACGGCATAGTTAATTACCTACATTAAGACCTATTTTCACCACTCCCTGTTTGTTAGTTTAACATATCCCGTTATGTTTAATCACTGTCAGTTTACGTATATTTATGGACTGTTAATTACTTAACGGGATGTTAAACTAACAAACAGAAAGTGGTGAAATTAGGTCTAGAATATGATTAACTACTAGATAATTAAACTTAATACCTACTATAATAGAGCCGTGTTGACTAAGTGGGAGTACACTTGACTTTCATTTCGAGGGTTGTGGGTTGAAACACTGCCGCGCACTTCTGGATTTTTCTTCTTGAAATATTTTTGTGGGGTTTGGAAATACGTGCTCTAACGGTAAAGGCAAACATCGTGAGAAAACTGGCAAGTTCTGAGAACTTTTAAAACGTGGTGAGTTATGTTATATACCTATATTATTATCATGTTAGCCACATCTCTCTCGTCAAAGAGAGGTATTATTAGTTTTTTAGATTTGGACAAGTTTTTTTATTTATTGAATTCCCAATATAGTAGAAACATTTCACGAGCCACCTCACGAAAACTAATTTCAAATGTGATGTAGGTACCTGTTGTAACGTTTTTTATCAGTCTATTGGTTTAAAAGCAAGTGTCACAGACTGTTAGGTGAACATCTCAAAGAAACAAATAAACAATCTAAAACGTACATACCGTACCTAAATAAACAAATAACCAAACGCAGAATATGATGCTAAAATAGTGACTTATTAGGTAGGTAAATTTGCAAAAAAATCTGATGAACAAAGTCCATGTCAACAAATCGAGAGATAAACGGTCTATATAATGTGGTATATTAGAGGTTTGGCGCTAGGTTCAAGGCAAACCACCAACACGATAAAACAGGCGTCGCGGGTTTCCGCTGCCAGTCCGCGAGCACGCACGGCGTTGACATGTTGTTCATCCTAGCGGTCGTCGCCCTCGTGGCGCTGTACCTGTATACCACCCGGAGACACGACTATTGGGCTAAGCGAAATGTCAAACACAGAACTCCAATACCTCTCTTTGGTAACCACTTCCTTACAGTATCCGGACAGAAAAGCATTATACAAGTCGCTACAGAGCTTTATAACCAGTATCCTGGGGAGAAAATAGTCGGGTATTACAGAGCTTCCACTCCGGAGTTAATAGTGCGCGATCTCGACATAGCCCGGCACATGCTGACGTTGGACTTCGCGTGCTTCTACCCGCGTGGGATGGGAAGAGGTCATGAGAAGGAGCCGCTTCATGCTCATCTATTTTTTGCGGATGGAGACATATGGAAACTGCTGCGGCAGCGTCTTACGCCGGTCTTCACCACGGCAAAGCTTAGAGGCATGTTTCCGCTAATCCTGAACTGTGCGAACAAACTGGATGCAGTAGGACAGGACATAGTTGCCAAAGGAGGAGATTGTGACGTCAGGGAGCTGATGGCGCGCTTCACCACTGAATTTATCGGCGCTTGTGGCTTTGGCATTGAGATGGACTCCATCAATAATGAGAATTCTCTCTTCAGAGCACTAGGGAAAAAAATGTTTACACCTACTGTGAAGAATATTTTATCGATAGCGTTGTGGGAGCTCTTCCCTGTGATCAGACCAATTGTACCTCAAATAAGTAAAGAATTGGAGGAAGATATGACTGTCATAGTGAAAAACATTTGTGAACAGAGAAATTTCAAACCCTCTGGACGAAATGATTTCATAGATCTGCTTCTGGAATTGCAAGACAAGGGTATCATACAAGGAGACTCTGTAGAGAAGAGGAACGCGGACGGCACGCCGCAGCAAGTTGAACTGGAGATGACTTTTAAAATAATGGTGGCTCAAGTGTTTGTATTCTTTGCGGCCGGCTTCGAGACCTCGTCGTCAGCGACCAGCTACACTCTCCTGAAGTTGGCGTACCACCCAGACGTGCAGAGGGAGATACAGCAGGAGATAGACACGGTTCTGGCGAAGTATAACAACGAGCTGTGCTACGATTCTATTTCTGAGATGACGTTGCTGAGCTGCGCGTTCAAGGAGTCGATGAGGCTGTTCCCGTCGCTGGGCAACCTGCACCGCGTGTGCACGGCGCGCTACACGGTGCCCGGCACCGACGTCACCATCGACCCCGGCGTCAAGGTCATCATCCCCATCCAGGCGATACAGACGGACGAACAGTATTACGAGGATCCGTTAGAGTTCCGTCCGAGCAGATTTAAGACTGAGGACGGCAAAAAGAACCAGTACACATATCTACCGTTTGGAATCGGACCGAGAGCGTGCATTGGTGAGTATTTTTCCTTGTTGTATTTAATTACTAGAAGATGAGTAGATAGTAGAGATGATCTGTGTACCAGTGAAATTGTATCAGTTCCTTTGGAATTTATTGAGGAGTCTCGTTTTATCACAGTTACCTATACATATACATATCAAGTTATTATAGTGGTAAGTAGGCATATTTCCGTCGTAACTACAACATGTGTCGCAATAAACAACTTTGAACTCATTATTATAGTGATACAATTTATACATCTCATGATTATTGCTAGCAGATAGGTTAATACGATAAATTATGGAAATATCTCTTAAACGTAGAATTAGGATACCAAGTACAAATAGGTAGATTCCTAAGTATATTCGTAACATTTGTCCTCGAGTGGGATTCGAACCCACGCCTTCCAGTATACAACTTTGATATAGAGGAGCTACGTCATGAACTCGAATTCTATACCTACCTTAACAGCTATTAGCTATACCTAATTAAATAGATACTTATCACGGTTAAACTAACACTACGAGCGCCCATGACGCAAGCTCGTATCTACAGCACGGTGTTACGACGGGTCTTGGCCTGCACTAAAATATTTTATAAGAAGGATCCATCAAAAAAACATATTTTAGTTATTTTTTCCAGAAATATGACTTTTAATGCACAAAACCAATGCAAGAAAACCTAACTAGGGCTTATAGCGAGTAGGTTAGATACTGACTGTTGGTTTATGAAGCACTGGACAGAAGCTTATATTCTGCCCAAGTTTAAATAATAGATTTTTGTAGGTATAATTATTTCATTTTTGTGTGTACTCGTATATGGACGCTTTAATTTTCATTCATGTATCTGTTAAATTAATGTTGTCTGAAATAAAATTGATTGAAAATTGAAATTGAAATTATCATTCTTCGTTTTATTATCAGTCAGACAATATCTCATAAATATCAACTCTTGTATCTTTGTCTATTGTCTGAACTGCCAAGATAAGATAAATAGTAGTAGTTAAGTACCTCATATATTATTGTTTATCTTAATACCACTTTTAAATATACAATAACTACGTTAGAATGAATTATTATTCATAAGCTAATAGATATAGTAATAGGTAAGTAACTATACCTACTATACACAAAAAATTACCTAGTCCATCAAGCAATAACCTGCATAGATTTCCGGAAGACAGATTTAAATAATATGTACTTACCTACTAGACTAGATAAAAATATTACTTAATAAAAAAAATATATTCGTCCACAAATGGTCGATTAATAAATAAGTAATTAACTTACCATTAACAACGACTATTGTGTCGTAATATTACTAAGTACTTTGCCGAACAGGTTTTGAGGGTTTTGTTGTCTAAGTACTATATTCTGCATCTAATAGAATATTAACGGCATAATGTACTTACTTATTTGCTTCAATACAAATATTAGTTTAAGGATAATAAATATTTTTTCTTTCTTACTTACAAATACTTACCTATGGGTAGTTAGGCGTCATGCTGATCTTCATATAAAAATCAATGCCAATTTTCATTGTAATTTTATAACTCAAGAACTAAAATAGTCGTAGTAGGTTCAAACGTGTGAAAACATGGGAATAACGCGGGAAAAGTCGCTGTCGGGTGTGCTGGGAATTTTGCACCTAATACAGAACCTCGATAAGTTAAAGTCCAAGGGAAACACAAAATATTTTAAGTTGTAGAGGTTATCAAGGGTCTATGTTAGGGATAGGTTTTTATTATATTTTGAAGTTATAAAGGTTTTTGAGTTCCCGAGGTTTGAGTTATCGAGGTTCTACTGTATAATATCTACGGTATAGACACCGTACATTTTGTACAGTGAGACAAGAAAGTGGTGTACCAATTTTTACATATAGTTTCTGTGATATGTACTTAATGATTGCTAAGATTCACTTTTCTTACATAATTTAATTGACGTACAATCAAATCTCAACCGTAGGGTGGTAGACCATATTTTTGGCTGAAAGTGGTCTACCAGTTTTGACAAAAGTTTATGAGAGATGTAATGATCGATATGGTTGACTTTTCTATCATAATTTAACTGACATACAAACGAATCTCAACCGTAGGGTGGTAGACCACATTTTTGGCTGACTGTACTAGACTGTTGTGTTTGACACGTGGTGTTGTGTTCCAGGGGCTCGCCTGGGCGAGATGCAGTCTCTGGCGGGGCTGGCGGGCGTGCTGCGGCGCTTCTCCGTGTCGCCGTCGGCCGCCACGCGCCGCGAGCCCGCAGTCAACCCCGCCTCCAACGTCGTGCAGGGCGTGCTTGGCGGCATACCACTCAAACTGGAACTTAGGAAATAATGGACATTCTTCCATCAACCTGTCAATCTCCAGCTGCTTGAGCTTGAGCCATTGTTCAAGCTTTAGGTATCCCAAAGCTTGAACAATAAGAAAAAGACAAAGAATTTACTCCTGACTGATTTAGTCCTGTGACTTCTGATTTAGCTGTCGGTCAGAAGGTAGTTGTTTCCCGTAATCTTAAGTATTGTAGTAATGGAATTTAGTAATCATCATCCAGTAATCTACGAGATTTATATTGATGTTGTCGTTTTGCAGCAAGTTCTAGACTAGGCAAAACTTTTTTATTATTTATTTATATTTGTTTAAATTATTGAATAATGAAAGTTATTATATTCTATTGAGTTTCTCATATAATTCACTGTTAACTATGCTCAAATCGTATTATAGTACTTTAAATCGACTAGTTACGTTTTAATTTTTGAACTGTTGAGAATATTTTTTTTGAAAATTTATTTTGTTGACCTTAATAAACTTAATCTTATAGACAACATTTATCAATGTCTTGTTTTAGTATGTCTCGAGGCTTCCAGGTGTTTAAACAAGTATTTGCAGAGTTATAAAGACATAGGACTTTATTAGTCTACTTCGAATATACATACATGTATAGAACTTATGACTATTCATATTAAGTGTATCAGATTATCTAGCACCCGTAACACAAGCTTTGACCGCTAGATTATTCCTGTGTAAATTGTCCAACAATATTTATTACAAAAAAAAGAATTAGATATCTGCAAGAATTGACTTAGGTAATTAAAATCTTCTTCTTCCTATATATAAAATTAAATGATGTTCGTTAGTCTCGCTAAACTCAAAAACAGCTGGACCGACTTAACTGATTGTGGTCTTGAAACGCTTTTAGTATTCCAGGGAAGGTTTAATAGGACATCACTATTATAGAAAGTGGCGAATCGTTGGCGGGTGAGCTAGTCTAAAATAGTTTATCATTCTTATTTTTAGCTTTTATTGAGGTGATAATAAATATCACCTTCCAGTACTATTTAACTAAGGCCAAGGTAACCTCTACGTTTATTCAACTCAATTATTTTCTGATAAGTGTACTTATATCTTATCTTGAAATTGACAATAGGTACCTACTCATGTTTATCTTGTTGTTAACTTTATCTAACATTTTGTGGGTACGATATAATTATGTATATGATTTAAGGTAAACAATAAAGAAACTAAATTATGATTGAATACAAGTACATACTTACTCGATTTAGATGCTTTTTTAACATAGTCGTAAAAACCCTGGGAAAGTTTAAAAGGAAGGAAAACATGGGAATAAAGCTGGTGACGACGGGGGCGAGTCAGAGTTAATAATCGATGAGGAAAATAAACCATTAAATAGTTCTAAACGTTACATGATCAAACCCGCTTTATCTCTTAAAACGGTAAGGATAAATTTGAGGAAGCTAAAATATATTTTTTTAAATAAACAAACAAGTTATTTTAATTACCTTATTTATAGAAAGTATTTACATAATCTTGTGTAATATTAAACAAGTTTGTTGATGTCTTATAATTTAACCTGTACCTATAATAAGGAGTAGGCCTTCATTTTCTTACTAACCGTGTTTAATCGAGTTTTAGTATCAGATGAATGCGCGCCACGACTCTTGTTATAGTATAGATATAACTCGGCAATATTTTACTAGAAATGAACATTCTGTGACGCAAAGTCTATCTATACTACCTTATCTCGATATGCGTAATATCATTGCTCTTATTGGTAAATTGGTAAAAAGAGGTTGAATGAAGAAGCGATCAGAATGCCTAAAATTATCTTGTATAATGTTATCTAAGCTGCAGTTTGAGTGGTATGCCGCCAAGCACGCCCTGCACGACGTTGGAGGCGGGGTTGACTGCGGGCTCGCGGCGCGTGGCGGCCGACGGCGACACGGAGAAGCGCCGCAGCACGCCCGCCAGCCCCGCCAGAGACTGCATCTCGCCCAGGCGAGCCCCTGGAACACAACATAACCTGTCAAACACAACAGTCTAGTACTAAATGTACGGTGTCTATACCGTAAATATTATATTAGGTGCAGAATACCCAGAATACAGCATACAGCGTGACACTTAACTATCTATAGGTATTTGTATTGAAATGAAATAAGACAGACAGAAAATACCAGCATCAGGCAATTGCGCTTCTACACGTCTTTTGTATACTTAGCGACTTATAATTGGGCACCCATAGAATCGACAATTATTTGAATGTCTGTAACGATTAGGTCACTTTATCAGGTATTTAAAATTTGGTCTACTTTAATTACGCGGGTGCATTCCAATACAAATCGTCGGTTTCAATATTTTAAACAAATAAGGAAAAGTTTATGTTGCTTTACCGGCTTTTTTATATCAATGTTTATTTATTAAAACAATACTTAACTCACCAATGCACGCTCGGGGACCAATTCCAAACGGTAAATAGCTGTACTGGTTCTCTTGGGTGTCCTCTTCCAGAAATCTGCTCGGGCGAAACTCTAACGGATTCTTAAAATACTGTTCGTCCGTCTGTATCGCCTGGATGGGGATGATGACCTTGACGCCGGGGTCGATGGTGACGTCGGTGCCGGGCACCGTGTAGCGCGCCGTGCACACGCGGTGCAGGTTGCCCAGCGACGGGAACAGCCTCATCGACTCCTTGAACGCGCAGCTCAGCAACGTCATCTCAGAAATAGAATCGTAGCACAGCTCGTTGTTATACTTCGCCAGCACTGAGTCTATCTCCTGCTGTATCTCCCTCTGCACGTCTGGGTGGTACGCCAACTTCAGGAGAGTGTAGCTGGTCGCTGATGACGAGGTCTCGAAGCCGGCCGCAAAGAACACAAACACTTGAGCCACCATTATTTTAAAATCCATCTCCAGTTCAACTTGCTGCGGCGTGCCGTCCTCATTCTTCTTCTCAATGGACTCTCCTTTAATGACTCCCTTATCTTTTAGTTCTAGGAGCAAATCGATGAAGTCGTTACGGCCGGATGGTTTAAAATTTCTCTGTTCACAAATGTTTTTCACTATGACGTTTAAGTCTTCCTCGTATGCCTTTCTTTTTGGAGGGAAACATTGACGGAGTTTCGGAAAAAGTTCCCAAAAACCAGTAAAAAGTATGGATTTTTGACTAGGAGTAAATATTTTTCTACCCAGAGCTCTGAAAAGTGAATTTTCGTTATTGATGGAGTCCATCTCAATTCCAAAGCCACAAGCGCCGATAAACTCTGTGGTGAAGCGCGCCATCAGCTCCCTGACGTCACAATCCCCTCCTTTGGCAACTATGTCCTGTCCCACTACCTCTAGTTTCTGAGCACAGTTCACTATTAGAGGGAACATCGCTTTTAGCTTAGCCGTGGTAAAAGAGGGCGTCAAACGCTGCCGTAAGAGCTTCCATAAGTCCCCATCCGCAAAGAACAAATGAGCGTGAAGTGGCTCAAACATCGGGTTTCTTCCAAGTCCTCGAAAATAAAATGACATAAAATCTACGGTCAGGATTCTTCTGGCTATCTCCAAGTCGCAGATAATCAACTCAGGTATAGACCCCCTGTAGTAGCCAACCAGTTTCTCATCAGGAAACTGCCTATAATGTTCAGCAGCCACTTGTGTGATGCTTTTGCGACCAGACACTGTGTCGAAGTGGTTTCCGAAAATTGGAACTGGAGGTTTGTTCTTCACATTTCGTCTAGACCAATAGCGGTATGTCCTAGTAGAGTATGAATAAATCACCACTAAAAAGATTAAGATTATTAAAAACCACATATTAACAGGGATGATTGGAGCATACTGAGAGTAAACTCAGTGTGGAATGTAGGAAGGGACGGGAAAAAAAATTGAAAGGTTTAACCAAAACATGATTTTTTGAAATTACGAAATGTTTATAAATACGTGCCCAAAGTGGATTGTTTAATGATTAAACAACATATCAGTTTAAATTTTATTTTTATTTTTTATTAACTCATAAAAAGAACACGTTTTACTTATACATTATAATGAGCTTTAAGCTAATTAACTGCTGTATATAAAATAAACACCCTTTGAATCTTCAAATTAAGTGGCGTTAGAGTTTTAATTTAAAACTATTCCAAAATTGATATAACGTATGCAATAATCCAATAATACACAAATGTCATGTAAGATGATACAGATAAAGTGCATCATTAACTTTCTACTGGAGCTTACATGAGTCCGCTAAGCATTGTCTATTATTTACGAGAATCGTAACTGCAACCTCTAACCTCTTGCGTCGCAGACCTTCGCCCGCTGCGCCACAAAGGTCGTCAATATCATTACTATATTATATAACTTAGTTATATTTCTGAAACTACAAAATAAAATAACATTCATAAACATTATAAAACATTAAAATATATGATGAAACACATAAAAAATATCAAACATTTATAAACATTGACTAAGGCCGGGCTGGCTGCAACAAGGTGCCTTTCGGAAAAAGTATAGCAAATACTCAATTTGCCTATAAATTTTAACAGGGTATCCCCTGTAACAGGGTATCCTCTAATAGACAATTAATCAGTAAAATAAATTTCAAGGTATAAAATTATAAAACTAAATATATTATGTAATTAATCCCCATAAGTACCTAAAAAGCCTGACACACATACTATTTTTTATTAACTAAACTAGCTACATAACCGAATACTAAGTATTAAGTACTCACTTTACTTCTCCTCCCTCAATGTAAATCTAAGCGGTAACCCATTGGCGAACCCTTGCACGATGTTCTTCGTGTGGTCTACTTCAGGGTAGCGCTGTGATCTCTCGCTGGGCTCCACGTTGAACCGCCTGAGGAGGCAGGCCAGCACTGTCAGCACCTGCATCTCACCCACGACAGACCCTGGAACAGAATACTATTTCACAATCTTACATACCTAATAAATATCTTATTATTACTGGAAAATTCACACAGCAGCATCTAACTCGAGGTAAGCTAACATTTTGTATTATGGATACTAGATACATTTTTAACAAGGTGCATAATTTTTTAAATGTTTGTATACAGGGCGTCCCAAACTTAAGGCCATGAAGGGGAAGTACCTTAAATATCGTAGATAGTGAATTTTGCTCAAAGAAGACTTTGTTATTTTTAAAAGTTAGTAATTCTGCATTCATAGATTTTCTAAAAAATTTTTGCTTTGTCTGGAAATCGAACCGACTCAAATGTGAAAAAAAAATTATTCTACTTTTATGATGCCAATCGAAAGAATAGCTAAAAAATAATAACTCTGCTTCAGTAACATAGTATTTTAAAAGAAAGGAACCTTTCTTACATTGAATTTGGTCAACAGATTTGTCCCATAACCTGGGACTTCTTTAGGACCGAGACTGTAAAGACTCAGTGCCAATAGAAATATTGTTTTCTTACCTAAACACATCCGCGGCCCTCCACCAAATGGCAAATAAGAAAACTTATGGCGTTTCTTCATCGCATCGGACGAAAACCTATCCAGGTTGAAATCTTGAGGATTTTCATATATACTAGCATCGGAGTAGATCCCTTGAGTTGGAATCAAAATTCTTACTCCAGGTTCTATGGTCAAATTTATTTCTGGAATCGTGCAGGTTTTTGTGCATATCCTGGGAATAACTCCAGCAGGATCCCACATTCTCATCCCTTCTAAAAACGCCATCTTTAATACTGGCATGTCAAAAACAGATTCCAAACTTAATTCACCGTTATACTTATCAAAAGTCTCGTCAATTTCTTTTTGAATCCTTCGTTGTGCATCTGGATTATAAGCTATCTCATGTAATGTATAACTCATAGCAGCTGCTGATGTATCAAAACCAGTAACAAAGAATATGAAAACTTGCGCGGTTATGCAAGAAAAATCCATTTCTTTCTCTACAACAATTGGTGTTCCATCTGGATTTCTTCTATTGATAGATTCTCCCACCATTTTACCAAGTGCTTGTATCTTTAAAAGGACATCTATGAAATCGTCTCGACTACTCGGCTTATAATTTCTTTGCTCTAGTACTTTTTGCACTAATTTTGTTACTCCATTTTCTAATCTTCGGTCGTGAACGTGCAACAGTTTTCTGAGAGGAGGGAATACATCGCAAATGATTTGTAGAATCTGCGTTTTTAGCGGTGGATTAATTCCAAGTCGTATAATATCTCTGAATCGTGAGTTTTTATTGTTTATTGTGTCAATGTCTACTCCAAAACCAGCTGCTGCAATAAACTCCATTGTGAAACGTTCAAAAAGATCCCTTGCGTCGAAATCTTCATATTCAGCTGCTATACCATCCGCCACAGACATTAACTTATCAGTACACTTTAGCAAAGTAGGAAACATACTCTTCAGCTTAGATACCGAGAAAGCTTCAGTGATTCTCTTTCTGAGTAGTTTCCATTCGTCCCCCTTGATGTGCAGAATGTTTTGATATATGATTTCTGTTTCATTTGTGATAAGTCCTCTGTCGTGGAAGTGAGAAAAGTCCTGGCAGAGTATTCTCTTCACTATATCCAAGTCTCTAATGATTAGGATTGGCGCAGTCTGTCTGTAGAAACCGATTACTTTTTCACTCGGGTATTTGTGATACATCTCTGTGGCCAGTTCTGTGGTCGTTCTGTATCTGAGTAATTGTCTAATGTTGTTACCAAATAGTGGTAAAGGAAGATCATGTTTCACATTTCGTTTTGACCAGTAGCTAAACTTTTTTATATGGTAAAAATATGTAGAAATTAATATTAAAAATAATAAAATTAAACCCGTCATAACTCAGTAAAAAAACTGCTGTAATAAACGTTTTACAAAGATGTAAACAAGTTATTATAAAATAAATAATCAAGGTCGTGAGAAAATATTATAATTTATGTTAATTACAAAAGTGCAGTGTTAAAGATCTGGTATTTTTATTGATATTGTAAAATTACAAGTATTTACAAAAAGTATTTTCATTACATTTATATAAATTTAAAAATTCTAATCCGTCAATAGAAGATCAAGTGCCAAGAATATTGGATGTATTATTATTATTTATTTCCCAATTTATTTAACACTATTAATGATAGCAATCCTACCAGTTCTGTACCTACCTGCTAATAAAACCTATTCCTGCTAAATAAAATAGACGAGTAAATACGCCAAATTATTTTGGTTAAGAATAATCGTTAGTTACGCAACGCATAAATGCGCTGGTCGTACAATTTGTATATAATTGTATAAGCAGCGCAATCGATACAGGTTTAAAGATGCAAGCTACTGAAAGTCTATGTCCGGCAGTTCCCGCAGTTTACAATTATGGCATGTACGGTACCCTAAATATAAAGGCATGTTGGAAATGTAGGTAAATATTATTCCAATTAAGTTATGTTTAAATACGTTGTTAATGACTGCTAATAAATATTCATGTCTTAATTTACTTTACCAGATGTCTATTGACATAAATCAGTTTAATTAATACCTATTTTGATGGTTTAACAGAGATTTTACAATGTTTCGCTATAAGGTAAGTAACATTACCCTATAAGGTATAAGTTAACTGTACCTAGAAAGCATTCAGGCAATCAAGTTACGTAAGTACCTGATTGCCGGTCACGAAAAATAGTTTAAATCACCACTTAGGCAGAATTTTACAAAGTTCTACCCTTAATTGGTAATCTTAATTAATCTAAATTCGTACAAAAGGTGTACGTACCCAAAATTATTCATAATTTAATGATAAAATATTCATAAAATTTTGAATACATGGTAGGTACAATTATTAACCGGTCAAATTATAAAAACCTACATTACCCTTTTGCAATCTTCCTTAAAAATAAAACAATTATCAAATCCCACTTCCGATTAGACATTCCATTAGCGCATTTGCTATAAAAGTAGACAGATAGAGTAGAAAATACATCTACGGCAGCATAGAACATATAATTACTACGACGGCAGTAACAAAATAACCGTAGCGGAACCATAGAATAGTCAATAGTAGGTATACGTCACGGGCGAGGAATCTTCAGGTGCCAGCGCGCAGCTTCACAACATTCAGTTAGCGGGAACACATCGGCGCTTGCGCACGTATCCTGAACAACTCCAGACGCGCTCGATCTTTAATACGATATAGTGAACTGATTTGTTTAACGACAATTTTATGAGTGAGAAAACTACGAGGAAGTTGAAAAAAGTTAGTGAAGACTGCAGATAATTTTCAGACAAAGAAACAATTAAAGAAACTGTTGTTGATTTTTCTGTAAAAGACGATATTCCGAAATTTGAACTTAAAAATATTACGACAGGAGTTGGTTAATACGAAGCCGAAGAAAGTGAAGTGAAAAGTGAAGTATCAAGCCAGATATTAAGTGAGGGAGCGATGAAAGTCCTGACGGCAGCAGACAAAGTTGCGAGCGTTGGGAATGAAAATGAACCCACGGTTGTTTTGGAGACGCAGAAATTGACGACTGAACAGTTAAATATGTAAGTATAATAAGAGTTATAAAATAAGACTCTTATTAAAACAACAACCTAATAAAATTTTAAGGAAAATGAACGTTGATAATTAAAAAAAAAAGAAAAACAAGAAGTTAAAAAAATGTTTATTGCACAATTATCAAAATAAATTAAAAAGAAAACCTTTAATAATGAATACAAAATAAGACTATACAAATTAGAAAAACTTGTTAATATAATGTTCATTACCATTTTGAAGATATAAAATTAATAAACGGTGCTTTATAATATAGTTCAATTGATACAGAAGCACTAGACAGTGAAATTGCAATCGCGAAGGTCAGCCTCAGGAATCTATTAAGGAAACATAAAAAGATAAATGAAAACAACGCTGATAAGTCCAAAAGCCCGCTAGGTCAGGCTGCTGGCGGGTTGCCAGGGTGACACAAGCCCGAGGAATGCGGTGTTTACGTGCCCGCAGCCCGGCGTTTGTTGACGAATCTGCTCTGTATGATTCTGTACATTTCAGTGTTTCATAAGTTTTTACGCTTATCGAAATCGTATTCACGCTGGGATAATTAAATTCATTCAGCATGAACAGTAATGTAGTTATTGGTAGCTGATCTACTTGACTCCGACTATTTTAATAATATCATCGGATTGTTATCTCGCTGAAACCGTATGGAACACTTGTTTACTGCTGAGGAAACTGCATAATTATATCATCAACTGGATAGGTTTTTTTGTTGTATTTAAGTAACAAGTTTTTATTACATACACCTTTTTTCAATATTTTACCAAAGTGAGATAATCGTCAGACATAAGTAAATAAGAACCATGATCCTCCACTTTTGGTCTCGTAAACATATTTTCAATTAACTTTTATATATCTGAGAAAACTTACCACCGTTGTTCTTCCACAGAGGATGTCCTCTCGGAGTCTCCCGCATCACAAATTACCTGTACGTTTGTGGGGCGCACGCCCTCCCTGGAGCCGTGAGGGTGCTCCGGCCCGGCCTCGTCGTCAGCGCAGCCCCCGAGCTCGGCCAGCCCCCAGAGGACTACGTCCCTAGACACTTCATCCCCCTACTTGATACCCCTAACTCCGACATGCACCCTTATATGGAAAGGACTGCTGACCTGATCAATGAGGTGAGTGATACTGAGATTATTTTCTTTTTATGTTACTACTCGTACTGATACAAAAAAATAGTAGTTCTGATACCTCATTATGCTGTAACATTATTTTACACATTGCTGAGTGCCTCAATCTACGAGTATGAATAGTATAGCCTGAAAATAAGCTAATGTCATTACAAGTATTTTAATTTGTTTATTCAACTCAATGCCAAGGTGACTACGACCGAACTCACATTGATGCTCTGTCTACTGTACCTACTCCTTCTGATGTCCTGAACATCACACATATGAAACTTATCACGATGTACTTCACATTTGTATGTAATTTATTGACGTTTACCTATTGTTAAATATTTGTTATTTGTCTGTAAGGTCGTCACAAACGGAGAAATAGTGCTGGTCCACTGCGTGGCCGGTGTGTCGCGGTCAGTGACCCTCTGCCTGGCGTACCTCGTGAAGTGGCAGAAGATGACCCTGAGGGATGCCTATCATCACATGAAGCAGAGAAGGTAAGGCTGTCACTTTAATGAGCTGTCAATTTAATAATATGATTGTAGGTTTTCGTAGTCAAATTTTGTTTGTTTCATAATTAAAATTAGAACCTTCATTATACTCTCATAAGTAATATAACGTTTTAAAATCTTTCTTCATTACGAGGTTAGAATAAATATGGTGATAACGTTTAGGTAATCGAAAATGTTTCCAAAATTGCTACATATTCGTTGGTTAAAGATCTCCTATTGTTGCAGATCCCAAATCCGACCAAACACCGGATTCTTCCAACAACTGATCAAATTCGAGGAGCGTCTTTTTGGAGAAGCTTCCGTCAAGATGGTCTACTGCGAGGCCATCGACAAAGTGATCCCTGACGTCTACGAGCCGGACTACGTCACTATGACGTGGTTCAGGCAGCGGTACGGGCCTATCGAGCGACGTTGAAAGAGAGCGACGTAATTTTAATGTGTCGAATATCATTAGGATACCAAGCGCAGCGAATAGTATGTATTAGTAAATACCACGTATGCCACACTCTCTCAATGTTTACATTGAGAAAATAATCTTCTTCGAATGTTTGTGACGAAATACCGTAAAGAGATACTCTGGCCGCAAAATTGTACAGTAATTATAAATGACATACCAGCTAACCGACGCTGCGCTACAAAACAATTAATGAAATATGTAGCGTTTATTTATAATTGCAAGTTACCACTAATTAAAATAATTATTTAATGGTATCCTAGTGAGATCTATATAAGTAAGAGTAGAATAATGGACTTTTGCACCAAAAACACTTAAACACAGATTGTTAGTCTAGCCTTTGCCTACTGAATGCATTTCGTAATTAAGCAAGTCACAAGTTTTAAGCACTCAATGCATACATTTTCATTTCCAATGCAAACTTTACTTTTACAAATCGATTACTAATAATTTGTATAAAAAGTGATTTTTTTTTATTTTCCTAAGGTTTCCATTCATCTTTGACATTGGACCGATAAAAATAAATACACTTGCATCGTCGGGAAATGTACCTAATGTATAATCGCTGAGATACCACATAGATGTATGTCTATATCTGTATAATACATTTGTTCAAATTCAATTGTTAAAACTTCTGTTATATGATGAAAAATAAGTGGAATAGATAGAATGGTACAACTGCTTCAAAATACGTTAAGTTTACTGTGATTCTAGTGTGGAATGAACGTATGTATGGCTTTTGTTTGAATGTAGAATTAATAAGACTGATAGATTGGAAGTGTTTGAGTACCAATGAAGTATCATAATTTTAAGTATTAAATTAAAACTCAAAAAGGTACGGTATCTTCGTAAATAAAATACTAGCATGTCAAATTACTTTTACTCTTCTTTAATTAATATTGTTATGTTTATTTTATGGAAGATATCGTTATTGTTGTGATAAGTTAAATAGTTGTTAATAAGTTACTTCATTTAGATGTTTATGTTTATTGGGACCAAAATAAATATAATGATTTATTATAAAAGTTTTTGATTTATTATCACTTAGGTACTTTTTATACATAAAAAGAACAAATCCCTCAAGGCCTACAGAGGGATTTGTTCAAATCAAGCTGCTCACTAGGTCGGTCAATTCTTTTTTACTTTTTGGACCACTATGATAATAAACTTAGTTACAAACTTACGTTACGTTTTTGGTCATTGTATGTTACAGCAAATTAGTTGTACTGGTAATCATAGCTGGTAATACTGTTGAAAAGATGTATCGAGCGGTGCTTGGCCTCGTGGCATTGAGGCGACAGAAATAGACCGCGAGTGAGATGAACAATACAGCTTCCGCGTACACGCAATCATCAATGAATATTCCAGAATGTACAACTGACTGACAAACCCAATATTGTGGTTCCTTACAGCGTTTGGTCCTAAAGAAGTCCCACGTTTTGGGGCGAAACAGCTGACCAAAATTCAACGTAATTTTCTGTGCTCCTACGATTACTTGCGAGGATCAATTAGGACACTCTGATGAAATCTGTATGTTTGAACTCCTCGCACGACGAGAACGCATCTTACGATCGCTGCCAATTAGGACGACCCCTTACAGCGTAGTCCGATTTTAAAATATTTTATACCTATCCATGTAGGTATTATCTATGATTTGTAAATTTATTTTTGTTATTAGTTTCGTGTGTTTAAAAATCCTTACGCGTACGGTAAAACATAGGAGTTTTGTTATTTAGCTGTTTTAGAGCTTTAATATTTGAACTTTTTGTGATACCTAATATCCCGGTTCCTAAGATGTCTGTGACCTTTAATTATCAAACTCTACAGTTTAACTCAGAATGTGGTTTCCAAAGTACTCTACGAGACTGATTTGGCCGCACGCCATATTTTAAAACGTGAAGACATATTTGGTTTGGCCAGAAGACAAAGTGTCTATTCTGACATCTATATTGTTCAACATAAGATATGATCTAGCTCAATTTTAAAAAGTCTGACATTTTGGCAATGCTTCATGGTACAAGTTCAAAGTTTTTCTAATCTTAGAGGTAATTAGAGGTTTTTTAACATTTCTAAACATGAAACAAGTCTGGCTAATTGCGTTTGACGCCGATGAGATCTGCGACAGAAATACAGCTGTCAGGAAACGACAATGGAAGTTAAACGAACTCTGTGAAGAAAGGAATTAATAAATTTGAACCAAAATTAGATTAACCCTTATAACGTTCATTCAACGTGTATGTAGAAGTTGAGAATAGTTTATTTCTCCTCTTAGGTATAAAGAAAAGAATATCTTAAATTATTATGTTTAGGTTAGTTTTACTGTAAAACTTCGTGCTTTGATGAATTCAGTGTGGAATCCCTGAACGTGGGACATCTTCAGGACCAACACTGTAAGGACACGGATCACGACCGGAACAGTTGGAATGGAGTTAGGATAGTTACCACATTAGGTATGGTATGTTTTGTACGATCTAGATAAAATTATGAAGATGCGAATTATTTTATGTTTGTTACTCTTTCACCTAAAACTACTGAATGAATTTTGATGAAACTGTATAAGAATATAGCTTGCACATCAGAATAACATGGAAAGACTCATAGAATAGTGCTCAAGGTAATATTTTTTACAAAGACATCATTAAATATATTTTCGTAGGACATTTGGATTTGCACCAAAGCTGCTGGCTATTTTGACCTTAACTTTACGCTACATTTGCCAAAAAACATTTTCTGTTAATTATAGGTTTGTGCCAAATATTTTAAGGTACGATAGGTAGACAACGATGAAAGGTAAATCTTTTATCTTTGCCTATAAATATATTTTTTATTTTTTACAGTTTTCATACAGCTTACAATGGGGCTTTACCCCAGTAAAGTGCATTTTCAAAAAAAAAAACTTTGACTCCCGTTGACGAGTCATTTAATTTTGAGATATAAAAATCCGAGACATCCAATGGAAATCCTGTTAGTTACATTTTAGAATCATCCTAGGAGATTGCCAAAATGGCGATCGCACAAGTAACAAGTTGATAATTTTGTATATTTATAAAACACTTGACACTGGCAAAATTCTCTTTATGTTGCACAGTGACCATTATTATACTAGACTAAGATCTACCTTTACCATATTATCTCATCCAAAATAGAAATTTGAATAAATCTTTTATTATATAAAAGATCCCACGTGTGTTCAGTAGTTTTCACTTGCATCAGTTATGTATTGTAACCTGCCTACATGACATTAAGAGTTTGCCTAGGAGACAAAACATAGCTTTCTACAGTTATTTAATCTAACAAGCATTTAAGAAATTAGAAGTATAATGCCTAGTGTGTTTAAAGGTCGATGAATTTTGAACTCAAATTAGAGTCCATTAACATCATTATTGTCTGTAATGACTCAGCATCCTCTCAGTAATTTTCAAACAACTGAAGCTTTATTCGAACTATAACAAAATCTTGGAAATAGTTGCTAAAATCATAACGCTAAGTGACGTACCTATATGGTAAAAGCCTGATAAATTTAGATAGATGATACGCGGTGATGCGTTAAGATGCGAGACACAAGTTTTATTGGTGTCTTTATTATTAAAAAAAATACCGATTAATGCCCTTAAGTTACATTCGAAACACTCCATCAGTTTTTGTTTTTCTGTCGGTACGGTATATGCCTTACGAAATACGTCGACAGAATCTTAAGTCATATGTATCACTTGACATTTTTTCTGTCGACAGTATTTATTTGCCACTGCGCAGTTTCCACGGACCTTCTCGGCGGCAGGAATGCGAAGAATGCGCTCGTTGGTTATTTTCAGATCCCGTCACGGACATGGGTTTTAAAAGCTGAGATTTGGGATATGATTACCAATATCAATTAGACATTAAAAAATGTTTAATTTGAATTTACAGAAGAAACAAGATGGAATTAGTAAGTACCTATCTAACATAAAGAACGTTAAAATGAAAAATCATAAAAATAATCAATATCTATTTAATCAACACGATTTATATAACACACACGTAATTATGATTTAACACACTCATTAACACTCTTGCCAAAACTAAAAGCTGATCGATATTTTTTGACAAAACCATGAAAATAATAATAGGTATAGTCTGATAAATCAAAAATATTAAAACAGTCATATCAATTATCTTTGCAGATATGTCTTAGGTTGAATACAATCATTTCTTTATTGTTTTTATTTATTTAAAATATCCGGTCCCGTGCATTTACCGTTTAAATTTATCTTCGGCAGGTACCTACCCGAAGTAAACAACAGCACGATGACTCAATCTTTGGAAATAAACATCTAAATATACAAAACGGTCCGCGAATACGCCAAATGCTCGCGAGCTTACCTTTGTGCTCGTAAATAAACCGAATAAGATGCAGAGTTATATTTGTATGCACCCGTGACTCATCTACCGGCATCACCCGTGGACAGTGGGCTACTCAGAGATTTAATCGAATGCTCTATTTCCGGAACGATCTCGGCAATTCTACTTTTAAAATATTATGAATTTTACTACTCTGTGATTCATTGTCAGTTCACATTTAAATAGGGGCTAGGAAGAAGTTGCTGTGTAAATTGTAAATACATATTTATTTATTTATTCAGTTATTTGATTTTGATCGGGAGTTTGGCGAGTGAAATTCCCGGTAAGGAGAAAATTATAACCAACTCCATAAATTTATATTTTTGTAAATGATTAACGTTTAACTAAAATTGTTATCTGATCGATTAAACTTGATTCTAGAATAACCCTGCAGATCGATTTAGATCTCTTGTACAGTGTCAGTCGAATCTCTAGTTAGTGACGTCATCGCGTGCCGACGAAATTTATTTACACCGAGGATGTGATGCTGTTAGCAGAGGCTCGTTAGCTGATGTCATCCTATTAAAGTCTACAGTGCACCACGGTAATTGCTGGCCCGATTTACATTGAACATGTATGAATAAAATGATAACACATGGTAATTATTAATTAGGTACTTTTCTGACGGTGATGATGACCTACTTGCGATGAAATTGATTCAGTTCATTGGTTGATCATTAGATATTCAACCGTTACGTTCATTGTTAAAAGCCGAAAGAAATAAAAAGTATAGAATATAAAAATCTTTTTTTGCGTTCCTAACTATAATAATATTTATTGAATAAAATACTTTTAAAACACAAAATAATTACCAATCAGCCTGAATGGTCTGGTAGTACAGGTACTATTAGGCCGCTGGTATTCTGTGGCACCAAGTCAGAGTGCACAGTACTGCACACATGTGTTACCTATCAATAAATACAAACACTATCATTTTCTTAGCGACCATATATTACTACCAAGCAATGGTCTTCCCTTGATTGCAGTAAGTCGGTGCAGTACACAGACCAATGCTGCTGTCTGTCTTCTGATATATATAGACAGAACCTCTACATATAGAGTTACACGTAAGTAGAGATGGGATGTTCATCGTCACTACTTGTATCAAATTAGCGAATAGCGAATAACCCACTTCGATGTACCGTCATCTATAGAACGAACAAACAAAAAGCCACAAAGTTCCAAGTCGCGGGCACACGCTATTCTTCATATTCTTGTCCATCCAGCATTCCACATTTCCTGGGCAACTGCCAAAAAGCAGCGGAGCCGCCATCGCCATCAGGTGTTTAAGTGTTATTTGGCATTTAGCTCGCGATTAATGTCCGCAAGACTCTTTAAATTATACAGCGGAAAGTCATATGTTTTGCAAGCGTCTGATTTATGAACAATAAATATTCAGATTGGGCTTGGTTATTTTGGTTTCTACCTGCCGAGAAACAACAAATCGATTTTGGATGTGGAGGGATAGCAAATACTAGCAGCCATACACTATCCTATTTATATTATAAATGCGAAAGTTTGTAAGAATGTATGGATCTTCACAATAATCTAGCTTATAAACCGAAAAATCAATTAAAAGACGCGAAAATCCGCGGGAGGAAAACTATAGCTTATTTATCAGAATATGACATAGGCATATAATTTACCAGGTTAATACTAGGTTGAAGGTTGAACTATGACATTGGAAAGTTAATTAAAATGCGGGCAAATCCGCGGATGGAAACTAGTTAGTTGATTATAATATAGAGCTAAAACGGAGCGTCTTTATCACCGCGGAGACTTGAAGTGTTTCCACTGCTGAGGGCGATTTTGCACACTCATGGTGACGACGCAATGTTGCGGGGGTATTTGTAAGAAGGCTTATTTTGTAATATCTAATTATTAAATTATGTAAATACTTGTAATTTTATAAATAAATGTATCTTTTAAATGATTACAATGGATGGGAACTTTCATTGTTTAATTCAGAGAAAAACAGGGGGATGATTGATAACGATTAGGCAGGTATCCAAGTTAATCTTTGTGATTTTACGGAAAAAATCTAATTCAATCAACCTTACTATCACTTATCTCCTATATGATAGGAGAAACAGGAGCAAATTGCGAATTAACGAGAGCTACTGAACAGGATACTAAACAGACATCTCCTTAAAGATATTCTGATATTACTTTGCAAAGGAATGTCGAGTGGGATTCTGCAGACTTTGGCGCATTAAGTGGCTATCACCTGCTCTTGTCTGATAAAGGTATATTTTCATCGGAAACCGAAATGCTTTGATCGTTTACTTTACAATCTTTAAGGAATCAAATAAAATTATATATACATATATATCCTAATTAAAAATTATACAAATAATTTTTTCAAAAGTATTCTTTAATAATTTCGCATTCAATAATGAGGCAAAGAAAATCTGACCTACTTCTGACTCAAAAACATTTTATTAAACACTAAATCATTCAATTTATTTCTGCAAATGAAATGAAAGTCCTTGTGACTCGCAATATTTATTGACTTCTCGAAATAAACGCGTACCTATGTATGAAACGAGTTCAATTTTTAGCCAAGGCAAGGCTGATATGAAAATAACAAGGAATAATTATATCTACCTAATATTAGAATTCACTTTAGTTATAATTAAAATTAACGATGAATAGATGATAGGTTATTATTAAATAAAGTAATAATACACAGTCAGTTAAATAGTTTTTAATCAATAACTCATTCTACCCAGGGCAGGACTGTGATTTTTAACACAGAATTGGTATCTACTAAATAATCGTAATTTCATTAGACTCCTCTCATTAAGGTTGATCCCATCGTAATGGAAGTTTTCTTAGAATGGAGTTCGGTGGATGGTTTTCACTGTTTGTAGTTTTTTTGTAAGTACCTATTTGTTTTTTTCTGTCAGTTATGTCATAACATAAACGAAAGTCAAACAGACAAACCTAATTATCTCACGTGAGTAAATGTTAATTACATAACGTCAGAGCTAACGTAGACAGTAATTAGTCATTAGCGCTGCGTATGCGCAGGTGGAAAAACATTGTCTATTTATACATTTTTATGTTTCTACAGTTGTTTCAATAGACAAGTAGAGTTAGTTATTTTGTTTTTTTATCTATTGTTTCATTTTATTATCATTAGTTACCCCAAGAGCTATAATTGTATTGGAGAAACTCAAGCCCGAGTATTTTAAATAAATAATAATAAATAGATATTTTAGAATATCATACCAGCAATATAAGCAACAAAATTTAAAAAAACACGAAAATTTTGAAAAATTTTGAAAGTGAAATAATATTTTTAAATATTGATTTGTTTTTATATTTTTCAGATATATCAAATCTTATGAAACAAAAATATGGCTTTATGTTTATTTTAATTTATTTTAAGATTTCATACTCTAATGTATGTACAGTTGCAGCAGAAACTCGTAAACCGAAGTATTCAGGTCATAATTTTAATATTCAAAATAAATCATCAAGCATATCACTGGTCAGCATCAAGCTGTTTACTTTCCATGGCGCCAGGGCAAGGAGTGAGGGTAGCTGGCTATAGGATCCTTCATCATCATCATCATCATCACCAGGTGGTGCTTCTTTAAGTGGTGAAACTCAACAATTTAAAAGTGCGATGCTTTAGGCTAGGGGTTATGAATGAAAATGTCTAACTTTAGGATACTCCATCATTATTATTTTAGCACGTGTTGATAATATATAATATATGTGTGTATAATAGTATGCACATAATGTATTTTATTTTACGATAATAGTTATGTTGTTCACAGTTGGTACCAGTACTACCAGTCCTTCATAGTTTCTTCCATTTAATTTCATTAAGCCCAGAATTTCTACTAACTACCATTTACGGAACCATTTTAGTCAAAATAAGGTAACTAGTCGCCCGCAGTATCACCCGCTTTGTTCCAATGTTTTGAGTAAAAATTGCAACAAAATTCGGCATTGATTTTTCAATATAGAAGTTAATAAATAATTATAGTTCATACCAAGTCTCATAACTAATCCTTGGCTCTAACGCCTCTTCATGTGGTATATCAACTCGCCGCTGACATGACAGCGCTAAATCCGTAGGAATGTCTCCAGAATGCCTCACCAATGAACCTTGTCCGTGTTTACGAAACGCTAAGGAATGCTTGTTGTGTGAAAAATTTGGTGACAGATATATTTAGCTTGCAGTTTATTTTTTGTTTGCGTCTGTGCTGTATTTTTAACTGGAACAAAATGAGCTGGGTATGTTAGATATCTTTTGTGAAATCAGTTATTGAACCCAATTATTAGAAAAGTTGATAATTGTAAGACTTTTGTTACTAGTTAGTTTAGTAGATCACGCACATTATTTATACCATACAGAAATACGGGAAACGGATAGGGGTGGTCACCATAATAACCCTAAGTCTAATAATTGAGGACTCCCCAACCATGAGTGATTAGGACTCTCTCGTCAAGCGAGAAGTCTCTGTGTAACAGCAATAGGACCGTAAATAGAGGTGTTTATGATCTCATAATCCCTTGTGCTGTAGGGCATTCCTAAGGAAGTACACAGAGACTACCGCCGCATGCCATTCCGCTTCGAGCTCTGTCCTAGTTACCGTGTCTCGCGCCGGTATGCTGGCAAATGGCTGAGGTAACTCATCATCATCAACAGTTGACATTGTTTCATTTCTTTCTTTATCTCACAAATGTGATCAGCCTGGTGAAGCGAAATACCCTGAGGATTAAGAACAATACACGGAGGATTTGTTGATATGTTATAAAATAAATATTTTTCTATTTCTACATATTGTAACATGTATATAAAAGCAATACTTAAAACTTAGAGATATTTATAGCAGACTCTCCACATATTGATGGCTCTAACAAATATAAACAAATGTAGATAAAACGTTCATTGTACATATGTATTTATATAGGTGACCACGCAATCGTAGGGAAACAAAAAATCATCAATGACAAGAGGAGAATGAGCTATAAAACCGCATACAGAGTCGGGATTGAATGAACGGGGCGAGGTCGTCGAATGATTGATTTAATGAAAATTTAAGAAATTACAATAATCTATTAATCTATACCATTCATATGATATAATATTGAATAATAAAAAAAAGTATTTTATTTTATAAACAACAAATGTAAATTTATGGTACATCCCAATTTTTAAAACTATTGTTATTAATATAAAACAAAGAAATCCGACTCAACCTTTATTAAATGAAAACGGAAGAGCGGAATCCACTATCACAAGTAAACTGTTACTTAAAAGTGGGTTTCAAACCACAATTATGTTAACTAGGTTAAGTTAAAGAAATAAAGATTTTTAATTTAAAAAAAAAAAAAAAAAAAATGAGCGCTTTGAAGAACGCCCTCGGTTTGAGGAATTCCACAAATTAAAACTACTGGCAATTGGCATTTCATCCCGAGGCTATTATTATTAAAAATACTACTGATATAAGTACTCTTTTCATTGTTGAATGGCATACAGATAAATTCTGCATAAGCTGGTAAAAGGCACCCTACAAAAATCTTTCAAAACAAACGCTACAGACACGTTTTGTGCACGTTTTTGTGAAATAGTGAAACATTGAAGTACCTACCTACTAGAACATAGACATGTCTTGTACTCATTCTGAAAAATTAGGTCAATTTAACGAAAATACTTTGATATAATTTATTTGGCAATTCGTAAATTTCGCGAAACCATTCTGCCTGTTCATCAAAGCCCACTTTTATTCTCAACCTGATTACAGAGTGAATAATGTTGTCTGGGACATTATGTCCAATAACCTGAATTTAATAAAATTGTGACTCACAAACAAATTTAAAAATAACTTGACATCAAATTAATTGTCGAAGGAAAGAGTTGAACACGGGGACAAATAAATAATCATTATTGGACAAATGAACAAAACAACACACGCAGCTACATCTGAAATGGAACATCCTGATAATAACAAAAGAAGCATAAACATTATTGATAGTTTACGGTAAACTCGGTAACACTTCAGGTAACACTTCCTCTACAAGAACCATTTCAACAGAGTATTTGTAATAAACTGAGGTCTCAACTCAACTCGATAAAGTTATACTGAAGCCAACATCACAAAACTACTGACCATTTTGGCAAGCATCGCACAAAGAATATATTCAGGCAATAAAATGATAATGGTGCATTTGACACAGTGAACTGAATGCTAAAATACTAGAAACATTGAATTTGTCATCATAACCGTAACCTATCCCAAAACACCTCGATGCTTTACAAAATAAAACAATAAAACTTGTGCTAAAATACTTGTTATCTAGTTAGAACGTTAGAACTGGCTTACTGTCAAATGTTTATATAAATAATAACGAACAATCGAGTCAAAAGTCGATAACCTTATTTCCAAAAACAATGATTAAAATGGACACGTCCGAAAAAAACTAATTTCTCAATTATTTATATCTTACTATTTATGAAATGGCCAGGAAACTAGAAGAATATAAATCAAAGTAGTCGTAAAAGATATGAATCGAGGAAGTCGAGAGATCGCTTGTGAGATGATCTCTATGACACACAACCTTTAATTCAAAAGGGCGTGGATACAAACATTCGTCGAAGGAAATGTGACATTCACCAACATGCACTAAGCCAGCGGTTTAAGTTAAGGCCTAGTCTAGTAAAAAAAACCTCTGAATTTTTTGTTATACCCTCTCACGATAAAATATTATAGTTGCTCTCTCAAATCCATTTGAATTATAAAAATGTTATATGTTTAATGCCTCGCCCATGGGTTAAAACATTTTAAAAAGCAAAAAAACGATATGAAGCAGACATCGCATGCCGTAGAAACTCTCAGTCAAATTGAAATGTTTTAGCGTCGCCTACGCACTGATAAAGAATCCGCTGGATGTTCTTATAGAATAGTTTCTGCTGCTTAAAATAAAACCTTCATTCTTTAAACTGTATACTAAAATCTACTGGCGATTTATAAAGAACAAAATAGAAAACCGTGACCATGTTAAATAAGGAGTTATGCGAAGTTATTGATGACAACCTCTGTAGCGCAGCGGGCGAAGGTCTGACTGCGAAGGAAGTGGGTTCAGTTTTGGCCTAGGAAGAAACATTTTTACGATCTGCAGATATTTGTCCCGGGTAATATAAAATAAAACAATACATATTTATATTTTATTAAGTGTATTATTTAGTACCCGTTACACAAGCTTCGAGCTTACCACGGGGCTAGATGAAATGCCCAGCAATATTTATTTATTTATTTAATGATATAATATTTATGATAGAACTTTAGACTTTGAATATCGATAAGATTGTATCGACAACACTATAATCTGATGATGATAAAAACTGATTTTCTGATATTATCCTTTTGAACTTTGGAATTAGGACTTTGTACTTTATTACTATTACTACAGACCAAGGTAAACGATACCTAAACGTTTGAAAAAGAAATGAATTCGATATTACCTCTAGACTTCGGAGGTAATTATTTCAATTAGTAACGTTGTAAACAAGGTGCATGAATATAATGTTATTTTCTTTAAAAAGTTAATGGATAGGTACTAAAAATGTCAACTCTCCCAATATCGATCATGACAAGATCAGATAACTATAGGAGATGAATCAGAAGATTCCAACCGAGAATAGGCCAGAAATAGCTAAGGTCATTGACATGTCTATTAATCCAATACTGTTAAAACAGATATAGAAGCATGCCTTGGGATAATTATTGGCTGTCACGTAGGTCCACTCGTAACACACACATACAAACTTGTCACATGCTTCAAATCCAAAACAACACCCACCATTCCCGAATTGGAAAATGCGCAGTTCGTTTTTGTTGATAGAACCAAGGTCGGGGCGAGGTGCACCTTTATTCGTGAATGTGAAAGACTGATTTTTAGATTCGACTCTTGTTATAGGTACTTGGTTAGGATAAGAGAATCTAAGTATATTGAATGCCGGTATAAAGTATATTGTAAATCCGTAATAGGGTTTCCCATAAGAGAACTTATAGAACAGAGTCTTAGGGATTCGCTATTTGATGGGAAGGGTTTTATGTTTAATAGTCATTGCACTAGACTAAAAGAAAGAAAGAAAGAAAGAAAGAAAAAAAATTATTTGTGTATAAATAACATCTTATAACACTAGGCGTTAAACATAAGGGACACAAAACGGTTGCCAGCTCAGCTTCAAAGCTGAAGTTATTTAATATTTCACAATTATAAATTAGGATACGGGTTAAACAAAACAAAAGCAGGCGCACGAAAGCGCTAATCATTGAGTTAGGCAAAGAATGCACCTCATTTCGTCATGTCCATTAACATTTGGTGCGTCGAGAGTGATGGGGTGTCGCATGCCGCGGCGCTGGCAGCCTGCCAACATACCAACATGCCAGCAGCGACATCCGTGCGTCCTCACGTATAGGATTGGTACCTGCAGGTAAGATGCACACACTTGACATTCCATAACGATTTTGAGAGTAATAATAGGAAAACCTAATTTGAAATTGAGTTTCGAATTCATTCATCATTATCATATCAAGACAAAAATATTAACTTCCATGTTAATACTTTCGTCTTATTTTTGATAATGCTAATCGTAGTTGAAAAACAGTTATGAAAATGGTCCAAAGGGTTTTTCCTAGGATTTTTTGTTATCTACATAACATTCAACTAATGGATTTTATTTTTATTCATGTAGATAAAAATAATGGAAAATGTAAATAGCAAAATTACTCGTGCTATTGTTTAAAATTCTCTAAGTCAAATGAAAAATTATAAAACATATTTTATTTTCTAGTAAGTCTGACTTTTCCTAGCTAGTACTGTCTGAATGAATAATGATTGCAAAGCAATGATGAAACTGTTGTGTAAGCAGCCAGAATTAGAGCATCTGTGATCAAGTACTTATTTCCGGTGCAAAGCCGTAATTTGGGATTTAGCAGATTTAGCTACACATAGGTGTTGAATAGATTGACCAAACAACTGTCATCGGCCTCCGCATGTTATTTGATAGCCTTCGTTTTAAATAATAGCAATGTTTCTAAGTGATCAATTGTTGCTAATTATTTGGGTCCTGTGTAAAGTCTAGCATTTCGACGAAACACTAATACCAGCAATTAATACTTTTTAAATCTTATTTTATTCTATTATTAACACTTTTTACATTCAATTGTTTAATTTGCTTTGACTACTCCACTTTAAACATGCATTTTCGTTTGTCAAGAAGTATTTACTACAATAGAAAGACTCGAAGCGATGCTGAGTTAACTCCAAAACTATCCAGCAATATTTATTTATTATTTTATTATCTACTATTGTTAGAAAGATTAATACAAAATAAAGTGCACTCTAAATTTTCTCTTTAACTTCCTACAGTAAAGTTTTTTATAAAATGATGAAACCCGCGAGTCTAAAGACCAGAGAATAAAATATTTACAACATTATAAAACGCGACACACAGGCCACTTTATAAGCCAGTCCATTTAAAAAGAAATGATGAAGTGCTAACAGAAATATTGTCAGGGTGGCCGAATTTATAAATTTATGCATATTTTTATGACTTTATTTATAGTCTAAGATCCCGCTATACAACGACCTTCACCGAGATGTATAATTAATGAGACATATTTTTTATGTTATTAAATATGCCAATAAATATATCCTATATGGGTTGCCTAACAAATTTCAGTCCAGAGTATTTTTAATTAATAATTAAAAATTTTGTTTTTGTTTTAAACATTGCACCGGTGTGATTATTAAATAAATTTGATACCAATTTGAAGCCCATAGAATATGCAAACGTTAGGTTGCCCTATTATCACGTTAAACTCTTTAAGAAAAATCAAGTATTTCCATTCAGGCCACAAGGCTCATCGGTGAGCCTTATTATACCGGACCATTCGAGCCATGGGGGTCATCCGTGAGCCGCGTGACAGGTCCAACGTAAACGCTTCCCACAAGCCACAGACTGCAGCTATTTTTTTAATTATTAATAAAAAAAACTCTGGACTGAAATTTGTTAGGCAACCCATATAGGATATATTTATTGGCATATTTAATAATATAAAAATATGTCTCATTAATTATTTATACATCTCGGTGAAGGTCGTTGTATAGCGGGATCTTAGGATATTATATAAAGATATGAAAACATTTACATTTCTTCATGATAAGGATACTGTTAATATTGTAGATAGATTTCAGTAACCTATAACATTTTATGTACCTACTATTGAATATATTTTAGTAGGTAAGAAAAAATGCCCTGCATATAACCTACTGTAGGTTGTAATACTACCTACATAAATAAGCTGTTTTAAAATTATTTTGAATGAAAATATAAATTATTTTCTACCAACAACTGTCTCAAAACAAATTAAACTTTGTTATAAAGAAAAACAGTTTATTTTGCTTTGGATATAACGTTAAATTTAACTATGCATTGCTTTGATGCGCGCGCGGCGATTTATTTCAATTACTTACGTAATTAGTCTTAATGTGTTCTGTAATCTTATCAGACATGTTTGTTCTATTTTATTGTTTAACTGCGTTTTAATTTGTTTTATCTAATTGTTTCGTAGTTCAACCTTTTGTTATAACGTAAGTATTTTAAATAAATTACAATAATTAATCATTAATTTCGTTGGTAAAGTTATGTCTATACTTCGAAGCATATTACATAATGAAAGTGCATTTGCGAAATTGGGATAAATGAATTTATAAATATCTTGTATGGTTCGGAACAACCTAACAAAATAGAAATTTTTTATTTATTGTATAAAAAAGTTATTTGTTCTCGCGTTAATTGGTGAGGTGAGATTAGGGAGGTCTATAGAACAAAACCCACAAACGCGTGTGTCACATGCGGACTAGCTGCTGGCTGTATGAATTAATGAATTAATTAATAAAATTGATATGTATTTCCGGACATTTTTTGTAATATAACTTACACAGAAATATTTCACCCCGTGGTTGATTCATTAATGAATGAATTATAAACTCACAATGGCAATTCTATGTTTATTTATTCATTATTAATACTCAAATCATACTCATATCTAGCGGGCGGTCTGCCAGTCTCTCAACTACGAGACAGCAGACCGGAAGTGTGATTGTGTAAATATAATCTGGCAGAGTTTCGCCTTCTGGAATGCGAGGACGCAGGTGCGCAGGGCTTCCGTCTCCTATTAATGGTGAATCACTAGTTTACCATCCTGTGGCTTTACCCGTTTTAAAATGGATTTTGAAGCGGGAATTCACCTCTTTCCGCGGGATACAAACAGTTATAACAGTTACCAAAACTAAGGTGATTATATAAAAGAAATAAATTACTTAATCGGTTTAGTGGAATCAAATATTTCTGTTTCTATAATAATTCTAATAATCAAATATAATATCCACTGAAACCTGACAATTACATTCTTTACCACAATAATTACGATCTGGCAGAACGTTTTCTTTGGGATTTATTCTTCTGTTTTCTAATATTTTTCTGAAATCTTCTGGTGTATTAAAATATAGAAGCCACCGCGCCTCTGATTATCTGACTTTTAGAAGACAACAAGTTGGACAGGTGTGCTATGGAGGCTTAGTATGTACGTAGTAGGTATTGCATTCATTTTCAACCTTCGATTTCGAAACTCATAATATCTATAAACATCTTTTTTTTTTACAAAAATAGCTCCATTAATACAAGGAGAACTTCTTCTTTTCCGTAATCAACTTCATTATTGTATCACCAAGTAGCCGGCCAATAATTTATTTCCTCGGTCCGTTTTATGTTTTATAAAGGACTAACCGACTCGCCGATATCATCGCTTGCTTCTTTTTTTACTTTATATACATATTAGGTAGGTAACTATAGTTCATGGATTCTATGGTTCATGGATCTCACATTTATCCGATTATGAAGCTATAAGTAGATTTTACCTATGAAATATACAGATTCTTCCCTACTCAGGATCCTCAACTATTATTACTGAGCACCATACAGCACTCAGTACATTTCTGTTGGCGCGAAAATAAACCGACTCAGATACTTAGTGTCTGGAATGTAAAGAAAGTGCTCAACGGCCGCTCGTATGTGGAATCATAGATACCTACGTACTGTTTCAGAGAAACCTTTACAGTCTATTCTTTTCCGTGATAAAATGTTAGTCTATAAATAATTTTTATTTGTGTGTTTGAATTACATGAAAAAAAAACTTAGGATAGAACAAAAAGTCTTTTACCCCCAACCCAATGCCAGCGGTGCTTCTTGTAAGTAGTGTAGAGCACTTTAAAAGGGTTTGTTTAATTTTTGTTTTCATTAATAATTTGCCTACGGAAAAAGACATTTTCCGGGTTAAGAAGTAGCCTATAGCAAAGGTTTATATTTTTTATTATGACATGAATCCAATTATGAAATGCTTTCAAATAAATTTTTCGGATTGATTAATTTATTTATTTGTTTAACAAAATCCACAGCCCGTAAAAAATATATTTTTTTTCTTATAACTGAGCTTACGGCCCACGGTTACGGCCAAGAAACAAAAATAATAGCCATTTAATGTAGGTATTACGTAAAAGCTTAATATTGCATTTATTCCTGTGGTCTTTAAAATAATATTATATAAAATTTCGTCAAATATGTGAATTAATATGAAACTATTTCTCAAAGTCGAGCAGTGTCAAGTCCAGGCGCCTCTGCCAAATCCATATCAAAACACGATGAGTAAGCGCAGAAAAATGGGCACTGTTTACAAACGCACTCCCATTGCAAATTACTAGAGATGAAGTAGCAACAAATTGTATAGTATAAAGCTGCGCGTGGTTTTGTCTTGCTAATAAAACGTAGTTTGAGCTTATCTCCTTCATTTCTTATAAAACTTACCAATAGTAATCAGTCATTGTAGAATTGGAAAAATCATCACGCATACTTACGGCTTTTTGGCGCAGCGGGCGAATGTCTGCCTGCGAAGCAAGAAGCTGCGGGTTTGATTCCCGCCAAAAATTTTTACGATATGCAAATATTTGTTCCTAGTTTCTGGATGTTATAAATGTAGCTGTGTGAATTGTCCGGCAATATTTTTATTTATACATAAAGACACTGCTGAGCGTGATCAGGTTTATAAATAAGTTCCTTATTTGATTCGATAAGACAACTATAGATTTATCTACATAACAACATCTGATATATTTTCCATGGACCTAATTACTGACCGTTGCATATTATAATTCGTGAAATATGATTTCGTAAAAAAATGTGAATGTGAAAGCTATATACCTAGGTCCTTTTTCTTTCCTACCCAGTTACCACGAAACCGTATCTAATTATTTCGCGTGAGTACCTATAAACGTGCCATAAAATATTTTAATTTTCAGTAATACTCGCCGTAATTTCGTAGCACAGAAACAAACTAGCAAACTGTCGTATTATTACTATTAGTGTGTACCTCTTGTTGACGTTGATGACCTTCAAATTGACCGCATAGCGTCTTCCACTGTTTACACTCACTAAAATACCCACCAATGTATCCTTATTTAATTGCAGTGCTGAACGATTTTAGTCCCTATTTTTACGACTATAAAAGCTGTACTAAGAGCAATAAATGCAGGAATGTTTAATTGTAGTTTCGTGTAAATTGCATTCCTAGTTATTCTTAGTCATGACTTCTTCAATGTCAGAAAATAAAGCACTTAATGTTATTTTCGGTAAGTAAATTACGATGCCTTTGTGTGTTTTACTTTAGCTAATGTTGATAGCTGTGATAAATTCTACATGCAACAGAGGTTATGGAAGACTAGGAGTTGTGTAGGACTTTGTTCATTTGAAGAAAGGTAATGTTGGTATATAAAATGTCTTGCCGCGAGCTGGCCATGTTTTGATGACAATCACGGAAAGATCTATATATATCGTATAGCTGAATAGTTTGTTTGTTGCCGTTGCGCTGAAAAAATATTTAAGTTTTAGTATATTATATCGAGAAAGGTTCTAATAATCACTACATATTATAAAACAAAGTCGATTACGCAGTCTATACGCTTCAATCTGAAGCGAAGCGAGGGCGGGTTGCTAGTAATCTATAAGCAGTAAACGTTAATAACTTAATTGAAGTTGTCAGCGGTCGGTTTGTGTAATAATATTATTATCTTATATTCTCAGGCAGACACTATACTCAAAACATTTACCAGCAAACGGAATATTAGTTCATTCTTATCCAAGATGTACCAAGGATACGAACTCACGGCGGATGCAGACAGCTTCCGACGAGAACACAGATTTTATCATTCATGGAAATATTGGAATAGATGACCTACCTATGTCGCTGTTATTTATTTATTTAACAAAATCCACACCCCTCATAAATACTTATATAACATTTTTCTTATACCTGAGCATACGGCCAAAAAACGGATTTACTTTATACATATAAATAAATACTATACTATTATCTTTTATGTATCACTTCAATATAAAACTAAGCTAGTTTGTCTTCCGCATGTCTTAAAACAAACATTTACAATTATTTTTACACTCCAAAATTTTACGTGAATTCTTAATTTTATTAGCAGTAAATGTCTGTTTTATTTAAGCTTTTAACCATGTGATTACGTTAACGTTTTTAAATGCTAAAATTGGTTTTTATTGCTTTTTGTTTCGTGAAACCACTAATGTCTGATTGGCACCAGAGCTAAAATATATAATTGTTAGTTGTCTTAGGAACTTAGTGCCTTTAAAACTTATGTAAGTAATAACTTATTTCTAATTTTCTGTTTATCTCAATTACTTGGTTTTTGTCTTATTCTAACATTAAGTACCTACAAACCTAACCTATACGTTAGTAATTCGCACATAACTTAATATTAAATGGAAGAACAATACAAATGGCCATGTTTTTGTCCACAACATTAATGGTTTAATTTTCGGCATATTTAATTAAAACACAAACGCATGCTATTATAAAATGTTTGAATACAGAAGGGTAACGTGTGATAGATTTATTAAGTTTATTAACAAACATGTCTAGTAAATTTATTCATGTGATAGGTAGACATTAATAAGGCGAATGACTATCAAATCCACTAAGTGTTAAAATCAACTCACGAGCAATATCGTTGACAGGTGGAAAAATAGCGCTCTGGAAAATGGCGCATTTGTTTCTCAACAAATAACATAAGAGTCAGTCGTTAAAAGAACATAAAAATGTAACCTTTACGTGCAAATATATTTTTATTATTCTTGTATAACTAGAAACAAGTAAAAGTTATGAATCATATACACGAGATTTTATAAACAAAATATTTATGAAACATTCCGTACGAAATAGATTTTCGCAACTCTGTTTCATGGCTATTAAAATAAAATTAACGATTTCTGTTAGCACAACCAATTAGCTATTAGTAAGAGACATTCCAATTGGATCGTTTAAAATCGCCAGTTTCCGGTCGGTGCCGATGTCGGATCGTGTAAAATCGGTTATTTCCGGCGGGATACGAAGTTTGACAGAAAATGTGAAGCGAATTCAAAATGCGTCAAAGATATATGACGTCACTATGATAGCTATCCTCCTACTCGTCACATGACGACCGACAATGTAAAGACATCTTTACATTTATTCATTTTATAACATCGCAAATTAATCACGTATTTATTAGTAGAGTTAAATAAACTTTATATCTACGTTTCAACTACACTATGAAGAGAACTGACTCTTCCTGATGAAGCCTTGTAATTTTTGAATAGTGTATATTCTTTAAAACCATCGAGTAGGGGTAAAAAGAAACTGAAAATATTTAATTGCTTATTATATTATATAGCAATTCCTCGTATTATTTACAAAGAAGCGAGCAACATGAAATCTTTTAATATATTTGTTTCTTAACAACAGCTTGTTCCCATCATTTCCGGAAACATCTCTCGTTTAAATTGTTTTTATATTGTTTTCACATTCATTCAGTCATTCATGTGAATAAACACGCTCCTTTAGGTATCGTTTCGCATGAGTTACGTTAGAAAATGCTGTAAAAAAATTGGCAGAACGCGTATTTTGACCGATGCCCAAACAGAACTGAAAATAGATCGGGTGCGAACACAGGTGTTTGTTTGTGATATAGATAACGTTTCTGTTTTGTGTTGGTTTTCATTGACTTACGGAAATCAAATACGGAGTTCAATCTTCGATCAAATATGAAGAGTTCAATCGACAGAAATATGATTATAGTATACCTTTATCATTTCAAATTAACCAGCACACAATAAAATAGCTATAAAATAGTGTACTGAATCAAACTTACTGCCATCAACGACCCGCATGATAAGGCAAAGTGAACAATTTGAATCCATTACCTATATGTCTTGGATGATAATTTGATAACCCAAGTGCTATAATAGGATCACTCATCACCGTAAATTGTTAGTAAATCCCTTTTTTGGCCGTAAGCTCAGATAAATGAAAAATGTTACAAATATTTTAAAATTAAATACGTACCTTCCCCGAATATTTCATAGTACTTTTAATGCAAACAAAAACGTTAAATCGTTCGGACATCAAATTACAGAACAATGGAGACGACATTCTCATTGACGCGGACGTCGAACGTCAACGGCGCGGCGTGGGACGTCCGCCTATAAACCGGGATGAATGGACCATCTGTATGTTAGTCATTGTTATTTCACATCTGCGTAGATTGACGAGCACGGAGCATATACATTTACTGGCTTAAACGTAAACGGATCATAACGTCATAAACGTGGGCTCATAGTTTTTAAAAGAAATATAAAGATAAAAATCCTAATAGACCTGAACGGTTGAGTGCGCATAAACACCCTCTAATCTCTCACGTCAAGAAGGAAGTCATGTCATGACCTCTCAGGTCTCAGAACATGCCAGGATCAACACGATGTTGAGTGACTCCCATCTGCCCCGGTGACCTGGCCCGGTACCGGGGCAGATGAGAAAAAAAAGTTGCATCGGGCCCGGTGATGTGTTCACCGGGCCAGATGACACAAATTAAGTGCCATCGTCCCCGGTACGGTGCGCCTTGTAATTTATGAAATACTAAATACATACATTGTTTACCTTCACCATAAAAGCATGTGGTTAAAACGTATTTTATTGTATATAGAGGTTTTGAAACTCACGAGCTTCGGGATTAAAGTCGAATGTGTTCAAACTTAGCCAGCACGGCTTTTCTAAAGTAATGTCTTGAAAATTAAGCTGACGTTTTGTCACGCCATCTGTATGAAAACCTTGAAATTAAAAGCTCAAATGGAACAACATAACACAAAGAGCTTTCTAATTTCCTATTTTAAGCAACTTCTACGCTTACAAGCTAGATGGCGTTGATATAAATTAAGCTTGCCGGTCCGCAGTGCACACAGAAAAATAGGTAAAATAGGTTTGTAAAATAATGTAGGTTAAATAACCCTTTTATTCCAACATTAATACACCTATACTTATTCGGGTTTATTTATTTTATTAGGAAAACATACAGTTATATTAACTTAGGAACTTAAAAACTTAAATAAACTATAAAGCTTACTATTATAAGTCAAAACCTGTCACCGAATAGTTGTATTTGTTGTATTTTTAATAATTTCTCATCATTGCTCTACTAACGTAAAGTATTTGCTGGCATTCACAAATTTCCAAAACGAAATGAAATGTAATTATTCACAGCGTTGATTAATATTGTAAGAGAACTGAGAGAACTCCTCCAAAAGTTTAGCGTTCGTTCATTCCCGTAACGAGGTGAGACGACTGCGCAGATCCGAGTTAAATAAGAGTTAACTTTGAATTTGAATACTTGCAGAGTTTCATTATTGGGTTAAACTTACTCAGACTGGAGAGTTTAATATTGTTTTAAAATAAAGAATGCACATTTAGGGTTCGACTGTTGAGCTCGTACACTAATCGACACTTACAATGACATTTATATAAATTCTTTATTAGGTTTGATGACTCCGCAAAAAAAGGGCAAGAAAATAACTGGTTCAATTACTATCGTATACGTCTGTCTCTCCGCAATATCGCGGACAGACAGACAAACGTGGCGAAACTATAAGAGTTTGTTCGTTTGACTAAGGAACCCTAAAATACCAACACAGTTTAACTATTAATCCTGTTGAATTCATCCGCAAAACCCGACATAAACGTAACTCAGGGAAACGCGAAAAATATGCATAATCGCCGGTCTCCAGAGATTCATTATGTTGTATGCATAAATAAATATTTTGGATACCCGAGAGCAACAATGGACAATTTATTATTTAGATGCCGAGGTTTTGCGAGAAATTTTATGCTAAGGGCGAGGACCAACGAGTCGTTTTCTATTTACGTAAAAGTAATCTATTCGAGCGGAACACATCTAGCAAACCCATGTATATTGCTATTCACATTTATTATTATAAATTTTTGATATTTTGATAGTAATATTATCACTAAAAAGCTTTTTAAATATAAAAAAGGAATAGTTATAAATCAAGATCACAACTTGACCACATACAAAATGACAAGGACAAAGGTTATTTATTTATTTATTTATTTATTTTAAGGACTCCCAACAAAAGATACATTGATATATATTCTAAACATTATTCACAAGGTCTTCGAAACTTATGTTCTTTCAATTACAGGGGGCCACAGCGTGCACATTATTTTTAGACAATTATATGGCTGAGACTTATAACTAAACTTATGGTTAAAAAAAAAAACTAACTAGATAAAAACTTAAAAATAACTTAATATTGAAATAAAATGAAAATAATTATTTTATATAATAAAGATTCATGAAAGAGTAAGTCTACAAGTTCTTAAGAATTTGTGGCAACAACTAGAAACTTTAATCATTATATAAAAAAGAAGAAAAAAAAAATTAATAAAAAGGTTATTCAGGCTTGGGGTAATTGGTTAGATCTTGGTAGTAATATTTTATATAAAGATCTTTTGAATTTAGGCAACTTATCAGAAATATCGATGTCTTCACATTTTGAAAGAGTATTGTACTGGCGGAAGAGTCTTGGCAATGAATAATGTTTACCTACATTAGTCCTACAATGTTTTGTAGCAAAAAGATTATAAGATTTTTTCCTAGGTAGTCGGGTTGGAGCATGAATTTCAAGTTTGTTGACAATTTCGGTTGAATCGATGCTACCATTAAACATTTTGTGCAGAAACACAAGGTCTAAATAAGTTCTGCGAAATGAGAGTTCGTGCATGTTATAGTGTGTGAGCCTGTCTTTGTAACTTGGAAGCTTCCTAGCCATTTTGTTAGCGTATGACAAGTGATAAAGAAAACGCCTCTGAACGCTTTCAATTCTTTTGGAATATACATCGTAGTACGGGTTCCATACTTGACAGCAATATTCAAGGATGGGTCTAACTAGGTTCTTAAATAATTTAATTTTTGTTACGTTGTGATCTTGTATTTTTTCTAAACCAATATCATATAAAACAACCGTATAATTGACATAAATTATGTGTTGCTTTTCTAGAGCGACGCCGGCTTACGACGGCCCGTAACGGGTTTTATTGAGGAGACCAGTGTTCAGAAGTGGGACATAATATGACTTGTTATGATGGTCATAGATCATGCAGTAAAACCGTGTATTCCGGGCCTTAGTCGCGTATCTTTTTTGCCTCGCGCGGTGGTGATTATGGCTTTGAACCTCAGATAAATAATTGCTGGTAAAATTGTGGATTTGCCGGAAAATTTCTTGGGAAAGTTATTTTTTATTTGAAACGGAAGAAAGGCATCGTTTGCATTGTGTTCTGTTTTAGAAATTTTATTGAAAGTTTTAAATGATTTTGAATTGAATCTTCTGTATTTTCGACGGAAATTTTGTAAATTTTCTCGTTATCAGCTTTGTATCTGCTTCCAGCTTCTTATCGTTAGTGGTAATAGCGATAAAGGATTTGGTGCCAGCCTAGGAATATTACCACCTTTTCTCTTTTGGAGATAAAATCAAAGAAAAGTATTTGGAAGTTGTACCAAGGTGCACAAATTAAAAAGCGAATGATAATACACCCAGTAGATGGGATAGTATTCTACTACTAGTAGGCGCTACAGGTCAACTACACTGTTGGTCTACATACATTAAAATCTACGTTTTACAACTTACAAAGTAAACATCTGTTCCAAACGGGTCTTAAAACGGTCAAGTGATAAAACACTATTCTGTTCCGGATTGAAAACCAATTACAACAGTGGCGGTATTTCAATATCAGTACTCTAAAATGTTTATTTAAATTTATCGGAAACATTTTTAGTCACTTTGACGTAAATGCTGTAATTTTTATGATATTATATAACCTAAGAGCCCGTGATGGCCAGACCTTCCTTTAATTCACAAGCGTGAAAATTCTTTCATGTGTATGTCTAACATAGGTAAGAATAACCCCCAAACATGAAACCTGGATCGCGGTTGCTTTGGGAGATAACAACCTTTTACCTGTTATCTCCCAAAGGAACCACGATCCAGGTTTCATGTTTGGGGGTTATTCTTACCTATGTTAGACATACACATAAAATAATTTTCACGCTTCAGAATTAAAGGAAGGTCTGGCCATCACAGGTTGTTAGTCTATACTAAGAGCCCGGTCTGGCCAGACCTTCCTTTAATTCACAAGCGTGAAAATTATTTCATGTGTATGTCTAACATAGGTAAGAATAACCCCCAAACATGAAACCTGGATCGCGGTTCCTTTGGGAGATAACAACCTTTTACCTGTTATCTCCCAAAGGAACCACGATCCAGGTTTCATGTTTGGGGGTTATTCTTACCTATGTTAGACATACACATGAAATAATTTTCACGCTTGTGAATTAAAGGAAGGTCTGGCCATCACAGGCTCTTGGTCCAATATTTGTGTTAGGCTCTTTTAGCAACTGTAAGCCCATGCTTTCAAGACGTTTGTATTTTCTGAGATCTTTTTCCCACACAAAAGTACCTACGTGTCTTTAACGCGCATAATTTTTCCTAAAACAGATATCCATGTTTTTTCAACTAACACGGTTAATGCAAAAGTGAAGTGATAAAACACTTTTTAACATTGAAATCCAATAGCGGCGGTATTTAGGAATCAGACAATGTTGACACGAGGGAAATTTAATTGATTGATTGATTGATTTATTTATTTATTCATAAGCTTAAACTAGTTTATAACCATATTGTACCATTAAACCCACGACAGGTTTGTATTGGTACTCACACTCGCTTACTTAACTAATCTATGTATGTACTATGACTAATAACAAACTTAAAATTGTAAGGTAGGTAGGTACTAATATCTATGGACTCCATACATCACTGTTTGGCTTGTTGGCAGTAAAACAAGCTTTTATTGGAGACAGTGCGCTCGTGGCAGCAGATAGGTCACATGGTAAAAAGAAGTATAAAGATGTGTGGAAATCTCTTAAAAAAAAAAAAAAAAACGTTAGAAAATACGATACCATGTTAGCTATGTGTGGTGTTTCGAATTTAATTTCGAAAGCCGTAGTAAGCGGACATTAGGTTAAAACCATGAGACAGCTGTCATGTTGTCATGACACCGGCGTGGTGAAATAATACCTAATCTCTCTCATCAAGAGATATATTTCTATGTCCCAGCAGTACGAACGTGGAAAGGGGTGCATATTATGTAGGTATATGGTGAAAATAAGTGAACCAACTCTTTACGACACGAACTGTGACTTAGCGACTTTTCCTCTCAGCTGCCGATTACGATTAGTCTCAATTATTTCTTTACTTATTGGATGATAGTGATAAATGGACCTTTGATTAAATTGTATGGTTTTTCGACAAAAAAACTCCAGTTTTTTTCAAATACTAGATGCTAGATATTAAAGTTTATTTTCCCGGCTTAAGAATAATACCTATCACGCCGTCTTTTTCCGTGGGACTCGAAGGATATACCAGGAACTAACACCAAATCTTCTGACGTGGTACCTAATTACACCAACTCCCCCAAACAATTTATTGGGTTCTATTAAATTTACCCGTACCTATTAGGTAGGACATAAAAATACTCAAAGTAGTAAGTATTTGTGGTTTGATAAATGCAATTGGAAGAAAGCCCATCAATCGAATCTACTTACGATTCTAAGATTAATTTCAACCAGAATATCTAAAAGAATATATCCTTCAATGTTAAGTCAGTGATAATAATAGAACATTGTTTCAAAGAATATAATGAGAAAACTGGTTCATTCCAGACAATACCGGTAAAAGGATATGTTCTAGAACAGTCTAATGCATTAAGAGGCACAATGAGTAACTTGAGACGTAAATGACACGACTGAAGGAACTAAGCATCTTGGATACAAAGAGGTGCCTTCACACAACTCTGAACTCTACAGAGCTCAGAGTTTTAGATACGGCAGCGTGATTATACCATGTAGAATTAACAGTTAATTAATTTAATCAGGTAAGAGTAACTTGTAAACGCTTTGACTTCGGCGGGACGTGAACCAGCATCACTCATATGCCGATTAACCGCCACACTACTAAGTAACCGAAACGACACTATGCTATAATAAAAGACGGCGTGGCTTTTATCTTTAACTGATAATTTTGTTATTATAAAGATTAAACTTTTTATGCCATATCGTACCTTCGGTAGAATAAGGGCCGAACTACCAAATTTTCGAAAAATGACTGTCAAGACAAGAAAAGACTAAGATCAATTTATTTTGTTAAACTGATAATTTATTCATTTTCAATATTGGCATTACCTTAAGATAGAGTTTTTAATGAACCATAATTATTTCATAGGTTAATTACTTCCGTTTTATTGTATGTGCGAAAAAGATTGATTAATAGTATTTTTGCAATAAAAACTCCTTGTCACTTCTTGTAATATTTAGATCTGCAGGGAAGCTTGTCTTTAAATAGATTAGAAGGAGTGAGCCATATGTGTCGCACACCTGCGCCCAACTAACTGATATGTAACCTGTGCTCTCACTGACTGTTACTCAGCTCTCGACTGCTAAATGACAAAAGTAAATGTTTTAGGGTAGACAAGAAACCTCCTGTCTACCAAAAAAAAAATCTTCTTCGTCTTATAAACCTAACCAGGTTTGATATTTATTATGACAAATCGTTGACCGATGAAAAAGTAGCCCTTCCCCGAGCTACTACGCAAGAACGCAAGCGAAGCTGTCGGCAGGTCAGCTAGTGATGTATAAGATGGCACGGACTAAACGATAATGATGATAAAGTATACAAAAATATAATCATATCTACTGTATTATAAAGAATTGAGCCGTTCGTCATAATGAGCGCTCGTAAAATGTAACTTCACAAAGGAGGTCGATCTTTGAGGAATCAGGATTGAAACGCGAGCTATTGTGTTTTCAAATGAATGAAAATGATATCTCACCTGGCACAGCCTTTGTACTTTTATTTAATCATCTGAAAAATATTTTTGTTACTATAGCTGATTTTTGTTAATATCTGAAATAAACTGTAGACATCAAGTGGCAAAATCTAAAACTAAATTTAATATTTTTATTATTTCCGTACAATTTGGAGATTAGAAATTCATGGAAAATTCGGACAGAGCTAAAAAAAATCAATCAGTAACAATGACCAGGCAATAATATCACTTCGACAGTCCGAAAAATGGAGACTGCACGCCGCCAATCGAGTCAATAAACTATTTACATATTATCAAAAAAAGATAAATTAATGGCTTAGACCACTCAACCCTAAAACCCTAGTTTTAAGTCCATACATTCATCCCACTACCACCCCAAGATGATAAAAGGTGTCAAAATGATATCAACAAATATCTCCATACTTTACATACATTTGTTCCGGGTGTCTGGGTTATATGTATGTATAATAAAAAAATATATATCTATGTATGTATATTATATTAAGTATATCAGAAATCTAGCACCTGTAACACAAGCTACGAGCTTACCACGGGTCTAGATGTTGCTGTGTGAATTGTCCGGCAATATTCTATGATTTATTTATTTATTTACTTTAATTCCACTAGCATCCCAAACAATATCTTTCTTTTTCTCTTTAAAAACCTAACTTGTGTAAGTTCAGTAACAATCCTACGATGTAGGGCACTAGTGAGCTAACGCGGCGTAGGTACATCATCGCGGAATCGCGCCATTAGCGTGTTCGAGCGACACTTCAATAGAACTTCAGCCGGGATTTATTGCCCAACTTGTTCGCGCCTCCACTCAACGAGCTAAGAAACAGCTATGTGGTTTAATTTCTGGTATACTATTGTTTAATTGCCAGCCGATTGGTATCCACCTGAGAATAGAGCCACCCAATTTCAGCCCACAAGTGAGGAGGTTAAAGAGACCGATGTCCCCAGGCGTAGGTAAAACTTTCAATTTCCCATTTGCCTATGTTTTGTTTTGTTTAAAATGTATAATATATATTATTTTATATAGATATATTTCTAGTAGGTACATATGAAGTTAAAAGTTATTATAAAGTCGCTTTGCAAAGTCGTTGTGCATGTTTAAAAAAAAATAAGTTACTGTTGATATATAAATAATAATTGCAAACTAACTAATTAATTGATCTCTATATAGAATAAAACAACATAATCAAAACATGGTTTTCGCTTTATTAACATAGTTTTGACCTTCAGTATAAAGTGTATGGTGCATGAAGTTAAAAGTTATTATAAAGTCGCTTTGCAAAGTCGTTGTGCATGTTTAAAAAAAAATAAGTTACTGTTGATATATAAATAATAATTGCAAACTAACTAATTAATTGATCTCTATATAGAATAAAACAACATAATCAAAACATGGTTTTCGCTTTATTAACATAGTTTTGACCTTCAGTATAAAGTGTATGGTGCATATAAAGTGTATGGTGTATGGTGCATATCAATAAGTATCACAAGTATTTTATATACATACAAACTCCCGAACGAAAATCTAATAAAACACGCAAAGCGCAGAAAAACGTTAAACAAAAGAAGAAAAGACAAAACAAAAACATACCCTATCCTCATTTCGTAGGCCGCACAAAATGGTTGAAGCGTCGTTTATGTAAGTTGCTAATTACTTGATCAACATTCCTCTCAAAGGCAGTGCTTTCGCGTTAATTGTCCCGTAATTACGTGAAATTAATACGAGACTGTTTGCGGCGAGGCTGTTGGTTAGGGACCGTGGCGGACGGTTTTGAACAGGGACGAAGTGTTGGACCTATATTGTTCTTTGTATTATAAGCATTTAGGCGCTTTGGAATAATTTCCAATTAACAAAAAAGACTAGAAAGGAACCTCGATTTTCATTCCAAAGGCCATGGAACGCGACCTCTTTTGCGTGGTGGGTGAAGGTCCGCCTGCTATACTGAAAGTTGCTGGTTCGATTTCTGCCCCGGGACAATTAAATATGTTTGCACAATCTGAAGATAATTTTGTTTCAGGTATATTGGTTATTTTCTTTATATAATAAAAATATTATCTTCGTAGTGTATTGTATTAATGAGACGTGGGTTCACGATGGGCCGATTCCCAAACTTAAGCCAATCTACAAAAGTTGTAGAAACAACTTTTACTGCGTTAATAATTTCAATAAAGTAGAATTATTTCCGAGTAAAACTGCTGACCAAAGCCTTTATTGCCCTACTTATAACATCCCATTTATGATTTTATTAGAGAGCCATTAATCCCCGGTTCAATAACCCTCGAAATAAAGGTTCTATTGGTAGCGGAATGTTGCTGCGTCCCGCAAGGAGGTACGCAATATTCCATACGTACTCGTGTGGGACAGAACTTGCTCACAGTGTGATGGATGCAGAATGAAAACTGTTTGGGAGGAAAGTTCAGTAAATTTCAATAGGGTGAGAATAAGTAACGTTTACATGCTTATTTTACATTTTACATCCCGGCATTCAAACTATTTCGAATTGCTTTTATACTAATGTGTTACCCTAAATTTCTAATATCCATTATAATATAAAAGAAAGTTGTGTTAGTCTATTTATATGAAAATCTGTATGATAGTCTATTTATAACACAAGAACGCCTGAATCTTCGAAAGATCGAAACGATCGAAGTCTTGTAGTTATTTAAAATTGTTTTGGGGATTATGGGAATGGTTATTTTTGTCTTATTCTATCTAATGGAGATTTTGATGAGTTTGAGAATAATCCGTTTACCTACACTGTGGCACACCTGGCCGCGACGGCCATAAATCTGGCACTCGCGACTGTCGTCGAACATCCAATATACGAGAGTTATAGTCCAGGAAATTAATTCTGTCGACACAAGTAGGGTTGCGGGGTGCATTCTTCCGAGATTCCTCGCAGGTGCCTGCTTGAGGTTTATACTTACATTTTTGATACTTTCGTTTCTGAATTGTACGATGTGGTTTTGAAACACGCATAAGAAAAAATGTTGCACTGCATTTTCTTTGTTCTCGATTGTGATTGCTTCTTTTGAGTAGCCATCAAGAATACCACTTTTATTTGGGTCTAACTAGCGGTATTTTTTTTTATCTAAAAATAAGTGATTATCATGACCAAAATAGCAATAAAGCGTAGCATACTCATATCTTCGCTACGGCGTAGCGTGCTCGTAGCTTCACTACGGCTTAGCACAAACTGGTTACGCTTTATATTTCGCATACGTAAATTATGATGACTGCTGTTAATGCGTATACTCGTAGTTTTGAAGCAGACTGACGAAAATAAGAAAACAAATATGTTAACGAAATTAGCTTGAATGTTGCGTTGAACATTCGATTATTTCTAGATATTTCAAATATAACTACAATCCAATAGAAAATTTAAAAGATTGGTAAGTCCAATTTATGTATCGATATTCACCAACATATTTTTTTTGCGTTCTTCATGGCCTACTATTATTATATTGAAATTGATTTCTGTATAAGCCGCTTAGACGACAGAATAACTAGGTTTTTGTTATGTCCATTGGAAGTTTTTCTGTTAATGGCGTGTAGGGCCCGTAACTATTGAAGCGGTTTTATTACGGAAGAAATGGGTTCCTACGAGAAAGTATTAAGAAACTGTTTTCTTTTGTAAACGAATTATTCGGTTAATGGTTTCTATGATTTAAGGCTATAGTTAATGCTTTTTATGGTTATGTTGGAATTTCTATTGATATTTTCAACACAAATAATATAACGATAGTTCTACTGTCTGAAAATTGACTGATTTTAAAATAAAATCTAAACTAATCTTAATACTATTACATCTTTAATAATATCTGTATACATATATTATTGCTATTAAGATTATTATTCTATCGGATAGCATTACTAAATACATGCCCATAACGCCGAGAATACCTCAGAGGTATACCGAAACTAAACACGTCATCCGACATTCACACCGATACCGAGACACTGCACTTGGCATTTCGATATCATTGAATAGTTGCACAGCCTCACACCAAAACGTCTTAACTAAAACCTCCATTGACGAAAATTACACCCTTATCTCTGTTGGAATTTCGCTGAAAATTGCGTGGATGTTATTGACAGTATACGATCATGGGAAGGTAGATTTCAGGTTGTTTGGAATAGGGTGGAAAGTTGTGTACAGATGATAATGTCAGTAGAGATTCAGTAATGCATCATTAGGTAAGTTGTGTTTGGCATTCAAGGTTAGACTGGTGGGGGATTGTGAGCGATTGATATTTCCTTCCGATGCCCTCGTGCCATTAGGAAACTTGTTCGGGGTGCCATTGTCATTCTGTCAACTTTTTGTGATGCAATGGGGATTTGCCAAAGTTAATGCGTTTCTGTGTATAGTTTGGAATTTGGGGGTGAAGATGTTTTGGGTGTGAATATTCTATTCATTGTTACCTTCTTATAATAAATTTTTCATGGAAGAAGTTTCGTGGCTTTGTCCGCGTTAAAATCTGGTAAGAGGTGTCATTTTGTAGTAAGAGTAATCTTTAGGTAATTTTAATAAGAACACTTGGTCATTTTGCGAATAGTTTTGTAGTTTTTATTTAAGTGACTAAGGGCTGATTTTTCAATCATCAGATAAAGGCTAACTGTTGAATAAATTTGACATTTTCCATACAATATGTCAAATTTATTCAACAGTTAGCATTAATCTGATGATTGAAAAATCAGCCCTAAATGGACTAATGGAATGAGAAATATTTTAACACAAGTAATTATAACAAAAAAATTGACACGTATGTTAATTGTAACATATTCAGTTTAAAAAAAAATCACTTTGTTCACATATTTCATACAAAGTTAGTTAAATAATCAGTTGACAATGTTCCTATGTATTCTGCCACAATATTAAATTCCCTTACAAAACATTCTAAATATAACCTCATTCGATACCTTATTAGCATAGTAGTAGTTCGTGATTTTCCTCCAGTGCGCCCGCCCAAGCCGTGTTCAGGTATTGAATCGCGGTGTGGGGAGATTGCGTACATGCGGAGGCATTTATCTACGCTGACGTCACGATTTGCATACTAGTTTCTGTGCAGAATCAACTGCTAGGATTTACGTGGTTTTCCCAACAATGCCAATAGTTTAAACTCACCGATACTACTGTGTCATTAGATCTTCGGAATTAACGTTATGGTGATAACTGGTAAAACTTTTTAAGTGTTTTAGTGTGTAATGATGATAATTTAGAGAAATAAACGTGAATAATATGAACTTATGATAGTAGCTTTTAAGTAAATTGTAAGTACTTCTGCTTAAGTAACATTGAAAAGAACAGTGATGCTATCGACATAGGTATCTAGAATAGAACAGATTTTTTTATTTTTTTATTTGATTTTGATTTTTTTGCTGGTGAGAACCGAGTTTTAAGGTATTTTTATCATTAAGCCCACTATTATGATTAAGCCTTGTTAACGGATTCAATTAAATCTATCAATTAATCAATGACTAGAAACTTATTCAACCACGAACAAAAGCATTCAAGATTCAAAATAAAATATTATTCCTTGTTTACATTTAGCAGTATGTTATTCTGCACAAAGGCCTTTACAAAATGCGCAGATTTATAGCGAGTATCTGTTCTGAACAGATACAAAGAAGTAGAGTATCTCTGTCTAAGTACCGCTTTAATGACCACCGCTCTTTGCGCCACTAGTGTGTTCTGGAAGCACAGACGAGAGATAGTAACACATATTTAAATTGGACGAAAAATGATACGTAGTAATGATACAATAATAAGAAATGTATATTTCTCAAAATATTATGCCAAAATTAAACCTTTTTATATAACAAATGAATGTCGCCAAATAAAAAAACACAAGATAAAATCGAACATTTAATTTTTTTCTGAAAAGCGTCTCGGACGAATGCGGACTAAATCAATTAAAAACCTACTTAACCTTCACTTCAAAGTCATTTTTTAAATAAAATACACACGAAATCAAGTGCTTATTATCTACAGTTCCTATCAATCTTATTAAAGAAAATGAATCGCTCGTGTACTCCGTCCATATGTTCTTAGATGCGGTGCAGTCGACGCGCCGCGAGGACCCTCCACTAAATGGGACGCGCCAATCTGCGTGCTACTGCGGAAGGATTTACAGCTGCCTCGCTGAATAATAGCTAGGAGACCTTATTTGTTGGAGACAGAAGAATTTTCTTAAAATTGGCATCTTTTAATTGTTTCAGACTCAGGTCAATTAATGGATACTATACTTACTGGTGGGAAAATAGGAATACCTATTTTTTGTATAAAATAGCTGTATATTTAGCATGTTTCGGAACGAGTAGCAATCAGACTAAAAGGCTCCTCCAATGATCTGTATTGATCAGCATCATCGGACTGTTGTGACTAAAAAGTCTCATCAGTCCGATCATCAGAATAGATCATCAGACTACTGTTCTTCGTTTGTGTAATTATTTATTCCACCAAGTGTTTAAAATATGCTATAAATCCGTATCTATTGCTGTGTCGGGTGACTTTATTTAATGTGTGGTTTTATTATTATGTTCTGGCATATTTATAAGTTGTTCTTTGTAAATTGTAACGTTGCTAAGAAAGCTTTGTCCACAAAATCTTAGATCTAACATACCTTAAGTTATTCTTTGGTCAGGTGTGGGTAAAATACTCAATGCCATTTATAAATTCATATTCATGAAAATATAGTAGTTGAAAATATTTACCTAAGAAAGGTATATGATGCAATAGATTTATGTGAAGTCATGATAATGATGATGATCAAACTTCACAAAAATACCCGTAGCTTGTTTCGGTGTGTTTTTCAATTCTTGTTAGCAGAAAACAACAGCGAACAGTCAGCGACCCCTATAATTAAAAGTTCGCAACAACTGGCGTCGACTACAAATGGCGGGAATTAAGGGCAGAGTCGAGTCGAGTCGCTTGTCGATGTCGATGTTGTCGGTAAAAGCTTGCATCAAGCATTCTAGTGCCGCTGACAATCGAGCGCACCTGTCGACAGGAAGGGCCGAGTTATGAGCTGAAGCGTTTTTGGAGCAAACTAGAGGCGAGTTTCAGCCTTTTTAATCTTTAGCAACCCTATTTACTTACATCTTTGCTATGCTAACAAATAAAAAAATAGGGTTGAAACTAACTTCATTTTGCCAGTAAGGTAGAATGGCCGCATGGAACTTTAATTTAGAGTTTAAACCTAGCACACCCGGTTCTTCTCTAAAGTGAATTTGTGAGTTCATGCTACTAATCCATGGATTCAAAAATAACGAGTGAAAAAAGGTATATCTAACACGCGTAATACAAGCTTAGTGCTTACCATAGTGCTAGCTATGTTAGACTGTGTGAATTGACCAATAATATTTATTTAGCTTAAACTTATACCTTGGACCAAACCATCCCTTTGTTTGGGGCTGGCACTTAGCCGAGAGACGCAGGTGCGTCTCCGGGACGTGCCCAATCAAGGGACGACAAATTGCTGAGCCCTTTGACGCTGTTTGCTGGCTGTTGGCAGCCCTGAAGGAATCTCGCAGGGACGCATTCTTATGCGCTCTACACACCAAAGCCGGCGGCCCGCCGGCACAGCCCGGCGGCCTAACCCGCCGGCCTTATTTTGTACTAAATAAAGCCGGCGGCCTACAAAATAAGGCCGGCGGGTTGGGCCGCCGGGCTGTGCCGGCGGGCGGTGTGTAGAGCGCTTTAGAATGGTCACCGTACGTGGTTTCGGACAAAGGCTTGACGGATTCAGCTATTTAGCCGTGTTGTCCATCTATTTTAAATTCCTGAACTCACTTCTTCCACGAAAATATAATTACGTTGTAAATAACCTTGAAATAATAAATGTTTGTGTGTGTGTAAATAATTTTGAAAACTCGTAGCTTTTTTGCATTTGCTTGCATTATAAAACATAAATCCTCCATAAAAATCGCTAAAGTAGAAAAAAAAAATATATCTATATTTTTTTTGTAATTGCGCATCCACATCTCTGGATAGACTCCAAAAATCGCTCTTGTAGACTGGATGAGCGTCACTACAGAACCTAACAAAGCATCTCAAAAATCGAACCCAGTTTACCTACCACCATGCTTATTTTAAGCAAGTAGATACGAACCTTGTACGTTGGGTTAATAGGCCATCTCCTTAACCCAAGCCCGGCCTTATTCATGAACTAAGAAAGCCGTAAACCTCTGGCGATAAACTAAGCGTTTTACACCCGGCCTTCTTTAGTGCCGGCTGAATATTTCACGAGCCGCTTCATTTTAGAAGTAGATCTGAGTGATTCCGATACCCTGTGGACTACATGATTTTATAATGAAGGTGCTGGCATCAATGTATCTATAAATGTTAATGTATGTGCTAAATGATAATTCTTGGTTAGCACATGGTTTTTTAAATTCGTAATTTATTAATCACTTGAAATTTTTGTAAGATAGTATAGTACCATTAATAAAATAGTAAAAATAGTTATTTTTCCCGTCACTGTAAAAGTACTTGAAACGTCGGAATGGCAAAGAAAATGCGCGATAAAAACTATAATAAAATAAATAATAAATAAATATTACTGGACAATTTTACACAGCGACATCTAGCCCCGTGGTAAGCTCGAAGCTTGTGTTACGGTTGCTAGATTTCTGATATACTTAATACTTAATATAATATACATACATAGATCGATTTTTTTTATTATACATATATAACACCCAGACACCCGGAACAAATATTTGCAGATCATACAAATTGTTGTTCCGAGGCGGGAATCGAACCCGCAACAAAATAAAATGAATATATCTCTATTTTCTCATCACAAACATTTATTATGGTAAAACTGTACGTAAACTGTACGGTTCAAGCTTCCATTGTTAACAAAAACACCCATTTATAAAAAAATAGTTTTGTTTAATTTACGGCTTTATAGGCAGTCACAGTCGAACTCCTTCCCTATTTCCAAGATTCGTTCGCTTAACTTTAATTTACTACACACACAAAAGACCTTCGACATCCTCAAATACCAAGTTATAGAACTTTTCCTATTACTTTGCGAAATCTCGAGAAGATTAGATCTATTTTCAAGAGTTCAATTCACGCGCCCTGTCGCCAAAAATAATTAAGTGAAGGGCTGTTATCCGATCAGATAATTTTCCTCTTCAATGCAAAGAAAATCTCGTGAAGTTCTGCAGTGCTAAGCCGTAGACTCTGCGAGTCAAAATTTAAAATAAGGTTTTAAGGTTTTAATGACTTATGATTATGATTAATGTTAACTACGAGTAGCTATTAATGTTAACTAGCTAATATTTTCCTACTTCTGTTTACTCAACCAATTATTTTTTTATCGATAAAAATATTACGTATACATATTAAACATTTTCTAGTAACCTAGTAAGCAATGACTAGTAAGTATTAGTTCACAGGAAAACTAAATTTAATGGTTGTTTTCTTTCTGTTACATAAGTCAGTTTTTCTGACAATTACAATCATCCATCTTCTTTGAAAAAAAAGGCGGAAATATTAAATTAATCTAAAATCAATATTAATTGAATTAGTGTAAAACATAAATAACAAATTACTTAAATCAACATCTTATTGAACATAGTAAATAGGTTAAGTAACTAGAAAAGAATTTAATAAAAATAATTAAGAATATAGATAGATTATGTTAAAGTAAGGTTCTATTTTTAATTGTGTTTATTAAATAAGCTCTTGAAGGTATCTTAAAGAATTACCCTTATACAAATAATTAGTTATTTAGTTATTAAAGTTTATCTTACGACTTTAGATACATCATAGTTTACTAGTTTTAAGATACTCGTAATCTTTTTACCACATAAGAATTAAATATCCATTGTCTATGGACGTTTGGCAAGCTGCACTTAGCGCGACATGGAGAAAACATCGGTATTTACGCCGGCCTGCCGCTGCCAAAAACCAGAATACGGCCTTCAAAGCAGTAAAAGCTATACGATACTATATGACGGTATGCCGTGTCGATGCTATAATGTGTTATGTGCTATAATATTGTGTAATATGACTGTTGAAATTGAGTATATCGCAAAAGATTCAATAGGAACTTCCGAAGTGCGAATTATTATTAATTGGAATACAAACATAATTTAAATTAAATCATTACAATTTAATTAAAATTTATTAAGTCATTCAGTACACGCAAAACAGCGAAAAATAATTGAAAACGAATATAAAGATTGGGTTTAAAATTATTTCAAATATTAGAAATGTATTTCTTAATTTATAGATATAAGTGTAAGTCTGCGGAAATCCTTTCTAAATATTTAAGATAACACAATTATTCTGTATAAAAAAACTTTCCCTAGTTAGTTGGATAGTTCCTTCCTAATGCTCACTTTCATCAGGTCTTGAACCTTGTCTCTTGATCGAGTTGGTCAATCAATGAATGCTTGAGTAACAATGACACCACACTAACACCCATATTCTTAGTCGTTTCCTCATAATATCCACTCAAAAATAAACAAGCGTTGTTCGTCTTGAGTGATCTTGAGGGAGTTTCAAGGTTTCAGGTACCTTACGTTTGACAGTTCCTACCTTGCCTCGAACTTGAGGTGAGCCGAAAAATCAAGTGGAGGACGAGTCTGGAGGAAACGACTAAGAATATAGGTGTTAGGCTAACAAATCGCTGGTATGATGATAGGCAGTGTTTTGTAATATAGATAATGTTTTGAATGTAAAACAGAATCTATATACTCGTATCTCGTTGTGTATCTCAAGCCTTTAGTAGAAGGATGGGCCGGAGCAGCAGACCGATAAATCACGCTCGTCGAACGCTAAATCTGCCAAGCGTCGGCGGCCGAGCCTCTAGATTCAATGGGAACTTACAGAGAACAATATTCAAAATCATACACGTTAATATTATTCACCGTTTTGCCAAATGGATTTTCTTGAAACACTTCGTTTTCTTCCTATGTGTTTTATCTGGTCAAAAAGGCTTGTCATTTTAGAATATTATTATATATAAACTGTTAGCAACTTTAATCCTTTATAAGTTAGAGGCGATATTTCATTCATACAAGACGATATAAAGATAGATATAAGACGTTATCTGTTTGTACTTATAACATAAGTAAACCGTTTATGGAAATTCGTTTAGGTATTTCAGATCAAATAATTTATAGTAATTTGCATCATACTCGTAGATATTTTTATTAACAAAAAACATGAAAAGTGTTAATTCTAGTTTCTAGAATATTCGAAGATTTATCTCGGATCCTCGAGTCTTGAGTATTTGAACAATGGCGACATTTTGCGTTTCATGCTGGTTTCACAATGGCGACATGCTTATACTTTTAGCAAATACTCCGCGATGAGTCGAGCGTCAAACACCGGCCCTAGACACGATGGGGGCGTAACATGGCTGGTACACTTCTACACAATATCTTGACGAATAATCTTTCTTATAACCTTCAAACAGTCTGATTGAGCATCGAACATCAGAGGCTACTAGTCCGCCATTTTGAAATGAATGGGGCCTGTGATGAAACGCATAGCAATTGTCAGAGTAAATTATACCAAACAAAAACAATTTCAGAGATTTTGGTCCAATGTAAAAAATAATTTGACTTCCTCTGCTGGTCATAGACGCATTATATCCAGCTGTAGACGTCTAATGGTTCCATTAAAGAAAAGCTTTAGCAATATCAATCAGAAGCAGCTTGAAATAGTGTGTCAGCAGTTCTAATAATTTAATACTTTTTGTCTATTTTAAATTAATCGTTACTTCTATTAACTGCACCAGTTGTTTTCCTTCCACTGTGCCTCAGACAGGGGCGACTTAAGACTTGTTGCGGCCTCCCTGCTATTACATATCACCCCAAATTATTAAAAATCGGCCCAAATGAAAACCAACCTTAAATCTTTACACCAAGGCACTTTTTTCACCACCAGGCCAAGCTTTTGCAGTCTGTGAAATATGATAATCCGTCTGATGATGGTATTCATAGTTGTATAGCTTCTGTTGCGTGTTCTGTGGCGGAGGAAGAAGCCTTGAAGCCTTACTTAAAGGGAAAAATTAGTATGCATTTCAAAAGATTGTGGTGTTGGTTTGTTTTGACTGAACTTACTGCGGTCAACACGGTAATCCGCCTAATCATTGAGGCAATTACGTATCATTAGGTATGTTTACCGATTCCGTTTAGAATAATCTAGATCGGTCTTCATAATTAAACCTATTAAAAAATCAAGGGTCATTAGTCAATATCGATTTAGTCCACATTGAAGACATTAACTGTGAAATGTAATAATAATGTAAAATGTGCATTACTATTATCTAACACTGCGCACTATCACCAGTCGATTGTCACCACCAATAAACATCTACATTTTTTATTGTCGGATAAAATTTTCTACAACTGTAATAATAATACATAGATAATTTTAACACCACCGTCCAGTTACATTTTGCAGTTTTTCTTTCCATCCTCAGGTTGTCTGGAAGAAATTGCTTTAAGCAATATGACCGCCCATTACGGATACGTTTTTGTAGTTTTAAGTTCTTATTGGTGTGTGTAATAAAGAATTATCTTATTATGTTATAGATTATCTTGTTGCCAGTTAATAATAAATAAGTGGCCACTTCAAAAATTCATTGTAATTAATATTTGATATACGATACTCTGCTTTACGCAAAGGATCGAGAACCCTCAGTTTCCGGAACGCTTCGATAGCGCGTTCTAGAGCTCGTTCAAAATTACTAGCGCCATCTATTAGCGTCTACGGGTAAACTATTCTAAGGAGTCTATTAGTGTAAAAATTATAGATCGGTTATTTAAAAGTAACAATAATAATTATAGCGCATACATGTCATGTCTGTCATGAGAGTTAGGTTAGGTAAAAAAAACTATAAACGTGGGAATATAAGCAATCGCAGCTTTAAATTTTCCCAGTTAGTAATAGTAATACTATCATACGTTCGGTGATTAGATATTTTTTTTATAGAAGTTATAGAATGCTATTTGTCGGTATCGTCTCTATTGCCTTTCTGTTCTCTCGAAGAAGTAAGCCATATAACTCAATTACAACTCCTTCGTTGGTTGGGATACGAGACCGCACTCGAGGGTTTCTTACCACTAAGCCACCGGAGTCTTGTATCTGAGCCTGTCTGAGCTCTGAGCTGATTATTGTTCGTTATAGATTTATTTTTAAGACTATTTGTCGGAGTGAATAGTTAGTTAGTTTTTTATTCTTTAAAGATATAATTTAAATAAACAGGGTATTTTTACCTTTTTCAGGCACCAATTTATTTACTACTCGTATAAGTACTAACTATTTATTGTACTAAGTGACTTTATTCAAGTGATCTTTAGGATTTTTTTGAAATTAATGTTTAATTTAATTCGTGATTGTTAATCACTTTTAGTATGTATAAACATTTTATATTTTTACTTTTTAATCATTAACATGGCTAAGATTTCTGTTATGCTAACTATGGAAATAAATATGTACGACTCCTTTCTTAGACATGTCCTTCGCATAGTCCATCCATCTACTCTCAATACTTAACGTTCTTCTCGTCACAATCTTTCATTCGACATGATTTTCGTCACAAAGCATCAAAATAAATCATGATTATTTTATGTATGTAATAAGTATTTAATAACTAACTGCGGAAAAAGCATTTTGGTATGATGTTTTTCCATAAACATTAACCCTCAATTTGTACTTTACAACTCCCTACACCCCCGTTTTATTACATAGTATTCGTCACAGTAAATTATCGGTACAATTACCATAACAATCGCTTTATGGCGCTAAACAATAAATTAATAAACTCTATGAATGTGGCGTGACTCGTAAACTGTATTTACTGTGTAACAAAGTGATTTTTACAGCTTTTTCTGTATAAAGTTACATGGAAAGCTTGGCCACGACGAATTATGAAATTTTCTAATTATACGGTTTATAATAAGTTGACTAGCTCAAATTAAAAACTGCATAATTAAAACATCTACATAACTGATATTGAGCTTGTTTTAACGATTTCAAGTGGTAAAGGCTGGTTTATCATGACCCCAATTTACGTTACAACTGCTGGGACACAGGGACTTTTCCCTTCAGGAGAGAGACCAGGTCTTAATTCACCTTGCTGGATAAGTGCGGGTTGGTCACATACCCTTCAATCTTTTCTGCCGGTTTCTTCACGATGTTTGCTTTCACCTTCACAGCACGTGTTCAAAGCAGAAATGCGCCGCCAGGTTAGAACCCACAACCTTAGAATTGAAAGTCGAGTATGCTCCCACTAAGCTAGCACGGCTCTACTTCACGGCTTTTCTAAAATAATAAATCATATTACTTACTTATTTGAGTACTAAGCTTCTAACATCGCAACCGAAAACGCACCAAAACATACCAACCCAATTTTAATACATTTGAAGAGGCTATCAAGTTAAAAGAGATTGAAGCCCGTATTCATATGCCATAGGACGCGTGAAATTACTCTTGCGATTATGACGTTACTGCCCCGCTGGCTCGGCCCCCGCCGTGTAATTATAGCCTTTGATGGCCCCCTCTGTATCACCCGTGAATTTGTGTATTACTATGGAGGGAAGCTGGTGGGATTTTTTTTCTAGATATTTCTTTTATTTCAAGAGTATAATTCTCGTTATGGCACGAAATTCGTTCTTATTTTTTGAAAGGTTAGAGTTGCAACAATCTCTAACATTTTGACTCAAAAATTAATGCAATTAGCCAAAATAACCTTATAGTTTATTTTTTGCCGCACGGGAAAATAATTTAACTATCAAGAATTAAAAAATGTTGTCTTTTTAAATTGTAAAGCATTATAAACGTGTTATAGTTCCTTCGACAATAAATAAAGTTATTATTAAAAACAAAAGCTCCTGGTCTAAACGAAAAAATTCCTCGCCAGATTCCACGACATCTGGGTCCGAATTCTTTCGAATTAGTTTACGGAGATGGAAAATTGAAATACAGCGGACAGCTGCGCTTTTCTTGTTAGTGAGAGTGGACTGTGGTATTTTCTTTGTATTTAATCCTTAATGTTTAATTTTATACTTTACTGCCTTTACCTACCTACTTAACAATTATATTATAATTTTACTCCAAATTCCCATTGTACTCCAAATGTTTTAGTTTAAAATGTGTATTGTGTGTTTCTGTTTTTGTGGTGTGCAATAAAGTATTTTCCACTCTATTCTATTCTATTATAATTGTGCTGAGTATCAATGAAATGATTTTCATTCTTCCAATTTTTTATTATTATCATGATTTGTGGACAAAGGCCTTTATTTCCGTGTATTTACTTTGTACTGGATTATTTACTTGTACCTACATGTTTATTTCCAGAAAAGGCTTTACAAATTACTTTGACTTATCTTACTTTAAAAGAAAAAAACGTAACTACCTTAAAGGGTTTAGAAACTTATATTCAAACTAAACGCAAACTATCTCAATCCACAAGTTTTGTACTAAAGTACCTACATTTACAACACCATTCAATTCCGCTCCATAATCGCCTCTAATTGTACTCACCGAAGGGCGGGATTTGCATAATTTTTGCGCTCAAGTCCCACGAGAGCACTTTAATATTCTGCATAAATCCATACAAAATGGCTCAGATGACAAACCTTACGCAGATAGAACGCGCTTCCCACTTAATGAGGGAAGTAAAGCGCATACACATTTTGAAAAGCAGAATAAAATAACTATAATACCGTCCGGGATCCGTAGAACATGGTTAGCACTTTTTTGTTATTATGGTTATCAAGTCTATTTTGTATTATATAAAATTTTCCTGAGGTGAAAAGTAACCTTCAACCAATATTCATGTTATTATACATAGTTATATAGTTCATGTTATTCGACATTTACAAGAACCTATTAGTAAATTTTGTCTTACGATTTCCATCAACTCATGAGTTATTCAGCCATTTTGCCAAATGCAAACTGCTTGGTTTTCTTTGAAAGCTCCTGGTTGAAAAATGCCATCTTGTCAATCAAAATGTCTGTCCGCCATCATAAATTATTATATCTGATACACAAAATTACCGCTTTTGATATACTATCGAGTTTGAAAGTTCCAGCAAGTTAAAGGTTTGTGCCAGACGGCCAAACTTGTATCCGATGATTTTTAGAATGTTCGGAAACTTGAGGTTCTCCCAAGTTTTCTATATTTACGAAGTTTAGCGAGTTTTTCTGATAGAAGGGTTTTATTAAATTCCGCTGATGTTGTTTGATAAGTTGATAACTTTTAAAGGAGGTCGGTTGTTGGCTTAACTTTTGTGAGAAATCATAAATCAATATCATAATTTAACTTTGTTGATGAGATTATGGAATATTAAAGAGCCAATATTTTTTGATATTTTGTTGAATTATTAGAAGGTGGATTGGATTGGTCACTAAAGGTAAGAAATCTCTCTCATGTTTGATTTTTGGCTGTGAAACTGGCACCTCGTATTTATTTTCTGTCAAATCTCCGACATGAAAAGCCCCAAGAGCAAAACAAACGAACATCGGGTATTAAAGGCCGAATTAGTCGGCGTCAGAGTGGCACAAATAAAAAGCTGTGTTCCAATCGATAGGGTTTTGCAAAGAGCACACTCCTGTTTGCGGCGTGCTCTATCACTCGACATGCCACTTCCATTAAGGTTAGTGCATTTGATGCAGGTTTGGAGTTTTGGGAGTGCATTACAGTTTTAGAATTATCTTAGTGAATAGGTACTAGCTTCTTAACTTAGCTTCTTACCTAATGCAGTCAGTCTTTGCAGTGCTTAATCTGACGAACCATCGCTATGATGAGATATTCACAATTTCTCTAAAATTTCTTAAAATTCATTTTTTTATATATTTTTAATGTACCTATATACCTAATTAACCTTATAAGCGCTATTTTTATCATTACTATTTATAAATCTACATAATATTCTTTTTCATTTATGTATTCTAAATCCATGTAAATAGTTTTGTTTCGATGGAAATATATATTTTGATTTCAAAGTCAAGTAAGTATTTGATTGATAGTACTTAAGAACCAAATACAATTACCAAAGCTAGAATGCTGACAAATCGCCGATTGTTTGACGTCGGCATTAAACAGCGAAATGTCAATATTTGCCGGCAGAGGGCGCGGCAATCCCTCGCAAACAGACGTCTCTAGATGTACCCCCTTTGTTACATCTCATTAATAAACATCTGAAGAAGCGTTTTCACAAAAATCTACAGAACGGTATTGTACAAATGTAGATTTGTACCTTTGTAAGGACGTCGTTGAAAAGGCCCTTTATTCGTTAATAGGATATAAAATGAGGAAGATTTTACTTTCAGTTCATTTGCTGATTTTACAAAGTGTATTACGTATTAGAGATTTTTGTAGTTAGAGCTACTTACTTCAAACGACACAGGGCATAGGCAATAATACAGCGGACTTTATTAAGGACAATATTTGATATTTTTATGTACTTATCATATTAATTTATTTGTTTGCTATTTAGAACTTAGACTAGTTATAAATAATAATGAGGGTGTAAATAAGTATTTATTGACTTCTCCATGTCGTGAGTGTTACTATTTTATTCGTAAGTTAATACTCGGTACGATAAAGTTGCTCATTCAAATATATTATATGACATGCAATACAATCAACACAAGGATTCCTTTATACTTTATGTTTTTAACCCTCAATAAATTCACCATATAAGCCCTCAGAAGATTTGAAAATCACAATAAGATTACATTTCAAAATATTCCGTCATGACGGAGCAATTGAAAACAGATTTCAATTGACAATAGCGCCACCCCTTTGGTGAAAAAAAACAAGTTGTAAATAATCGCGGTTCTCGTAGACCGCTATCAATATTCCTGTTATCCCTCCTGCATTATTTATGTCGTGTGACCCATTCTTCACACTTCCCCGCTGTTGGGGGAATTAGGATAAATCTATGCACTTTTGTGTTCATCTTCTGAATAAACAAAAATCAACTAAAACCACAATATTTTAGGTAGGTCTGCCTGTATTGCAGTGCAAAGAGCTTTTTGATTGCTTATAATATTAAAAATCGCGCTCATTTAATGAGGATTAAATATAGCTCTATATTTGATTTATAAAAAAGTGGAAAAAAATAGTTATTGTTTGTTTGATATTCCTTATAATTATGGAAGATACTCGAGTACTAGATAACTGCAAGACGTTTCCTCGCTGAGTAAACGATCGGCAAGACAGTCAAGAATATAAAAACATTCTAACACTCAGAGATAACTAGATTCCGTAAGAATCGAAATTATAGAGATAGACACGATTGCCTTTACAGAAGCTCAATTTACAGATCCTTTGTGTGGCGAGGCTTAAGGCCGGTCCATTAGCTCATAAGTGCTGCTCTGTTATCTCGTTCTCAAGCCCGACTTTAACACTCTATGGACAATTCATTACGTTGGTACAGCTTTGAACCTTCTTTGAACCATGAACTGTTTTTTAATTTTCTTTATAGCCAGTACAGTTCAGAAGATTGAAGTTTACAATCATAAAAGTGGCGGTTTGAAAGGTCAAATACATAGCTAGTGGAACAGATTTCTGTTGAGGTAAAAAGTTTTTAAGGCCGTGAGTCGATCAAGTTCTATTGGTGAGACCAAAACCCATTGGTGAAACGTAATATGAGTTAATTTGTAGATAAAGATACATCAATTAAAACAAAAACTACCTACTATCAAACCATTAAAGGATTTAAGTAATCATATATTCTGTTTATTTGATATATTTCTTGAATTAATCACAAGTATACCTTTGTCATTATTGCAGCACTTACACTCGCTTTGAAGACAGCTGTCTTGACTATGCCCTGTAATTTCAATGGCAGGAAAAGACAGTTATCTCTAAGGGACATTTAAAAGGTACAGTTTAAATGTAGGGATGTTTTATGCTGTTATTATTCTGTTTGAAGCGACACTAGGTGTAGGCGACAGTTTGTCGAGGATACATTTGTACTTATTTGTTTTATGCAAATAGTTGGTATTCAAATAAAGTAAGTATTCAAATGTAAACATTTTTCAAATAAGTTTTTATTAGTGGGTTTGATTTTTTCAAATAAGTTTTTAAGTTGGTTAGAAAGCTCAGCGCTTCAAACAATTTTTTAACACTATAGAAATCGCAGCAAAATTTTTGTGAATAACGTGTGTCAAGTAATTGTACGTACGACTAATAATAACAAATATAGGAATTTTAAAAGAAGCATATTTATTTCTCTTTATACCAATAAAACGATGTAATAACAAAATAAAAATTAAAGTATAAGTAAATTTAAATAATAGTATAAAACTTTCATACATTGCGTACTTGTAAAAACTTTAAAACCCACCAACCACACTATTCGATCTTTATCTCGTGAGATTTCTTAGATTCTCATGCAATTCAAACGATTCGAAAATCAAATATCTCCATTACACTTTATACGGGCTGATCCTTATAAATGTTGAATGTGGTATTCAGAGCTGTGCACTCGAGCGTTGGAGGTTCTGATATTACGTTCAACTTAATATAACGGGCAGACAACGTGTAGGCACTTATTCTATTGATGTTTATTTATTTATTTATTTAATTTAGGCACAGCCAACAGCACACAATTACACAACACTTGTAAACGGTATTATACTCAGTCTTTTAACTGTAACATGTGCCTATAATAGGCCAGCACAACAATGATTAATAACATTGACATATAAAACTATAAAACTAAGTATTAAATTAAATAAAATTAAAATTAATTAGTAATGAGAAAGAAAAAATTAATGAGAAAGAAAAAACAATAATAATAATAAATTATAACTAAAAATTTTAAATAAGATAAAGAATGTCCATAAATATAAGGAGGTCTTACAATTAATCAATGTCACGATTTGTTGTGTGCTGAAAATGTTTCAGCACTGTTTGTTTGAATTCAAATATGTTATCACTGAAGATGTCCAAATTAGGAAGCTGTTTAATAATGTAGTTATATTGGTTACAAAGTTGAATAATAGGGGCTCGTATTCCAATGTTAGTTTTACAGAATGGTGTGTTAAATATCTTATTAATTGGTTGTCTAGGAATTCTAGTGGGGACAGATAAACCAATGTTATCAAGAATGTCACTACAGTCGGTTTTTCTGTTAACTACTTTATGTAAAAATGTTAACTGTTGTGTGATCCGTCGGTTATAGAGCGAATGCATGTTAAAATAATTAAGTCGTTGTAAGTAAGGAGATCTATGTGAGATTTGTGGAGATATGTAAGCCAGATGACGGGTGAAGGAACGTTGAATGCTTTCCAATCTTTGTGAATGAATTGCGTAGAATGGGTTCCAAACTATACAAGTATATTCCAAAATGCTTCTTACAAGTGAATTGAACAGAATAATTTTAGTGGTAATCTTTTTGAAGTCTCTTGTGTTGCGTTTAAGGAATCCAAGCATTTGAGCAGCTTTTTTAGTAATTTTATCATAGTGAGTGGTAAAACTTAATTTACTATCTAGCGTTACACCAAGGTCGCGTATTTCACTGACTTGAACAATTTGTGTATTATTTATGTGATAGTCTGATTTAAGGGAATTTTTTTTCTTGTAAATTTCATGAAAAAGCATTTGGCGGGATTAAGTACCATTAGGTTATCTCTACACCATGAAGAGATGGAGTCTATATCGTCTTGGATTAGTTTAATATCAGATATTGACTTTACGGTGTGATAAATTTTTAGGTCGTCAGCAAATAGGGAATAGCTACAGTGTTTTATTTTGAAAGTTATGTCATTAATAAATATGGTAAAAAGAATTGGTCCTAGATGGGAACCTTGAGGTACACCTGATTTAGCATAATAAACCTCAGACTCATATCCTTTTGATGTTGCAGGAACACTGAATAAACAGAATACTCGTCTAATATTTATACAATGATTGCTAAAATTAAAAATAGTAATAATAAATAAATGTCAAACAATTACAAATTTTAATGAATTATAAATGTCAATATTATAAGGTAAACGTGTTATAGCGGTCACCTGCATTTTGAACGCATCTTCTCCAAATGCACCATTCAAAAAAGTAGTTGCATCGGATCCGTGATCAGATGGGAACTTTTTGTGTGATCAGATGCAACTACAATCTGATCATATGATCAGTTGGGAAATACCCCACCCGAGTGGCTGGAGACGGTATGAAGGATTGATGTCTATCCCCGTATTACCTTTCCGAAGGATATTGTATGTCTTTATAGCCTTCAACAGGGGTATATAGTAGTGGCATGCTCATATTATGAACACTATATTACTGCTTTATTGTATTATTTAAACTATGCTGAGAGATAAGATGCTGTCTCGTCTCTCGTTCGGAAAGTGAAATAACTATATTTTCTCTTCAATTTAATTCATACAAATTAAACATCTCAGAAAACGGAATGCTCAGTTTCACCCAAGCGACAATTGACCGACCCGCACTTGGCCAGCGCATGGTAAAGTAAGTCCTTTTTTTCCTAACAGAGGGATTTTTTGTATTGCCAGCATTCTGTGCGCTTTTACTTTTATTTTAACTTTAATGGAAATACTTTATGTAAATACTTGTAATTTTATGAGTAACCATTTATTATATTATATTAATGCACTACCACGCTACTTACACAGAATCGTTAAACAATTTAAAATATAAATCCCTGAGCAAAGTTTAATCCCACAATATGATTTGCTAGATTTTTCACAGCAATGCGCGGCTCACCGCGAGTTAACCCAGGGGAAATCCACAGTGCATTAGCTGGCGATACCTGAGCTTGTGACGTGCCTCTGTAGAAGCTTCCAGAATTTATATGCATATTCTTTACAATAACTTATGGTACATGGTTATACCAAAATGAACTAAAAAACGAGTGCGCTGGAAGAGAACAAAGCCAGAATTTATAGGCCCCCACGTGCCTAAAGCACACCACAACGATAACGAATCTGTTTGACATCTAGAAGCGACAAAGTAAGAAAATATACTCACAAAAAATAATTAAAAGTGTAAGATGTAGCTACTTGTAAGTGGGAATTCACTGTTTTGTATTATTTGTAAGATTTACTGTGATACATTCTGTGAATTTTCTGTCAAGAAGTCAAGTATAATAAATAAATAAAAATAAAACTGATTCATGGTTAATATGAAATAAACGTTTTCCTAATTTCTTAATTTAACACCAAACTTATAACAAAGATTAAAGGTACGCAGTATAACATAACACTGGGTCAATGGGTGGCCTTATCGCTGACAGAGATTTCTGCCAAGGCGAAAGTATTCTTAATATTAAAAATATAAGAATAGATAAGAAAAAATCATGACTAGATGATTGCCGAAATCTCTAGAAAACAACGCTTTTATTTTTATCAAGGAGTTTTATTTGGTTCTTCTCGCACCGAACCGTAATATTTTTGAAACATTAAATTACTTTATTATGCTCTTATATTTGTGTTAGTTATTGAACATAAATGTAATACAAACGCCCTATCCAGTCCTTATTATGCTATGGAGGCTGCTGTCCACCAAACAATGCGACGGACAGAACTTTCCCTTTGTGAACTATTCCGTGCTCTGGCCGCTTCTCAAACGCACACCTTCATATTTGTGGTACTACATATCACCGTATGGTGCAGGCCTAAGAATAGCACCACCCAATTTATACCCGCAGCTGTAATCACACTGGGCCCTACATTCACTCGAGAGCTTTTAACTGCGACAGTGTTTGTCAAACTATTATTTCTACCTGAATAAATAAATATAGCTTAATTAGCTCGAATGTTGTGTTACGGGTGCTAGATGTCTAATAAATTTAATGGAATGTAATACATACATTGATAGATATTTTTTAGTGCATAGAAAATATCAAGAGCACCTTAACAAATATTTCCAGATCATTCAAACGTTTCTTCCAAGGGAATATAAACCTCTTGCGTCGCAGACGGACCTTCACCCGCTGCGCCACAGAGGTCGTCAGAGATAGGGAAAGGAGTTAAATAAGAAAAAACAAGGCACGAGTGAGTCCATCAAGTTTCTTCGCATTGGCCATCTTGTAATCCGGTAAAGTGCTCAAGAGAGGAAATAGGGTTAAGTTTTAAAAGCACTCCGTCTTCCGGGATGAAGGTGTAAGTTGCTAGCGATTGAAGAGTGAATTTACAATTAGCAGCCTGTAGATGTCGCAGTGCCGTGTGCTGTCTTAAGAATAGTACCACCCCAAATCAGGGGATTGGTATAAGTACTTTTAATTTATCTGACCTGCCGACAACTTCACGTTCGTTTTTGTACGTACGTTATCTTACATTTTATATAATACATACTTTAGACCTCGATAAATGTACTATCCAACATAAAAATAAACTTTTATACGGATTTTAGTTTACCTCTTGCACCACCCAGTTGGACTAGAACAGTCGGATTCCTTAAATAAATAATGAGGGAATCGACGCACCCGGCTTCAATTGCTTTAACTTTTTAATAATACGCGCTACGGACCGTTTTACTTCTGTAATGAGGTAATATTTCGATAATAGCCTTAATATGTCTGTATTATACGGAAACAAGTAACAGCTAAGTAGATACTTATAAACATACTTAGCGCTTCTTTTTGTTTACATAAAGGTATACAATAATCTTAAATGGTGTCTATAAAAATACCTTAAGTATTTTTTGGTTTGATCACAGTTACTTGAAATGTAAATAATTAAGAGGAATTTAAAAAATACAAAATAACATTTAACAAATCAAATTAAATCAATGCATCGTTTTGGTATTTAATCCCGTCTGGAAACAGCACAGGGTATCCCCCGCTGAAAGGTTTAATGAAAACGAATGGTACTTTGCACTCCGAAAACAAATAAAAAATAGCTGCAGTGGAGATTTTACGTTGGTGATAGTCGAAATAGAGTAGGTACCTAGATTATAACTAAACCAAGACGACCGTTGTGGTAGAGCAGGCGATGGTCCGCCTGCGACGCAAGAGGTTACGGGTTCATTCCCGCCAAATATATTTATATATTCATAGAATGCTATATTCACTTAGCTTTTACTAACAGTTAATATTTTTTTTAATTATAGAATGGATCACGGATGCCGTAAATGAACTGAAACGTTAATGTGAAATAGAAGGTTCAGTAAAAATAAATGATAAAGTAGATAATTTTCATTAAAGAACAAGATATAATCTGGGGTCTATTTAAAATAAGAGTGCATAATGACCCTTGTGATCTAACCTAGGCCACATCACCATTTTACATCAAGTGAGATTGAAGTCAAACGAGAATCTATCTGCAATAAAGAAAAATTTTATTTTATTGAATTACACATTAAGATTGGAAATTAGAACTTAAGGAAAAAAAGTCATGTCAATTGTAAAGTCTCCTTAAAATTCCACACCTCGGGTTTTGACTCCGAACAAATTAAATCAATTACCAGCCATCTGGCTTTTTGTCACCGAATGTTCCCCATTTGTTAGTATTAAAGCTTTTATTTGCTGGGCTGTGGAATAACACTTTGTTTACAAAGTTTTTTATGTTGCTTAGCAAAATAGCGTTTTTGACTGGTGAAGATATTTTATTGGATTTGTTATTAAAATAGTTTCTTGCATGAAACACGGAAAAATCATCAAGTACAACAATTATAAAAATCGATTCACCTGCTCTATAGTTCCGATGTAAAATACTAATATTACTACAGTAAAATGTAGTTTAGTATGCATTTGCCGCTAATGAAATACGAGGCAGGAAATAATTTGCAATGGAAAAACTTTGTTACAAAATCGAATATTACGATAAAAGCTTATTCCAACAAGAGCTGGCTATTGTCTTGTGCAGTGAATACAAATGGTGGGCAAGAAGCATCATACCAGCCTAAGAGTAGTACTTACCACTTTTCTTCCACCTCTAAGCGATTTAATAATAATTATAAATATTGTTGCGAAGTATGTCGTGGTTTATACTTCGCTGAGCACCTGCTAGCTGAGCTAGATTGTTCTAAAAAAAATTGTTCTAAAAAATTATGCCCACTTTGAAAAAACGTTATGAAACTGGCATGTCCAGAGAACTAAGAAAAGTTTGAAGGGCATTATTGTGTTATAATATCAACCCGCACTTGTCCAGCGTGGTAAATTAAGAACCTCTTATCAAGAGAGAAGTCCCTGTGAGAACGTAAATAGGGTTTATGATGATACATTTTGATATTTAAATCCTTTAATAATCTTTAATTTAAGATTGATACTTGAGTTAAAACATGGGCAGTACTATTCTTAGGCCGACAACACAGACCTTCGTTGTACAATCGCTTTAAAGTCACGCATTCATTGAAACAAGGAAAACGGATAAAAACATCAATTGGAACGTGACGGGCCTCGGTTCAAACAGCGAGCGCTGATTAAACACGAAAGCGAATAAAATGGACTGGAAATTGAAAAACTGTTATTTCTTGTTGTTTTCTAATAAACAATACCATTTCTGAGATTATTTCGTTTTAAATTTTTGGCTGTGCCTTAATAAAAGCCTTTTTACGCGGATAGCGTAGGTTTTTTTGCGGTCAAAAGTAGCGTTTTTTTGTTTTATATTTATTAGGCCTTCATTTCACCATGATTTCCAAGCGCGGGTAACTTTTAATTCAAATGCCGCAATGTTCTGAAAACGTGCAATGCGTCAAAATATTATTGTGATTACTATCATGTTCAAAACTAGCAGGAGCAAACTAAACAATAATTAATAGCGTGAAACCGAAGGCAAACTTTCTAACAATTTCTGAAACAGATAAAAAAGAACAGAAACCAGACGCCGACTAAAAAGTTGCGCAACAAAAACCCGGCGACGCTTTGTTCTTGAATGAATCCAGAGTTTGATAAATACTTGTAGTTAGAAATCCTGATAAAGGCTGACTATGTGTTTTTTAATTGTTGACTTAATGTGGCCCTTATAAGCGCAAAAGTCTGCATACAGTTTGGTTATGAAGATTGTTCACGTTCTTGAGTTAATGGTTGTTTGTTACTCTTACATGAATAAACAATTAAGAGTTTAAAATGAAACTTCAGGATAATATTGTTCATCTAAAAAGCGTGGTAAGCATGGTGAATTTACGAAATCCTTAATACCTTTAATGGTATCATCATCATCTGTAAGGTAAGACTTTTTATAAAAAATCCAATAAAATATCGTCATCAGTTAAAAAAAAACAAAAGAAAGGGAATATTAATCGCGGCAAAATCTTTTATAACGCAAATAAAATAATAATAAAATGACTTTAAGAATTTCTCAATAAAGCCTTTGTACAGCATTGGACGTCAACGGCTGGGACGACGCACGGTGAATGACTTGCTTTTAAATGTAAGTACCAAATGTCAACATTTGTCCGAGTATGTACAAGTCAAGTCAACCACAGCCAGGATCCCAGTCTATTGGGTTTGTTGCATGGAAGCGGCGGTAGGTAGTGTGCACAAATGTTTGTGATAAATAGTTATGTTGCTTGAAGTTATTTGTAGAAACGCTGTATTTAATTCGTTTTAGATTTTTCTTTAAATATTTTGTAGCTCTAACACAATCGCCCAAACTAAAACTATGGTCATCCGTCGTCGGTTCATACCAAATTTCTTATGAAACCAACTTTGGGAAAGAATGTTGCGAGATCGAAACAAATATTTAATCAAGTGGACTAAAAGATTTGTCACATTGGAGATGTAAAAATTAAATATAAATAGGTAATTGAGAAATTGTATTCCAATTTTTAACTTAATTGTTATCTGCAACGGAAAATATCTTGAGTAAAGTCGCGCGTAAATCATCTTTTACCTAAAATTCCTTAAAATGTTAACGTATGTAACCAAAATGTAAAATAAATAATAACCTTTGACGAAACTGAAATTGAATTCTTTCATAATTCCATTCAGGAACTGTTCAAAGAATTAAACAAAACAATTTCAAAGAGAGCTTTTGTGGCTATTGAAATGTTGACCAAAGCCCGACTACGTAACTAGTTTCAGTTTCAGATATTACAAGGGAGTAGGGTTAAGACATAAACATGGTGAATATATTTTCAAATTAGCTATAAATTTCACTACCTTTATCCCGTTGCTATGGCTAAAATATTTATTTATTTATTTATACAGTCTATAATTTTGTATATAGTGTCTGTGCACAAGGTCCTGTGATATTTAATTGTTTATTTACCCTTAAACATAATTAGGAAACATTATTGCAACCAACGTAAACCAAAATGTAAACCTAATACGTAATTCATCCATAACTCTATTTCTAAGGACTCAATATTGAAGCCATACAATATTAAAATATCCTTTGAACTGGCAACCGGACCTGAAAAGCAGCTTATTTCATGTAAGCCGTTAGTTAGTCAGCTTTTAGTTAAATTTATATACACACTTCTTGTTTTGTTTTGTTACTTTTGGTTTGCGGTTAACTGACTGTTAATAAAATTATGTATAGAGAGTATTATATTATTATGAGACGTATTGTACTGGCCCAAAAAAAGTATAATACCATTTTACATGGACATAAATCATCATATAGGGTTCCATTTTCCATTAAAACGCAACAAAGGGCTTTCACATTTTCATTACATTAAATGAGTTCTGCATAATTGTGAATTAAAAGAAACACGGCAATATTGACGTAATACGATTTATCTCAGGACAACATGATTCAGTGCTGTTTCAAAAGGCTTGGTCCTACTAACAGCGAAATAATAAAAAATGAAGAAAATGCCGTTATATACACAAAAGCTTAATTTAAGAATTTAGCCAAAAATGAAAACAATACTTAAAAGCAAAACAAGAAGTAATCATAATCAAAAATTCTTTATTGTACACACAAATACAGACATTTTAAACATTGGCCAAATAAAATATTTCATTCACAATGGGTATGCCTAAGAGTTTTCTAACAGAAAACCAGGACATAAAGAAAACAACATTTACAAAGTGTGAAGTATGTTTTTTAATCGCTACAACAAGCAACACACACAGCGATAAGGCGCAGATACAAGAGAAATAAGAAAAAGGTTTCCTAATGAAACAGTGGCGCCACCCCAGCCGTCTGATAGCTTTGTGGAAGCTTTCGTGTTTTCTTTACGAATTTGGAATAACCTTTACATTCGAAAATAAGTGTTCGAATTATAAAACATTCATGAATTTCGAATAGGAACGTTTCATTCAGTTCTATTAATTTGAGTAATTCCAAAAATATGAAATAATTTTTAGTTTTCAAGTTCATCATCATCATCATAACAACCCATACCATGTATGGGCATAGGTTTCCCAATTAAATGATCCACCAGAACAGATGGGTACTATTCTTAGGCAAGAAATGTTTCAAATTATTCTCAAACTCAATTCTGTAGAATAAAAAAACTAAAATTATCATATTTAAGACATTTATTTGTTGGAAAGCAGGGCCGGGTCTAAACAACTGGATTAGCAAATTTTTATACAGAATGTAAAACTATTGGAGTTATCCCATAAAAAAAAAAGTGGCCAAGTGCGAGTCGGACTCGCCCATGTAGGCTTCCGCAGCAATTGTTTATATGAAATAGTTTATGACGTATTATAAAAAAACTACTTGATAGATTTCGTTCAATATTTTTTCTAGATTTATCATCCTCTTATTTTAGAAATTAGAGGGGGGGGGGGGACACTCTGTTTTCCACTTTGGAAGAGTCTCACGTCCAAAGTATTAAGTTAAAAATTAAATGGTGTTAGAAACATTGTTATGATTTTTAAAGACCTATTCATAGATACCCCACACGTATGGGTTCGATTAAAAAAAAGTTTTTAAGTTTCAGTCCTATGTATGGGGACCCCCAAATGTAATTTATTTTTTTTCAATTTTTTTATGATTTCTTAGTGCGGTTTACATAATACATCTACTTACCAAATTTCAACGTTATAGCTCTTATAGTTTTGGAGAAAAACGGCTGTGACATACGGACGGCCGTACGGACAGACGGACAGACGGACAGACGGACAGACGGACAGACGGACAGACGGACAGACGGACAGACGGACAGACGGACAGACGGACAGACGGACGGACGGACGGACATGACGAATCTATAAGGGTTCCGTTTTTGCCATTTGGCTACGGAACCCTTAAAACGAATGTCCAATTACTAGGTATATATTTTTTCCTATTCAATACAAAATACACGAAATAAAAACACATAAAAATACACCTATTACAACCCAGAATAATATCTTCACGTCTGTCAAGTTTTCTTATTTATCTTATTAAAACCACCTCAACCTAATCTCATTACGTAGCAGGAAAATAAGCAAAATATTTCAGCGCGCTCTAATCAGCTGACGTCTGTCCATCCGCCATTTTGCCGAAACTTTTGATCCTAATTCATCAAGCCCAGATTATTATTACCTGACGAATATAAAAAGGTTCTTTCTTCTATCTACGTTGATTAAGTGGGGACGCTTTACAAATTATCCGTCAGAAGATTGAGACGTATTAGCTAGCTTTAACTTTATGTACTTATCTATTATTATTATTGATGTTGCTGTGTGAATAAATTAGCAAAATTTTTAATTATTTTATGTATAGGTTGTTGTGAAGGTTATATGATGAGGTTGTTATGACTGTGTTTATTCTTTTAATATTCCACTAAAAATATACAAAAACGCACAAATTAAAAAATAACCTATTTCATGTGATTTGAAATAATCACCAAGCTTGTCAGGCGGATTGATGATTGCCTTTGGAAGTACGCAGAACGACACTGCTGTCTGTATATACATTTTTAGTTGGTCTGGTAGTCAATAAAAAGGATGGTACTATTTTGAGGCAGTCCAACCTGGTGAAAATCTGTTCCGTAGTCAAGAAATCTAGTCGGCAAAACTCAAGACTCTATATATATTTCAACCCAAGGGTGTCTCGAGGACTCAGAGGCACCTTATTGGATTATCCCAGTCTTTGATGTCCAACGTCTTGTTAGACGATCAAGCGTTTAAAGTAATATAAGTAAATTTCTTAAAGGTCCGTCAAATTGAGAAAGTTAACTAAGTAGGAGTAGGATGGCATGCAAACGATTTTGCAAATTGATCTTTAGGAGAAAATCTTTTTTGTTGGGAGCTGATTAAATTTTCGGTAGTTGAATTTTTAGTGACTGCTGAGTAGACGACTCTTATTGGATAATATTAGATTTAGGAATTTGATGCTCGTCTAAAAATACATGTTAGACAAAACTAAACTCATAATATTTGCCATTAAATTATTTTATAACTATTAAAGAGACTCGAAAGTTAAACTTAAGTTAGTTTCAGGTATCATTACTATATAAGTCTGAAAGATATAAATAATCGTCTAGTTAACAAATATGAAAATATAAAATCAAATCACATCCACAGGCAAGAAAATTAAATTCAGCAAGGTACTTAAATTCAGCGGGCATAGTACTCAGCAGACCAACCGCGTGATTCAAATCAGAATATACCAATATCGAATATACAAAAACTATATGAAATAATATAAATTAAAAAAGATTAAAATGTCAATATCAGAGTACACACGGCACACATAACGTGGTGCGCGACAACGTTCCCAATCCGGTGAAAGCGCAGTGTTGATACAGCGCGATGCGGGCTCGCTTTGTTTTCCACACAACACACCTGGCACAAGTCAGTAGTAGCATAGACTAATAGTCTATGGTACTAAGGATTCATACAAAATATTAAATTCAATGATAAATTCTGTGTAATTTTTTAAGAAAATTAGGTGTTTTTGTAAGGGAATTTCAGAAAATGGTACGTTTGTAGATCGATCTATTCTTATGTTTTTTCATCATGTATTATTTTACGTCGTCAAGAGCAACAGTAGCAATTATAATAATATAATTATTGTATATTTAAACGTTTCGATAAATTCTCGTGCTATACCTACCTCCAGTTTTCAGATACGGCCGGCGAGGCATTATCACGGCAAACTAATCTACAGTCGCAGGTATGTTGGTCTGTTTGTCCGCACGTCCGTGTAATCGCAGTGATTAGATATATGGAAATGATGGTGTGCTTTCATATTTGTTTGTATTGGTTGAGTGATTAGTTCAGTTTATCTTCCCAAAACAATAATCAAAATTATGAAACCACGACAGCTTTTACAGTAGGTAATATCAAAATAACAATCAAAATTATTGTTTAAATTCCTTAAACTTATTACATTTTTGTTTTGATATTTTCCGAGCCGATGACTACAGAAATATAAAACTAAATTATCTAAGATGTGCAATATGAGTCACATTTCACAGGGTTTCATCTAGTTCCTATATAATAATATAAATGCAAAAGTGTGTGTCAGTTTGTCCGTCTTTCATGGCAAAACGGAGCAGCGGGTTGACGCGATTTTCTTAGGTGTAGTTAGTTGAAGGGAGAGAGAGTGAGATGCTTCTTAATACAGCGAATTTAATATTTCTTTGGGATAATTTATTATAACGCGGGTGAAGCCGTGGGGTGTTAAGCTAGTGGCTCTTTAAAATTGTTAAGTCCTGGTCAAAATGAGTAGGTATACGTGTGTAAGTCCAAGATTTTAATGGCCACTATTACCGGTAGCAAAACATAACAATCTTGATCGTAATTAGCCTTGCGAGATTTGCATTTAGATTGCGCGTTCTATTAGCATGCACTCGCCATAACTCAGCGCGCTTGAGCAGTGCAACGCGCATAGATTGCTGATTAGCAAAATCACTACGTACACATATCGATTTCTTTACATAACTTATAAAAACAAAACATTAACTTATATTACGCACGGCACAGGTCACTAAAATAACTGTTGTTCTAGTCGCTTCTCATGATACGAATGAAATGCGTTATCATTATAATAAGCAGCATTTCAAGCGAACTGTTTAGGCAAAAGTATTAATAAAATAAGTAGTAGATTACATAGACGAGTTATGAATATTTTTTATAAATATTTTTTTTTTGTAAAATATTTAAAAAAAACAAGGCACATAACGTAATACCTACATTATAGTAACAACACAAGAGTCTATCTAAAACCGAGTCAGTACTTAGAAACTACTACAAAGTAAACGGCTTTTATTGTTGTTGAAATACTATCGCGAGTTTTCTCATTCCGCGCCAGAATGCTTAACGACATTATAAATATAAACTCTTTTGTTGCTAACTCTTTACCCTGAGCGGAGCGTGAATGCTTTATGGGAATCTGGGCAACTGCACGATTTTTTTTTGTTTATTTTATTTAACTTTTTAACGTACAAAATAAAAACCCTGTGATCGTCAACAAGTGGGTTTAGTGACAAGGCTTTTATAAGTTACAAGCCGAACCGCTGATAGCTTTGCTTGCCTTTTTTATGTTATATACATAATATAGTTTATACAATATAGCCTATCTATAGCCTTCCTCAATTAATGTATCCGACATTGTAACTGAAATATTTTTTCAAATCGGACTAGCCGTCCCTGAGAATAACGCGTTCAAACTAAAACAAACTCAAAACTTTCATCATCATCATCATATCAGCCATTGGACGTCCACTGCTGGACATAGGCCTCCCTATATGACTTCCAGTCATTACGGTCGCTCGCAGCCTGCATCCACCGCGAGCCGACCGTCTTCACCAAGTCATCAGTCCACCTTGTCGGTGGACGCCCAACGCTGCGTTTCCCGATCCGTGGTCTCCACTCGAGGACTTTTCGGCCCCATCGGCCATCCGTTCTCCTCGCTATATGGCCTGCCCATTGCCACTTCAAAGAGCTAATCCGTTGGGCTATGTCGGTGACCCGCGTTCTCCTACGGATCTCCTCATTTCTGATTCGATCCCGTAGGGAAACCCCGAGCATAGCCCTCTCCATAGCCCTTTGAGCGACTCTGAGTGTGTTAAAGAGGCCGATAGTGAAGCACCACGTTTCGGATCCGTATGTCATCGCTGGCAACACACACTGATTGAAGACTTTTGTCTTGAGGCACTGAGGTATTTTGGACGAAAAGACGCTGCGAAGTTTCCCGAACGCTGCCCATCCGAGCTGGATTCGACGAGTGACCTCCTTCTCAAAGTTGGACCTACCTAATTGGACTGTCTGTCCTAGGTATACATACGCGTCAACAACTTCAAGAGCCTTAGTTTTATAATAAAACTTTAGTTTTATAATATTAGTAGAGATTAGTATTTCTAGGGTTACACGAAACGTAAAAAGTGTGCAGTATTGTTAGGTAGGTGAACTGTTTTTAGATTTCCTATACCTTCTTTATACATAAGAAGGCAACAGCAAACGTATACACTCGAGAGCAATGAATCCGGGTCACTCAAAGAATCCAAAAAATCTCGGAAAGTAAGAATGCTAGGTTAATGCAATAAATTGTATTTAATAGACAATTTAATACTCCTTAAATGAAAGTTAAAAAAATATGAGTCACCATACATTTTATTTACACAAAATTACATAAAGAAAAAAAACTGCTGATCTCTCCTTAAAACAAAAATAGGAAACATGAAATTTTTGAACTTTATGACGATTTTCTTGAATTTCAATACTTCGTATTACCTCCTCGTGCTTCCATTACTGCGTTTACGCGGTTTGGCATGCTGTACACCAAGTTCCTTATACGATTTTGGGGAATATTCTCCCATTCCTCTGTGAGAGCAATTTTGAGCTCAGGAAGCGTGATTGGGGGAGGGTTTCGTTGTTTTACGCATCTCCCTAGCTCGTCCCAAGCATGCTCGATCGGGTTGATATCCGGGCTGCGCGCTGGCCACTCCATACAAGTAATGTTCATCTCTTGAAGGTAGTCATTCACAATCCTACCTGTATGAGGTCGGGCATTGTCATGCATAAATATAGCATCCTCACCCAAATTGACCATAAATGGACCAACGTGTTCGTTGAGGATTTCTTCCACATATCTTACGCTAGTTAAAGAGCCGTTTTCTATGATCACCAGCTCTGTGCGACTTTCAGAGGAAATTCCGGCCCACACAAGTACAGACCCACCACCGTAGGCTACTTTTTCTTCGATGCATGCTTGCTTGAATCTTTCCCCTGGTCTTCTATACACTCTGTGTCTTCCATCGTGCTTGTAGAGCATAAATTTTGATTCGTCGGAGAACATAACTTTCGACCAATCTTCAATACTCCAATTTACGTGGTTCTGGGCATATCTTAGTCTTGAAATACGATGGCCACGCTCCAGTTTAGGGCCGTTTGCAGGTCTAAGGGGTTTTAAGTTAGATTCAGCAAGCCGACGTCTTACTGACCATGCACTTGGGTTACTTCCTCCGAGGCGTCGAAACTGATTTGTGAGTTCAGTTCCTGTGAGAAAGCGATTTCGAAGCATGGTGTTCACCAAGTATCGGTCTTCTCGTGCTGTGGTACACCTAGTTCTGCCCGTTCCTGGTCTGGCGAGCTAGGGAGATGCGTAAAACAACGAAACCCTCCCCCAATCACGCTTCCTGAGCTCAAAATTGCTCTCACAGAGGAATGGGAGAATATTCCCCAAAATCGTATAAGGAACTTGGTGTACAGCATGCCAAACCGCGTAAACGCAGTAATGGAAGCACGAGGAGGTAATACGAAGTATTGAAATTCAAGAAAATCGTCATAAAGTTCAAAAATTTCATGTTTCCTATTTTTGTTTTAAGGAGAGATCAGCAGTTTTTTTTCTTTATGTAATTTTGTGTAAATAAAATGTATGGTGACTCATATTTTTTTAACTTTCATTTAAGGAGTATTAAATTGTCTATTAAATACAATTTATTGCATTAACCTAGCATTCTTACTTTCCGAGATTTTTTGGATTCTTTGAGTGACCCGGATTCATTGCTCTCGAGTGTAGATAAAAAAGCTGATATGTGGCTGTTATCGTATTTATATCGATTTTTAGATATATTTAGATATAAGGCCTAGCCTAGAAATTAATTTCCAAACTTCACCAACCATTTGAAACACAAATGAAACATCAGTAAATATAAGCCTGACTCACTTCCTGAATCCATTCCGTCTCGCAGACTGGCACAAGTATAATTCCTGTAATTTTCGGGCCCATTGGCCGGGAAAATATGAATCGCGGCCCATAGTTCAAAGGCTTAGAGAATTAACATGATGAGTACCATATCAAATGTACACTCACATGGAAAAGTATTATTATCTACATTTTAAATCCTGATGATGAGTTTTGTGAAAGATGGTTCGCGGTGGATACAAGCTGCTTCAGAGCAAAGGAACTGCAAATCTTGAATGGTATACAAAAATTCAATTATGGCCTTTATAATGTTAAAGCAAGTATAAATTATAACTTATTTAATACAACCTTAAAAATACAGATTAATTTACAACACTCTTGAGATGTTTTACTTATAAAAAGTTAGGTTATTATATTACTGTATATATCGTCTTAAGTAGAGGCTGATTACGCTGACTGTACCAAAGCTGTTAATTACTAAGACGTTGATTTGCCCTTCTGTCGTCGTGTTTTCTTAAGGAAATCTTCGTAATTAGTTCCGTATATGTTAAACAAAGGAATCATTTTCGAGTTTTTGTTTTGTAATTATCTGAACATATTTATTAAACGAACACTGAAAGAACTTGATATAAATATGCTTATATAACAACAGCGGTGGTAGTAACTAGTAGTATTTTAGAATTTATTACAACAGTTAAGAATACGAAATTAACATGAGAAGCAACTCTGTCTTACCAAACCAGACCAATTTGCGTAATTCACCCATACTCCTAGGTCACATTTTTGTACAATTCACCGCATATAATAATCTTCATTGAACACCATCAAAATAAAATAAATTATATCATTACAATTTCCACACAATAAATCCATACAAAACTATTCTCATAAAAATGTAATAAAATATTAGTAATCACCATTACCCCCCATCGTTGTCACTGCGGGGCTGACGTTAGACGACACGTGTGACGTCACGAGTCAGCAGTCAGCAGTCAGCAGTCAGCCAGCACCATAATGAGCGATGAAAAATCATAGTACCTACACAGTATACAGTCTCGCAAATTCGTGATAGCATCACGACATTTGCGTCTTTCTGACGTCACGAGTCGCTGCGGTCTTAGCTCAGCAGTCAGTCAGCACTGTAATGAGTAATGAGTTATGGGCGATTCATTACACTGTACATACATAGTATCGTAAGCCTGTCTTTTGATTTTACCTCCTAGTAAAAAGTATTTGATACTTAACAAGTACTATTAAACAAAGAAAATAAAACAGCTTTATTTTTGTACGATTGTATTGAATAAAATTTAAAACTCCTTCTGTATTTCAACTACAATGTGCATAATGTAACCGGCGAGTGACGTCATGCGATGGCCGCGTCCAATTTGTGCAGTGGCCTTTGTCTTTTTGCATCGACACTCGAATTTAATTCAAACTCTGGCTCGTGGGAGTTCCCGAATATTATCACATTGCATTTGAATTTTTGAATATCGAAGTCAGTCGTGGCTCTGTAGAGAGTAGGTATGCATAGAATAAAATCTATAGCAATGTGTGATTTTTGTCCACAGATGTATTTCAATGTATAATTTGGACAGAATACTCAAAAGCTCATTTATAATTAGAATTCAACTACGCGGTCGATTAATAAAAAAAACATGCAGTTATAGATTTAAGTTACTTTTACGTAGATTTGGTAGAGAGTTAAGAAACGAAGAAATTTAGGAAAAAACCATCAAATCACATTTTTGTTTTCTTTAACCCTTTAACGAGTATATGTAAAAAACCCTACAAAACATTAATCACAAGAACTGTTCACCTTTTTCAAAGTGCATCGCAAAAGAGCTCGTATGATTGCTGTCACATCCTTTTGATTATTTAAAACGGTATAGAGTTCAAACAAGGTAATAGGTATAATATACCTTTTACCTTGTTTGAACTCTATACATTTAAAAAAAAGTTGATCTGTTTTATCTCACTAATTATTTTGTTTGACAATTCTAGTTTATCTTCTTATGAGTACTTTTTAAAAAAAAGGTTTATAATATTAAATACTAGCTGACCCGCCCGCAGCTTTTCCCACTTTAATTACATAATAATTATATTTTCGCACCTTTTAAGCCTTTCTTGGGCTGATGAAAATATTATAATATTATGGTGTAATTAATTAATGAACTGTTAAAATATACAATTTTCATTACAAATCAAAATATGAATGAAATCAGAAGCATATACTAGTCTTAAAATTCGACAGTATCACAGATCACAGGGCTTGTTAAGGCGACGCGTGCTGTACACGTGCTGACGCCGAAGTGTACTAAGATAAGATAAGATAAGATAACTCTTTATTACACACCAATAAAAAATATTTACAAAAAAACTTAAAACTACAAAAATGTATGTGTAATGGGCGGTCTTATTGCTCAAAGCAATTTCTTCCAGACAACCTGAGGATGGAAAGAAAAACTGCAGAATATAACTGGACGGTGGTGTTAGAATTAGAATTAATATATAAAATACATAAACCTACAACTAATACAAAATAGAATAAAATAAAGAAACTTAAACACGCTAAATATATACTATAAAATATTAATCAAAAATAGTAACAATCTATACATGTATAACACAATACATAGGAGGTAAATAAAACTATACATAAATAAAATAAACAAATAATTTTTATCATAAACAAATTAAGCTATAGAATTTAGAAAGAAAGTTCTCACCTGACTTTTGAAAGTGTTAAGCGAAGGAGCACGTCTAATTTCGGCTGGCAATTGGTTCCATAACCTAATTGCCTGCACTGTGAACGATTTCGTATAAAACGTTGAACTGTGTACAGGGACGTCGAGTGCGAGATTTTCCGATGAGCGAAGAGAATGAAGATGAGACTGGTGAAGGAAAGTGAAGCGATCTTTAAGATATGAAGGAGCTAGAGGGTTAAATAGAATATTATATAGGAGAGTAAGTATGTGAGTATCACGGCGAAGGCGAATAGGCAGCCACTTGAGCTTAGTGCGAAAGGAAGAAACATGATCATACTTGCGTAGACCAAATACGTATCTAATTGAAAAATTTTGGAGGCGCTCAAGTTTATCCAGCTGTTGCTGCGTCAGATCCAAATAACATGTGTCGGCATAATCAAGGATCGGGTGTAATAAGGACTGTGCCAGCATCACCTTAGTAGCGGTCGGTAAAAAGTTTCGAAGCCTTTTAAGAGCCGCCGCTGAGCCAAAAGTTTTCCGACTTACAGCTTGCAACTGCAAATCCCAAGAGAGGTGCTGGTCCATTATGATCCCTAGGTTTTTGACAGATTTGCTAAAAGGTATTCGAACCCCGTCAAAAATAACTGGTGGAGTACTAGCAAAGTCTATTTTGGCAATCAAACGAGAGCTACCGACAATCATAGTTTGAGTTTTGTTTGGGTTTACCTTTAACCCGTACAACGTACACCACTCCAAGATTCGATTTAAGTCGGAATTGATAGCGCATATGGCTGCGGACAAATTGGAAAGTGGGGCTTGTGAATAAATTTGTAAGTCATCCGCATAAAGATGACAAGAAGAGGTGAGTGTGGAAGAAATAGAATTGATGAAAATAGCGAAGAGAAGAGGAGATAAAACTCCACCTTGTGGAACGCCCGCTAATTATAATGCTTGCCCTTAATTGTCCCCTTTGGCGTTTTTGAGGGTGTTTCTAATTGTACTGTAATTGCACTCGTGTAGGGCGTAAAAGATTTTGTTTTGTAAAGGCAATCATCAGAACATTTTTGCAGTTTAGAAGTAGTTTTAGAAGTACACAGTAAAATGCATTTTTATTAGTAGTAAGTATTGTTTTAAAATTCTAAGATGATTTTTTGGTAATGGATTAAAACAACTTGCACTTTATAATGATATAAAGTTTCATTAAAACCCCTTTTAATAGTTCTCGATTGAAAAAGTAACAAACATCCATAATATATCTCAAAGTAGCACGCATTCACGAAAAAAGTTAATACAGCCAAGACTAATACAGCGTAAATAAGTTACCAAAATACGAGTAGATTCAAATCTAAAATACTTAATATGTTCCTACCTTCTCATTCAAATATAAATCCATCCCATCCCACCTAAAGAGGTAGCGAAAATCACTTTACCTCATTCACCAAGAAAGTATCAAATATTTAAGTGATTCTGAAACCCTAGTCTGTTGCCCGCAGACCGCAGACCGCTAACAAATGGGATTGCCCGAGCCCAACTTGCCCAAATCTGCACAAATTTGCCTAAATCTGCTCGGGCCTTGCCCAATCTTGTCAGAGACGTACGAATGTAATGAGACTGACCTATTTGGAAGTAAATAGGTTTAATGGAGACATGTTATTTGCATACGTGTAATAAAGTTCATTTTTAATTTGTCGATGTTTCAAACGGTTTCTGTACTCGTATAAAATTATTTTATTTAACTGTAATGCATTTTTAATTCCATGAAGGATTTGGTTGTTTTTTTACCTTTACTATATAAAGCTAAAAAAATTGTTTGATTGGTTGTTTGTTTGTTTGTTTGAACGCCCTAATCTCAGCAACCGTTTTGAAAAAATATTTCAGTGGTTTGGATAATACATTTATAAAGGAAGGCTATAGGTTTTATGACATCATTATAGGTATATGCAGAGAATATATAAATCATTATGGATTTTTATATTGCATAATATTATGAGCAAATTGTGGTTAGTAACTGTCCTATGACGTTAACATAACTAGGTATTTATATTATATTTATATAGGTATATACATTATAATTTATATCTGTACTAATTTTAAAAAGCTAAAAAGTTTCTTAGTTGTTTTGGTTATTTGTTTGGCTCTGGAACCGCCTGGTCCGATTTCAGAGTTGGATCTAAATTTATCGAGAAAAGCAATTGGCTAAAATATCGCGGACACTGCTAGTTTATTATACGCCTATGGTTTTCCCATAAACCAAAAAAAATCTTTGAGGAAAATTAAATCATTTTTTTCAAATCAGGGTTTTCTTAATTACTAATAAATATAATTATCCTATTAGGTAGTATGGCCTATTACGTTTGTCACCACAAAATATGAATCGCCATTATCGAACCATATTTTATGACGTTCCATTTCCTCTCCATAGGGTCTCCCCAATAAAACCCAATATCTGATCTCCGGAACATTGGTGTTGCAATTCAACACACATACAGAAGATCTTGATATACTTACGTGAACTTTTGAGCAAATAATTCAATTACATAACTAAATAACAATCTCAATATAGACAATATTCATAAATAACGCATTACTTTAAACTTTTATAATAAATATATTTTTAAGTATATTACACTAGAGATCTCGCTTCGCTTTGTGTACAAAATTATACATATAAAAATTTCTCTTGAATCACTCCCTAGCTTTTTAGCCGCATCAATATCCGTTGCATAGTAAAGCTTTGGCATACCTATATTTATATTGATACTTTCAATCTTCTTTTCACGTGTGTCCCCAATATTATGAGGTCGTTAAAATTCAATTGTTGCTCCTCCTCCCCCTTCCCCGCACCCCGCACCCCCGCACTCTGGCCACAGCAGGACCTCTGGGTCTATTGAAGTAATAACTCTATTGAGAGTGCATAATTGCAAATCATTTGCGGTTTTTGTTCCGAAGGGGGAAGTTATCTGTATATTCGTGGAAAAAGTTTGATGGTTTTGTGATGGAAAATTACTGGAAAAAATATTAACTTTGGAAACAGGGAAGTGTAGAAAGATTGTTGATTCAATGATTAGGGCAGATTATTTATTAGCCTTGTGATTATAGTTTACAAGGGATTATTAAATTAGACAGCATCCGTTAATTAAAACTTATCTAGTATTTTATTACTGAAAAAAAGAGCCGAATCGATCACAATATCCTGCCAGACTTAAACTCGCAGTAAGATATTTGTGACAACACCACAAATACTTAATACAAGGTTATAATGTATTCGCTGACAACATCAAATCACAAAACAACCGCACCCCAAAATTCATAGATTGTAAAAATGAGATAAAAAATCTATTAAACCACATCTGCAGTCATCAGACGGTAAAACTTTAACAACTATTGATTTGGACGGAACGACGCATATTTTATCGTAATTGAGTAATGCACCCCGACTCTGGTTGGCTCACCCCTAATGTTACTTTTGCAAGATAATTTAAGGAGTTCTGTAGAAGGAAAATATAAATAAATACTTAAATATTGTTGGACAATTCAAACAGCGACATCTAAGCTTGTGTTACGGGTGCTAGATTTCGTATATACTTAATAGAATATACATACATAGATAGATATTTTTTATTATATATAACACCTTAAAAAATATAAAACTAAATGTACTTATAAAACTATATAATTAATTATGGGATAAATCAGGCCATGTGCTTCGTATGTGTCCCGAAAGGTGGGCCAAAGTTGTCTTCTAATGGTGTCCCGAAGTTACTCGACATCAAAGTAGAGAGTATCGCGCCAGATAGGATTGATTGGAGGAAGGGGCAGGCATTTACCCAACAGTGCGACACGGCTCATAAAAATAAATAAAAAAAATCTTAGCTTGTTTGACTAGGCATAAAAACAGACAAAAATATGAATAACTTAATTCGATTTTCGTTTATGGAAAGTGCGTCATAACATAAAGCAGATGGTTTCTTCCCCCGCCTAAATCTTTATACTCGTCGTAAACCTAGCAGGACGTCCAGCCATTCCCCTTATGACTCATCTTTCGGTCAATGTCATACACGTACAAAGATTAGAAATCACCCTTTTAGTGGGATGTTTCCTTATTTTGTGGAAATAAGATTTAGATTAGCTCCGAATTTGCAGAGGCACTTGAAATATTTGGTGAAGATTTTCTAAGAAAAGCTCGTGGTTACTCGAGGTGGTTATGAAAATACCAGATTTTAAATATTATTTTCAGCATTTAAGAAAAGTAAAATGGTGTTAACGTAAGAACAGAAGAAGAAAATAAGAACTTTTTAAACTTTCTTTCTTGTTTGTGATTGTATTTGGTACCTACTGATGAACTGTGAAAAGTATATTATCGAAGTTCTTAATACCACCTTTCTAATGTGGTAATTAGAAAAATAATGCTATAACAACTGTTACTGAACTGTAATGTTGTGCGAGTACAACAACACTTTGAGATTTCTCGTTTGCCCAACTATGGGATGATTCAGGCTGATAATAATAATTGTACAACCAGATCAAGTATAGGTACTTCTGTGAGCTAACCTACTTACACCGAACACACAAACATGCCCAAATCTTGTAAGACAGGAAATCCGAAACAATTCTACAAGTTAATCCAACACCAAGCTCGCTAATACCTTAAGCCGTTAAATAAGCCGTGCAAATGAGGCTAAGCGATAGAATTAGGTGTACACCCCTGTGGGGTGCATGTTCTTTTACACCCCTGTTTTATTGGTTCTGCCCCTTGGGACTATCTTTTTTATTTTCTTGATGATGGAGATATTATCTTTGAGGATTCGTCATATGTAGAGAACAAAAAAAAAAATTATTAAATTAAAATTTGGTACCTTTTTGTTTTCTGTTGGGTACATTAAGTATACCTATACGATATACGAGTAGTTATGTGTTTAATTTGTAAAATTATTGTATTTCAGCAGATTGGTGTAACATAATGTGTTTTTGTTACCGTGTGAGCAGTTTCGACCGGATTAGCGTTTCCTTAAAATTATATAATTTATTGTTTTTCCGTAAGGACCTCGCTTACCTAATAAACTTTCCTCTTGAATCATGTACTCGTATATCTAACTATGTCAAAAATTGCACTAAATGAAGCGTACTATACGTGGGGAGAGACAGACATCGGGAATTACTTTGTTTTATACTACTTAAATTGATTACTTACTCACTTAAGTTTTCTAAAAGTGATCTTGTTATTTTTCCTCTAATTATTTGTTTTATACATTTAAAGATCTACGTTTAAAACCGGGAGCAGCTCCCGTGTTCTATGTTATATCCACAGATTAAAAAACTTCTCTCTGATGGTGATTCTCTCTGGTTAGTAAATAAATGTATAATCGCTTGATCAGCTGTCCCTGGAGCCAACTCCCAATCCCTGGCAGCAGCCGTAATTGGGAGATGTCGGGAGATAGCGTATCGCGTGTCCGAGGCAAATTGAATCTGCGATTTATTGCGAAATATACATCGCTATCGGCTTGCCCTCTGTCGTTTATAATAACTGTATCTGGTATAATAGCTAATCAACTATGTGTATATATAAAATAAAGTCGTGTTAGTTACACCACTTATAACTCGAGAACGGCTGAAATGATTTGTCTGAAACATTAGTGGAGAGATAGTTTAAAAACCAGGAGAAAAACATAAATATAAGAATGAGTAACCTATCCAACATTTAATTCTATCTTATCTTATACAATACAATATAATACATTAACTAAATGTTGTCGCAATTATGGCGATAGTTGATTTAGTCTTAGTAGTCATAGCCGACGGTCACGATGTGGCAAAAGGTAGGCCTACTAGGTTAAAAAAAATAAATAATAAAAAATAAAAAACCTATCCAACATTTCGTAGCACATGTTTAAAGTGTCCCTCTGAGCTAAATGTTGCTGGTCATCCAGCAAAATAGATAGATGACACTTCTCTTTCCGCGTGAAATCGATTGTCTCAAAGCTGCAAGACTAAATATTGTTACAAATAAACCACTCGCAGACTAGTCAATCTAATCACGCAATAAATTTCAATTGGACCTGTTCGTTCCCTTTGAGCCAGTAGAAGGCCTAATGACATCGCGATGACAGGGCTAAAGCTAGTAATTACCGAATCAGGACTTGGAGGTACATAGAGCCCGCTTTTTGCTCGTTAAGTTTTGAGGTTATGGTCCAGACAAGATTCTTGCTAAGTGTACAATAATGGGTATATGAAGCCGAAGCTCTATCTTGTGCGTAAGAAGGCTTAATTATAAGGTTCTCTACATATTTACATAGTTTGTTGTTATAAAATACTTTCAAATAATATCTGGGCACAGGCTGAATTCAACTTCTATATTTAGTTCCATTTATTATTAATAAACGTATTATTTTATTTTATGCTCTTGTTTTGATTTTACATAACTACGAGAGTTACGTTCATGACGGATTGGTCTCACTGCAAATAATTGCAAACTTAAATTAAAAATCAAAATAATTGTGTCATATAACAGACTAAACCTATAATCAGATACCAGAGATAGATAGATATACCTGTAGGTACCTAATCAGATTAATTTCGCAGGAAAACAGCGGCGTTTTACAATCTTTCCATAATACTGTTTCTAGCCTCAAATTCTTATTACAAGAAATAGTTTCCATGTTCCATTCCCGAATCTTTCCTTGTATCTGACAGCCCCTCCCTGCGACATGACAGTGCTTTTCAGCTGTCAGCCAATAATGGTGCATTTCCTGTTTCCGGTCTCATTGTGATGATGCTAATGTCTATTTTATGAAGGAATCATCAAGAATTGCATTTTTATCGTTAGCAATTCACCTATAAGATTTATTTGCCATGTTTGATATCCACCAATCAGTGAGCTTTTCCACTATAAATAATATAGCTGAGGCATTTATTTTTATTCATAAGTAGAGATATGTAGGTAGGTAACCTAAAAAAACGCAGGCGGGTCGGCTAGTTTATTTATAAATCTGTTAATCCTACTTATAAACGAACTCTGACTTAATCTCAGCACAAAGGCTTCAAATCTTCCAATGCTCCAACTTCACCACCATTTGAAGAATATCTCATTAAATAATTAATTCATCTCAACGGTTATCTCGGGGCTGTTCGTGAAATTTAATTTTTCATCTTTGCTCTGTTTTCGTTTCGTGAAAGTGCAAATGACGGCTCGGAACGTTTAAATGACAATGGGTGAGACGATGAACTTAATAAGATTTTAGATAATAAACAGTTTGTTTCGAGCTCTGAAATAAATGTATTAATATTTAACGTACAAACGCATTTTTTTAAGCGCAATTTAATTAATTTGTGTTTAGTTTATGTACACTTTTTTTCTACTGACCAAGAATTAGAGAAGCGTTCATTGCCGTGAGCGATGCGACTAGCTCACAGTGTAAACCTGTGAGCTGACTCTTTTAATTTCTGTCGTAATTATACAAAATGTCTTTATCACAAACAAGTAGTATATTTTATCCATTTAAGCCATTTTTAAAACCAGGACATGTAATAATTTTGTTTTATGTCAGTAGCAAATTGCTTTAATGGAATAGTTTTAATCAGAATAGATTTACCGTCGACAAAAATAAACTATACCATGGCAAACGTTATCAATAGGTTCATTTGCTCAACAAATTATGTGGATTACTTATTGAATATGAAGCTTGTTATGTGTCCCTTCATGAAATATAAATTGAACTTTATTATTTGATACGTAATATTCAATGGAATACATAATTATAAAACAGTCAATACTTGTGAGGCTTTGCTCAGCAATGAAGTTCAGGGCATCAATTCCTTTATATATTCCAATATCAGTAGTGTAATAAATAAATCTACGAGTATATTACTGGACAACTAACACAGCTACCATAGCCCCTGTAAAAATAAAATAAAATATTATACTAAATAGCACGTACATCACATCGTGGTGAAATAAGGCCTAATCTCTCGTCAAGAGGGAAGTCCCTGTGTCCCAGCAGTGGAAACATAAATAGGGATGGTTATGATACCCTTGAAGTCAGAATGCTATTGCTACTGTCCCGTACTCTACACATAATCCACTTTTTTCCTCAATAAAAACAGGAACTTATTTCCTACAGCTTGATAACAAGCTGTAACTGCTATAGCCAAAGCTATTCAAGCTAAAGGAGCTTAAGCCGAGCATAAACCGTTTCATGCCATTGACCATTGTTTATGCATCGACTACGCGATTCTCAGACGCATAAATACTATCTGTTACGTTACTAATGGTCTTCGTTCATTCCCTTATAAAACGTTAGATAGATACGATTCTAAAGTTTTTAAGTTAAGACCGAGGACATTTTATTTATATTGCTACTCTTGAAATAATATTTAACTATTGTGTAATAGTAAAATAACCCAAACTTTTTTTTAAATATTGGGCTTGATAAATTTAAATAAATTCTCAAAATCGAACCAGTAAGTTCTGAGATTAGCGCATACAGAATAACACTAAAATTATGTTGTAAATGTAACTTCAACCCACAAGTAAATAAAAAATCTGCCAAGTGCGAGGCGAACTCACTCATGAAGTCTTCGGCAGCAGTTGTTTTAATGAAATATGTACATTGAAACGTATTGTAAAACAACTACATCGGAAAATGGTACTTTTTTTTTCGAAACTATACGACGAGATCTATATTCCGTTTTTCACCATTTGTCTACGGAACCCTACAAAAGTAATAATTGTATTATTACAAATCGACAATCGATTTGCGACTTGATAAAAATTAAGTTAGTATAGATACTATTTTGGCAGTCCCGGCAAGTATCTGACACAAACAATGTCTATAAACATAGACCTCCCTTTATGTGCAACTATATAGTCATTAAAAAGGCAGTTTCAATGCATTTTCCGCTCATAAAATAAGTCTCGTAGTAGGGGATACTTCACGATTGAATGCAAATCTGAATTATAAGACAGCACTAACTCAACACAATTTATGACTTATCGTAAATCTTCCCTCTTCCTCTTACTACAGGAAATCGTTACTTCCTTCTCACTCACACACGTTATTTAATTATACCTGTAATTGTCATTTTATTGAACACATCAAGACGTCGAATTTACTGCCGGTTCAGTATAAAACTTTATTACTATTGAGGACTTTATTAGACGGCCGTATTTTCAATTAAATTAAATATACCGTGATGAAGGAAGAATAAATCAGACTCCGCAAAAAATATTCGAATATTATTTATTTTGAAAAAAGTAATAACAGAAACCACCCTAGCTAGAAGAACTAAAACTCAGAATTGCTGAAAGACTCTTGTGAACGGAATCAAACCAGAAATGAGGAGATGTAAAAATTATGTACCTACATAGTTAGTTACTGTAGGTTAGAATTATTTATTTGGACTGATCGTAATTGTAAACGTAGGTAACTTTTTTATGCGTTACATACTTACATTAGATTTTTTTGTATTTGTTTGTTCCTTTTTCCAATTTTCTCCGAAAGAAAAACTGAAATTAGCCAAATTGGGCCAAGTAAAACATTTTACAAAAAAGCTAATAACTTCGGTACCTATCATTAAGTATTAAAAATAACTTTCGCTTACATTGAAAAAAGCCTCGAAGCTATCAGAGACAGGACGCCATGATTGATATTAACGCCTTATCGGCCCATTGTCGCAGCCCTTTGAAAAACCCTCGCGGTAACTGGGTCGGACCGATTCAAAACAAGGAAGGATCACACTATAAACCCTTGGCCTTTGAGTCTGCCTTTTTGCGGCTTTTAGAAGAGCTTCTGTGGCGCAGCGGGCGAAGGTCTGCCTGCGACGCAAGAAAGGCTCGATTCCCGCCTCGGGACAATTTGTATGATCTGCAAATATTTGTTCCGGGTGTTCTTGGTGATAACACCATGAAATAACACCGTATATAAATACGGAAATAAAAATATTTATGTAAGTACTTAATATCTAGTCACAGAAATAATTAAGAATGACATCGTCCAGAATATTGAATGAAACACCTAATTTACAAAAACTTTGTTAATGTTTACAAACTTTTATAAAGTCGGTCTGATTCATTGGTTCAAAGTTTCATGTTTAAATTAGTTGTCATGGAACTTAACCAAACTTTATCCACGTTCGTTTTGACTTCAGACAAATATAGACCAATCAATAGTCAGTTTTCTTACAACTAGTGATTAATTGTATGGAACTGGAAGACATAAAAAAAAACATATTCAAACGTATAAGTAAAAATTTTATAAAACAAAACTCTTATTACGGATAATATGTACATATACATTATGTTAACCTAGAAGAGTTTCTTCTCGTATGTAAATGTATTGTAGGTACCTATATAAAAACACCGAAGCATGATTTCTACATTGGATGTCAATGTTTTCCAAGTTTTGTCTGTGACATCTCTCAGACAATGTACAGTCACCAGCATTAATATCTGACAATGAACAGCGCCGCAAAAATATGTGACACAGATTGCCAGCAAAAACATGTGATAAGGTAACGTGCATAATAATCTGATGCTTTCGCGGCGGTAAAAATATATGACATAGTCAACAGCATTAACATCTGACAACAGATGAGCGCGTAATTATCTGACATGCCCCGACAGCGAAATTATGTGACGATACATTGTCATCAGATTGTCATTTGATCCGTCTCTTAATTTCACACACTTTGTCAGTTACCTCGTGGTTTAATCGCTATAGTAGGCGCTTCGTAATCCGAAGTCCGCGAGTTCGAGTTGCACCTGGTGCCTTCTTTTTTTTAAAGTTTTATTTAAAATGATTTAATGTTAGAGTATATACTTCTCAGGCAGGTATTATATTATAGATAAAACATTCCTAAAATTTCATTAAGATTCCTTGAGGAATTGGTGGAATTCATATTCAGATGAATATGAATTCCATCTTAAGAATCTTTTTACAAAAGATCTTTTTGTAAAAAGATTCTTATCATTACGATATTGAATCTATGAGCGACACAGATCGGAGGGCAGTAGTCAAAGTTAAAGTGTATTTAAAACTTTTTCATGGTTTTGAGATCTTAAAGAGTTTTGATTTATTTATGAAAACTGTCATAAATTATGTCATGTCAATTCATGAAAAGTAAATTTAAGATATTTCATAGAACAAACGAATCATTACGTTTTTATGATTCTTAACCCTACGTTGCTCTCAGTACTATATCACAACCAATATAATTTTTTTTTTAATATCTTTTCAGTCTTCTTATTATTAAAAAAAAAATGACCATATTCCGCATGCCCTGCGAATGATATTTTAAAATATAGGTAGTTCATTGCATGTTTTGCCATACCTACATATATGGAACTAAATATAAAAGCAGTTTTTCCCTTAAACTTAATTTATATGAAATTTTTGAATCAATTTTAAATATTTCTTCTTTATTTTACTTAGTTATCTAGAACACAAATATGACCATCACAAATATTTTTTAAGAAAAATAATCATGCAGTTTAGGGTTAAGGTTTAGGAACTTATTCTTTCATAAATTCACTATTATCTAATATTGAAGTATATCATACGGTTTGACTTTTCATTTATAAAATCAATCAGAAATAAAAGGCAGACTATGAATTTTAACATTTCATGTGAAATTTAGTTCAGAAAACTTGGCATTTATTTATTTATTAATAAAATCCCCAGCCCTTTCATTTTTCTTATACCTGAGCTTACGGCCAAAAAACATAATAAATAAAATCAATAAATATTGCTAATTGCTAGACAATTCACAAAGCAACATCTAGCCTCGTGGTAAGCTAGAATCTTGTGTTACGGGTGCTAGATTTCTGTTAATACCTAATAATATACAAACACATTTAAGAAAGTTACTTAAAACACAGGAAAAGCCGTGTTTGGAAATTATACTTTTAATATCAAAATAACACTGAGGCTACTCTTTGCCGCAGAAAAATACAAAAATCCGCATTAAGATATATTTTAGCGCAGGCAAAGCCGCGGGGCGGAACGCTAGTATTACCTATATCTTAGGGTCTACAAAATGAATTTCAATTTATAGAAGTAATTTGATGTGTCAGATGTTTATGCGTTCATTCTGTTGTCAAATCATTTTGCAGTAACAGTGGCACATAATTTTGCTTTCGGGGCATGTCAGATAATTACGCGCTCATCTGTTGTCAGATGTTAATGCTGTTGACTATGTCATATATTTATACCGCCGCAAAAGCATCAGATTATTATGCACGTTACTCTCATCACAATATGTTTTTGCTGGCAATCTGTGTCACATATTTTTGCGGCGCTGTTCATTGTCAGATATTAATGCTGGTGACTGTACTTACCGGTAAAACTGCCAGCCAGTAAGTATTAAAATCAAATTCCTGCAACAACAATCTCTCATACCGCGCGCCCAAGCAAAACAGGGGTATGTGTAAAAGGGCAAATACCGCGGTGTGCCAAATACTGGCTCAAAGGAAAAATGTTACCCAGGCTTCCGGCATTTTTCAATTTCATGGAGCCGACAACAGCTTTGTCTCTGAATATTTCATGAAACCTGGTTATTTGATTATGTGAAAATGTTATCGTTTGAAAAGAATTGTTTTCAAAATTATATAGGTACCTGTTGCTCTTATCTAGATTACCTGCTTCAGTAATAAAGGCTGATATTCGCCGATTATTGTAAAGTACAACCCATTTAGTCATGTCGTCAAAATCTTAAGGGCTTGCAGCACTGTCATTCTGAGGTTGTAACTTTACCAACTTTCCTGGTTAGAGGCGATTAAAATAAGTCTCTTAAGAGCCCTGTTAAGTTTTTGAAGTTTTGCGAAATTGGATATTTTATGCACCACGTGACCGGCGCGTCACGCGAATTCTATGAAAAATACTAAATGATCTTGATACTTCGTCGATCTAAAACATACAAATATACTAATAATTATTTTAGATCTGTAGAAAATGGCATCGAATAAATTCCATTTTATTGAGTGGATTTTTTTCAGTTTCATTCTGAAATAATTATTATATTAATGTTTTTATTTAATTGATAGGTGTTTAATATATTTTCCTAAATTCAAAATGGCGGATATTTTTATTTCAATATTTGAATCAATTATGTTTTATCTTAATAATATCAATATTTATTTTAAATCTGATTGATTATTTGAAATCAATTAAGTACATAATTTTAAATTAAAACATTCATGATTAATAATTATCTATATAAGAATAAAACTGAAAATAGTCTTATTGAAGTTACCCTAATATTTTTTCTTAAACAAGTTGTAATGTACTTTGGCTAGCAAATAATTTCATAACTACCCTAAAGAATTATTATTTCATATATCTAAAACTATTTTTGTTGAATTAATGAATAGTAAGTTGTTTATTTTAAGTTAAGTCAAATGGAAGAGCGAAATCTTTTAACACAAGTAATCATATTTACTTAAAAAAATATTTCGGCCACTTAAGTTACGTGTAAAAATTCCGTTAACGAAATAAACTTTTTGTATTTGTATTTGTATTTGTATGAAGTCCTCATTCATCTCATCTTATGGGCTCATTATTAAACCGATTCTTCTGAAATCTTAAATGTCCTCATTCATCTCATCTTATGGGCTCATTATTAAACCGATTCTTCTGAAATTTGGTGTGTAGGTTTGTAATTAAATGTTTTTTTTTGTCGAATGTTGGGACTTTATGTAAGTTCAAAAGTCTAAATTGAACGGACTAAATACAAATTCTAATTATAACAAAACAAATAAATTATATTACTATATATATTTAAGTTGCTTGTTTTGTTACAAAAAATAATGTTTCATGTTTTTTATTTGATTAAAATAATTAATTTCACGTTGTTCCTTTCTTTTAAAAGACTATGTTACTTAAGCAGAGTTATTATTTTTTAGCTTTTCTTTCGATTGGTATCATAAAAATCGAGTATTTTTTTTCTACATGTAAGTCGGTTCGATTCCCAGACAAAGCAAGTAATTTTTAGAAAATCCATGAATGCAGAATTACTTACTTTTAAAAATAAAATGAAGTCTTGTTTGAGCAAAATTCACTATCTACGATATTTAAGGTACTTCCCCTCCATGGCCCATAACTTTGGGACGCCCTGTATTTATTAGAAAGGTACATATTTAATGTTTACAATAAATAATATATTTATTAGAAAGGTACATTATTTTTTGTTTACATATTGGATACTCGGTAAAAATAAGAACAAAAAATTACGGAATATTTTCTTTGTAATAAATATTATGGAAATCTATACTACAATTATCAAGCTGAGGAGATTGCTTGTTTATTTGTTTGAACGTGCTACTCAGGAACCGCGGGTCCGATTTAAAATATGATTTCAGTATTGGATAGTAAAATGATCGAAAAAGGCTATAAAACATAAACTAGTAAATAACGTAAAAACGCAAGCGCAGCTGTCGGCGGGTCGGCAAGTTAGTCATAATCTAAAAAAATCATAGGCATAATTACATTTAGTCGTTGTACGGTTTCACCAAAAAAAGTTGCCTTGTTGTTTTTTAATTAGGATAGATACATTTAGATATGCAATCCACATCCTACAGCATAACCTCCAAATAAATAAGGTTAAACAAGATGACAATGATGTGGTACAATTCTTAGGCCAGCAACAACAATAATTGATCGTTATCAATAAAAATAACAATTGATCGTTATCAACGGATCAACTTATGTCGGTCGTAGTATCGCAATAACACATACACGCACACTAACAGCGTTTTTACAGCAATTGACAGTCCCACACACTGACATTTTACGAAATATTTCTATATTTTATTCAAGAACAACCGACATAGGTCCGACCTCGACAAGCGCTCGCGCGGTACTAAATGGAAAAAGCCGGCGGAATGAAAAAACTACTAAATTATGGTAGTTTTATTTTATTCATAAAAAAATACCAAAACCGTTCTACAAATTAAAATTAATATCATAGTTTAAGCAAATGTTGATAAATATTTTGATATAAATATGACGTCCCATTGATTTAGAACTTCGGAGTTATTGAGGTTTGTTTCGAAGCATTTTCGGTCGATATTAAATTCGGTATATCTTTAGAATAAAAGCATTTAACGAAAATGTACTCTACTCTAAATGAAGAATAGGATATACGTAACATAATAAAAATTAGTTTGATCGCCCATATTCATTAGAATCTACAAATTAGAGCTAAGAAAACAGGTCTTCGAGCGTTTTTTACGAAACATGTATCCGGAGAATGATTATTACTCAATATATAAACAATTTATCTAAAATGTTTCTTACTACTTTTGTAGAGGAGAAAACGAACTATTATAAAGATATAATTGTAATATCAAACAACTAACGTAAACCATAGAATTAGGACGAGAAAACCGAACAATTTCGCGATTTCCGGTAAAAGGCCTCTTAATCTTAAGGCCGATAAACAAAATTTTTGTGTTAGTCAGAATTTTTACAATACCTTATTTATTATCATTATTTGCTTAAAGAATTGAGTGGTACGAGTAGGTATATTTTGCTACTGATGCGTCGTAATTACCGCAAAGAGAATATGAATTTATATTTTTGACAGTAGGTACACAATACATTATCCTGATTCAAAATAAATAGGTTACTTAGATTTATATTATTTCAGCTTTTGTCTGGAAAATCTATTTGTAGCCGTATTTGTGCAGTCGAGGATAAATGCCACTTGAATGATAATCGCAAAATTTTGTCCACGTTCATAATCCAGCTTAGCCAAAGTCACGAAAGGGCCCTAACTTTACGATGATCATAATTCACAAGCATAACAATAAACTATAACAGAACTAAACTATCTTCGTACTGTCCCTTGGATATTTCTTCTCTCTCTTACCATACACTTAAGGTATTATCTGTCTCTCTCTGTCCCTTTATCTGAGGAACATCGCAAACGCTGGCTGATGTAAGATAATGCAATAATTGAAAGCAGTTTCACCCTGCGCTTTTGGTTACGGCTTGGGAACTGGTTGCGAATAGTATTTGAAATAACTAGTCAGAAATAATAGAACACTAAAAAATCGAATTTATAAAAGACTACTTTAAAAAATCTAGCAAGCAAAAGACACCTAATTGCCCTCCGATAGCTAACACAGTTTTTATGGGTGGGCCTACCTCTTACCCATGAAAGCTTATGTACAAGAGGTAGGCCCACATAGGTATTTCATCTATATTTAGCTATTTTCGTAGTATGGATTGATTTAGGCGTAACTTTGCGGATTATGATAATTATATTAACAGAATTTTGAAATCAATATTCATTTTGCGTACCTAAGGAAAACTTCTTTAGATAGATTCTAAAGAACAATGGCAGATTCTTAGTTGGCATAACGCTTTTGCGTCTAGAAATATCTGATATGCAAAATAGTTTTATTTGTTTGTTGACGATTTTTCCCATAAAAAAATATTTTATTTAAGGCCACCGAAAAAAACATAAATAATTAAGAATATCAAATGACTAGTGTTGAGTAGGTTTTCAATCCATGTCCCACCTCACTATTTTTGTCACAGTCTGTCTAGAGAGAACGCCTCACGTTGTCCCGCTCGAACTATTCGTGTCATGCGTCTCGTTCTGCGAGTGAGTGAGGTAGTGTCCTGTTGAATACAAGCTCGCATGACGTTGACATGACATTACAGTGACTGTGACGTTTGAGGTGAGTCTGGAACGCGGTGTCAGTGTGACTTTTCTTGTCTTTTTAATGAAACAAAAAGTATATAGGTAGAGGTAGGTACCTAAAATAATTATATAAATTATGCAATAAAGAAGCATTAATCTAAAAAGACCTAATTCAGGGACTTCTTATAAGAAAGAATTTACTAGTAACAAAAACAATCACAATTTCGAACTTTCTCAGAGTGTCGTAAGACATAACCTAAAAAAGTTCAAATGTAAATATATTTTTTCTGAGGCCTTCTTATCACAAAATTCTTAGACAAAGTCATTCTAAGACTCACGCTTAACATTTTAAGATATTTTAGATCTATAGACGCTACCTTTTATTTTCAACTAATTATATGTATGAATATCTGCCATTGTTCTTTTGCGTTCAAAATTCAGAAGCACTTGCAAACTTTGTATTTTGTTTTATTAATCAACGTTTAATGAAATGTTTTCTGACAATGTTTTTCTGTTTGCAACAAGTTCCATAATCGAGACCACGATTGTCCCCATCCTGGTCCATGGTATGTATCACCAGTAATCTGGTTACGTTAGTGCACGACGTTTGGGGTGCTAAATTATGTTGTTTCGGACAATACAAGGCGTTGAATGTATACAATACAATATAATAATATGTACTTTATTGCACACCAAAAAACCAAAAATACATTACAAAGAAAAAAGTTACATAAAAAGTGTAACAATGAATGCTTTGAATGTATTATATATATATTTTCATACAAAAAATATTGGTAGGTATACTTGGAAACTTCAAGTCATTGAGGTCGAATTCAGCTTGCATCCACGGTGAACCAATACGTCCGATGACTGTCGATAATTTGGTGACGCCTTCACCAAATTATCGTAGGCTCGCGGTGGATGTAGGCCGCGAGCGACCGTATTAAATGGAAGTCATACAGAGAAGCCTATGTCCAGCAGTGGACGTCAAATGTCTAAGATGATGATGATGATGAATAATAATGCCTTTTAGTGAAATCAGTTGGACCACGGTTGATGCAAGCTGCTATAAATGTTATCCTTATCTACCTACCTATTTATAGCTCTATCAAATATTATATCGTATTTTCCTTTGTTTTTCTTTACGACACTTCAGAGGAAATTCCATGCACTTGTGACATTAAAATTGGATGTAAGTTTGAATAACATTAAAATAGGAGTTCAATATCAATCCCTTTTCAGTTAGAAAATTAGTGCAGAATCACGTCAGACGAAGGTCTCGTCAGCCTCATTAGCCAACGCAAAAGGTCTAAAACTATTATATTTCGGTCCTAAGGCCACATTGACACCGAAAACAGGTGACGGTTTAATTAATTTCAATTATATGAACATTAATAATAGCCATGTTGCCTAAGTTAGTGGAGTGTGCAACTCGACTTTCATTCTGAATTTTTCTTCTTGAGAAAATAATGTGCGCTTTGACACGACACGTGCTCTAACGGTGTAGGCAATAATTGTCGTAAACCGATGTCCTTGAGGTCGATGAAAATTTTTGTGTCATTCAACGTAAATATCTAGGTATATAACGTGGGCGCGATTTAAATATATTATAAGTACATATTTCAATTATATCCATAAAATCCTAGAGTACTAAGACAAGTCACAAACTGCGGTGACTTTAAATACCTAAGTATTACTTAGATAGATTATTAAAATATTTTAAGTCCCGCATTCTATCTGCCATTCAACCAATTCAGAGGAAACTAATTGGGCACAAAAACAGGGGTTGTGGTGCCGCGGACCGCAATTAGTAGTTTAACGACTCGTGCTGCCTAATGGTGCGGAAGTGCTGTTGTGATTACCAGTGGACGCGGCTTCGACACCCTGATGCTTGTAATCCTGTAAAACCTTAAGGAATTCATGTATTTCTGTACCTGCTAAATGTCAAGATAATGTCATAATCATATATTATATGTTTATCGGTGAAGGCAAACATCGTGAGCAAACCGGCACTTTGCACAGTTTGAAGGGCACGTATCATTCACCATCCCGCACTTGGGCAGAGTGATGAATTAAGATCTAATCTCTCTCGTCAAGAGAGAAGTTCCTGTGTCCCGGCAGTAGGAACGTAAATAGGGGCCATGACGTTACCAAGAGGGCAGGCGATAGCAGAAGGTAAGCACAGTACCGCTATGGACAGAAGTCTTCTGGTCATTGTAATAATTTAAATGTGAAACATCTCTCAATTCCGTAACATGTACCTAGACAAATAAATATTGCTTGCCAATTCACACAGCAACATCGAGCCCCGTAGTAAGCTCCAAACTTGTATTGAAAATAAAAACAAATTGTTTCTGTAGCAAAAGCTAGCGAATATCTCCCAAACTCAACCTATTCATTAGCAAGGCTATAAACCCATACATCCATTCAATAAGGCAGTTTACATGGACCCCATTCACGGTGTTTACCGCTATTCGTCGGCAGCGAGATTTGTGGTTACTGCTGGCAATACTGATGTGGCGCCAAAAGAGGAACATAATGGACAGGGTCAGATTGTAAGCGAGTGAGCGTTCAACCTTATTTGGGTTATTTAAAGCATGTTTAAACTTGATAAATTTTAACCTATCATTTTATAAAACGGGAATTACACACGTATTTACACAACCTAGTTAAACAACTCTCGCCGTTTCGACCACAACAAGTCTTTATCACAGGAGATTTTAACTAAATTTTAACCTACATGGAAATGTCAATGATGTCGTGCAAATAAATAAATAAATAAATATTACTGGACAATTTTACACAGCGACATCTAGCCCCGTGGTAAGCTCTTAAATGAGTGAAAAGTTAATATAAACAAAATTATGCCAGGTATATAAACAAAGTCTCAATTTAATTCAAATTTATAACGAGAGATAAGTTAGTGCGCGTGTGCACAAGCTTATGTTTGTGTATAAGTGAGGGAACTGTTTTATAATACATAATTATAAATATTTACATCCATAAATTTTATGGAAGTAAATGTTTTTCTCGTATATAGGGCTAAATGTGACTCGTGAATTGTCCAGCAATATTTATTTATTTATAAAAAAGTGACATCAGTTACAATAATAGCGGTTTGAAGCCACGAGTCTCGGAATGAAGTCGATATTGTTCCAATTTGGTGATTATGATGATGTTGAATTCCAAAGGTCTAAGACAACGCCAATAACACAAGGCGTTAGCGGCGCAGCGTGATTTACGGCGACGTATCGGAAACGCCTCGTGTACGGGCCCTAATGTATTGCCGGCGTCTTGCAAATGAGTGTAGATCCGGCCTTACAATGTAATTGCTTGCCTTTGACTACGGTTTCATAGAAATCTTTGTATGGAAATCTATATAAAAATATAGATAAAAAGGGAATTGAATCTACAACCTCGCGTCGCAATCGAAACTTCGTCCGCTTTGCCACAAAACTCGTCAAGTTTAATCTAATTACGAGCAAAGGTCACAGATACGACAAAAATGCGACCGTAAGCTAAATCACATCGGTGTTCACATGCCTTAGATATGCTGCTTGTAATGTTCATTCTCTAGGCATACCACCCGTTTCATGACTTTTCTGTGACGCTTTACGGTACGTTCACACGGAGATACGATTTTCTCTACCGAATCGGTTTTTTGCAGGATACGGTTTAGTGGCCTATGTATTTCAATGAAGGAGTTCACACGAGCATTCGGTTTCAAGTCACGACAAAAAACCTAATCTTGCTGAAGTTGACATACGATTTTGCGACTACAAACCGATCCGGTTTGTATATACTGATACTGCAAAATCCAGATCCGATGCAGTGGTATAGGGCAATCAATACATGCGTTCACACGAGGGGAAGATTCGGTTTTTTGTCGGATCTTGAAACCGAACGGTACGTTCACACGGAGACACAATTTCCCGAATCTTATTTTCATCGGATCTGGAAAAAACCTAATGTTGTATTCGCAAGAGCGCGCTCACACGTTGATTTGGAAGCGATGGACGTGAACAGTTTTGCTATACTATACTGGTATTATCGCCGTCAGCGTCGTAGAAAAAGATTTTGGTTAAAATAGTACAAAGAAGATCAACAGTTGGTGCCTTTACAACTCTAATGCAGCAGTTAAGGAATCATCCACAAATTTTTTTTAACTACTTCCTTGAATGACTATACCTACATTTGATAATCTTTTGAAAAAGGTGGAAAAAGAATTGAAAACCGGATCGGTTTGTAGTCGCACAATCGGATGTAAACTTCAGCAAGATTAGGTTTTTTGTCGTGTCTTGAAACCGAATGCTCGTGTGAACTCCTTCATTGAAATGCTTATGCCACTAAACCGAATCCTGCAAAAAACCGATTCGGTAGAGAAAATCGTGTCTCCGTGTGAACGTACCGCACATGAATACAACATTAGGTTTTTTCCAGATCCGATTAAAATAAGATTCGGGAAATCGTGCCTCCGTGTGAACGTACCGTTACACGGCTGGAAACCCCGGACCGATACGTCATATTTAGTCACGATCAATCAATGGTTGTCGCAGGCCATTACTCAATTAGGCCCGGCTCCCGCCTGATGGATACGAGGGAGCAACTCTGCCTAATGTGTGTAGTCCCAGCGGTATTTACTCGTAAACATGCTGAGCTGGACAAGTTTTAAATCTTTACTGATGAAAAAAAAACATGCATGTGAATTTATATTTATCCCTATTTTGCCCAAATATTGTTATTGTGCCAAATTTGTGCCAGCTCCCGGACTATAGTTATAGATAAACGACAGGACGCTGACCCGCCCGTAATAAATATGATTTACATGTTATTCTCCTGTGCGTCGTTTACCTGATTGCACGTGTATTCACTAGCTGTCACGGCTCGCCGGTTGGGTCCCCTGCACCACTACGCCAACGACGACACCACGGAGTTACAAGCTCCGCTTCTACAGTGCTGTGATAAATTACTAAAATACTATACTTATAATTATACTACCGTAAGTACATTTCATTGAAATATTTGTGAAGCCAATAAATCAGCCATTAATTTCCCGTTTTAGAAAAACAACCGGATTCATTTTAACTTGTTCGATCTACATACTTGTTCTAGGTGTCTGGGTGTTCTATATGTATTATAAAAAAATATGTATATATTCAGTATTTCAGAAATCTAACACCCGTAACACAAGCTTCGACCTTACCAAGTGTTTGCTTTGTGAATTGTCTGGCAATAGTTTTTTTTTTATTTAATTATTAAAAGTCTAAAAAGTTTAAGTACAATTATAAGTAAATGACCTATTTTTACTGATCACTCATATTTTATATTTTAATGTATAGTGTAAGATCATAATTTCTGTTTCATGTGCAATGTTATGTATTTTGTTTGGCTTTTATATAAATAAAGTGGTTTTACGAATAAAATGTATCGTATTTATATAAGGTTCGGTAAGGTTCGGAGCATGGAGTTATTATGGTTCGGAGATTAAAACCTGTTCGTAAAACCCATAATTTCAGATCCATATAATGCCATTACCATAATAATGTATTTAAAACGTGATAAAAACTATTGCATGTATATATTTTATTGTAAAGTATGTATTTTTCTAACATTTTTTTTGCATGTAAGTATTTATTGACATTTGTAATTTATAAAGTTATGTAATTGATTTAATTAATGTTTAATTTGCTGACATTGTATTATTTGACATTTATTATGATTATTATTTGTATTATTTTACGTGTAAAATATTTTTACCAATAAATTGATTATTTGTATACTAATTGACTTGGGTTGCAGTAGTAACTCTTTCATAACCATGTATGTAGATAATAGTAATTAGTGGATTGTTCTTTAATAATTCCGAAAGTTTGAATAGGTATTCTTGTATTACAGATAAACATGTGCAGAATAATAGTGAGATCTGTCGTAGCAGCCATCCTAATAGGTGTGTTGTGGCTCTCCCCCGCGGCTGCAACCCCCACGGTTACAACCTCAAAAGATGCATCTTCCACGCATATAACCTCAACGGAGGCATACCTCACGGCAATAACCTCAAATGATGCAACCCCCACGGTGACAACCTCAAAAGATGCATCTTCCACGCATATAACCTCAACGGAGGCATACCCCACGGCAACAACCTCAAATGATGCAACCCCCACGGTGACAACCTCAAAAAATGAATCCTCTAATCAAATCAATGAATTATCTAAGCCAGAAAACCACAGTGATGACGCTCTAGCCAAACTGGTTGCAGAAACCCTGTGGTTCCTCCTAGACACTGTTTTGGAGGCTCCCCAAACCCAGTACACTAACGACCAAGGAGTTGTTGTTGGAGTTTTTGATATAACCTGCCTCACCAAAGACGTGGGAAGTGGTCATTGTATTCCCCCAATTAACCTTAATATAAAGGAAGACGGAATAGAGTAAAACTTGACAATGCAATTGATTCTTATAATTAGCGGATATATTAAATAATAATTAATTTTCATTCACATTTTATAATGTTCTACAATTTAAAATTTATTTACTATTAGGTACATGAAATAATGATGACTTTATTTGTTATTTGATTGTTATTTAATTTTAGAATAAATTATCTTTTTTTTGAATTTATTTATTATTACAAAAATAACATTTATGTATAAACTAAGGCTTAAACTAAAAACCAATTTTTGGTTTGTTCGTTAAGCTTTGAATCTCTTTATTCAAGTGTTGATTCGTACATTTATAAAATAAATATGTTAAAGAACAAATATTTCAATTTAGCAGATAAGAACAGGTGTTACAATACAATAGTGTAGTCGAGCTAATGCACTGCTAGCTTCACGCATCTCTAATTTACCTTATAGTTGGAAACATAAGGCTATCAGGATATTCCATGTATTTAAAAAATATACCTTTTTATGAATGTATATTCTATTGATATAGATTTATGACTAGCACCCGTAAATTCAACATTTTAGGAATTCAACCTAATGGTCCTGGAGGCCGTATCACAAGCTTCGAGCTTACCACGGGGTGTTGCTGTGTGAAATATCCAGCAATGTTTAATGATTACGTATCGGATAAATTACGAAACCTTCAAATTTGATACACTTGGTGCTCGATTTTCGAACCTTGTTAGAGAAAAACTTTTATCTGGATAATTATTGAACTAATTCGTTTGAAACAATCCTTGATAATAAATTATAAACCTTCTGACCTCATTAAAATGTGATTAATACAACTATTTGTTTTAGTTGTTTATTCCTTTTTTACCTTACGGTTGGTTTGGTCAGAATTTCAATAAATATTTATTGATGTAGTTGTAATTGACATGTTAACATTTACTATTTTGTAATACTTATTGACGGCTCTTTGGTTAGCTCATCCCGCTAAAACTTATCCCGCGGGATGGGTTGACCTAATGAATAAATTTTATAAATTTTCATTGGTCAACTCATCCCGCATTTAAAATAGATAAAAAGTGATGTAATATTTGACATGTAATGTACACACGTGGACAACATTTTTCGGGGAAAAAATTAAACACCATTGTTTCGTTATACTGATAATATGTATATTAAAAAAACAGTCGTCTTATTAATGAACAGAAAACTAAGGAAACCCAAAACAATTTTATAATAGCTAAGAAGATTATTTACAGTATATATATATATACATCAAAACATTTATTAAAACTATTTTACAATATTTTTACATCTAAATAAGTACCCAGTGTAAAGAAACAAAAAAATATTCTTGAAAATTAACATCTAAGTTTTTCCAAGCAATGTCCAACCGTGATTTGGCCGCTGAGTACTTGATTTATTGCATAGTCAATTTTTTTCTTTCTCTCTATAGTTTCAGGACACCTCTTTGAGATTGTCAGGCTGGTGGGATTTTTTAACATGGAAGAGAAAAGCTTAATATCCTTACATAAGCCCACTAAAAGTTGAGCAATATTTGGTCTATTCTTTATATATTTTTTTATGTGCCCGTTCCAAGTTTCCACGACATTATTCGTTTTATGCATTTGTTGATATGTACACCAAGTGTTTGCGAGTGGTGAATTCTCCTCCAGCCAAGTTTTGACGAAGTAGTCATTGAATTGCATGACATTCTTGTTATCGGGTGCTTCTTCCATCACATAAAGCCATCCTTCATTTATTAACTCAGATGGAAGGTGAGACAAGGCCGCACAAAGTTTTACGTGGACTTTGCCTAACTGTGTTTTGCATACACCTAGCGCTTTAGCTTTACGCCAAAGACAGCGACTGAAGTGGAAGTAGCAACCTGTTATTTTCACGTTTGGGAAGTTGCTTCGGATTGCTTGTATAGCTGCAAGTTCAAAGTCTACTGTGATGTCACTCGGATTCCACTCGAATTAATAATAATATAATAATTATGTATAATAATTTTTAACAACAGATGACTATTATTGTTATCCTCTTTATTTAAATAGAAACACATTAAAAATATATTTTTCACAATAGACTAAAAATATAAAAGTACCATCTGTAAAAAATACATATATCAAAACGAATAATCACCGGCCACAAAGCTAAGCTCAAGCGGCCGGTGACTAGGGTTGCAGAGAGAGAAACTTTCTGACAATTCGTGAGTCCAGGAGTACCGCTTTCTGGGTCTGGCCCTTGATCCAGCTTCCCAGTGAGAACCTCTGGAGATGTTGGTCGAGACTGTTCGCTCTAAGGCGGACTATAAAACGGACGATATTCGCTGACTCCACGTCCCTTAAGGTGGCAATCTCCTGGGTCAAATCATGGTATCAAGTATTTATTTACCTTGTCTTTTTCAGCCTTCACGAGATTGATATCATTGATACAGTACCGAATCATTTTACGATTACATATGGAATTGGTTATTTTTAAAATATAGGTAATTATAACTATGTACATAGTCTTGTTCTAAAAATCTATACCTAAAGTCATAAAAATGGCTTCGATTGTAAAATAAACTATTAATTTATAGATATTTTTGTAAGATACATTTATATTGTTTATTTAAAAAATGTGTCTTTATCTAGCATCGAATCAGTGTTAGTAATTTGATTAAAATTGAATAAATAAATATCGATGGTCTATCGGAAACGTTAAAAGCTAATAAGTCAATATCTAGCCCCGTGTGAATTTCTGTGTGAATGGTCCAGTAAATGATAAGTATTTGTTTCTAAAACTAACACAATCCGCTAATTCGCTTGAATGTTCTGCTTACTAAAACAATATTAATTTACATAGGACAGACCTCTCAAATATTTGACAATTAAACATACTTACATCTCGTAAGCGATAACCTAAACTTGTTAAACTCGGATTGTTATTTGGACTAGTGGAAGTGCAAACATTCAGGTGGGGTTGTTCATGTGCAGTGGGGCTATTCCTATCCCAGTATAGCTTTGTTTCCGTATCAGTTTCGTCTGCGCTTATGACGAACTATGTAGCAGTGGGCCATGGTCTGCCTGTGAAACCGGAGGTTTCGGGTTTGATTCCCGCTTCGGAACAATTGTTACGATCAGAAGATATCGTTCTGGGTGTTTTATATGTATAGTAAAAATATGTATGTGGGTATTTTCTATAAAGTATATCAGATTACAAGTACCCATAAGAGAAGCTTCCACTATGTATTTAAGCTTACCACGGGGCTAGATTTTTTAAAATTATTTTTTTGAGAACGATTTTTTTCCTCAGCATCGACACCGTTCACATACAAACTTTAACAACAAATCATCAAATTGGTAGTAAATTAATTGCTGTGTAAATTGTCAAGCATTGATTTTATTTATTTAGTTTTGGCAGAGAGATTGATATTTCTATACTTATGACCAGTCACATAATTAAAAATGTACTTAACTTGATAAGAAACGTAATTAGATTAGTACAACAATGCAGCAATAGACAGAACTGTTAGTTATATTCTAGCCAACATAGTTTATATACCTACTCGTATATATACAAATCTCTAACGCCAAATTATATATTTTATTATTTATTTACAATGACGCAGCATTCATTATATATAGTTGGTTGAGCGAGACTTCATTCCTAGGTATTTCCATACATTAAGAACTGAGTAGACGGTTGACAACCGTTTATCGCTTGAGCGATTCATGAGAATAGACTCACGGCTCCCTAGCCTAGGCAAATTGGCTAAATTGGACCATGTCACGTTCGTAGGGATAAACTGTAAACTGTTTAGATAAAAGATGTTGAAAATTTGTCCTAAGGCACCACTTTGATATCTTATGGTAATTATTGATAAACCGCAAGAGTTTATATCCTGCGTCTTTTCGTGAAAAAATATACTGTACGAAGACGTATTGTTAATTTACTCTGTAATTTTGTTATAATATATGCTACAACGCAACGTTTCAAACACTAACTTCCTTCCCACGGCTTAGCTGGTTATAAGGGGTTTTCCAGCGGAGAATTATTATTAGAATTATTAAAATGTTTGATCTATTATTTACTGTAAGTTTTTGTATAAAAGAGTAAAACTTCCATCCAACCATACCCACAATTTTTTATAAATATATTCGTAGGATTTGCTTATATATAAGTACACAAGGAAATTGCGCAACAAAGTAGATTTATACAGAAGACAGAGAAGATGTGAATCAGTTACTAGACTATTCGATTATACGGGTTCCGTATAATAATGAATACCTTCATATTGTAAAACTTAATCAGAGACTAAATCTTAAGATACATTCGATATAATAGTAGGTAGCTAAAGTTTTGTTTCTATTCGCTTCTTAACCATGAATTTTATTGCTATATTTTAGTTTTATTATTGAACTTGCTCTTATGCTTAAAAACTTTCTCTTAAATTATTCTACTTATTTCAAAAAGCCGCATTGTTTCGTTTTAAAGCTACACACATAGGTACATACGGACGGACATACAGCGACTGTGTTTTAGACTATATAAGGATGATGCATATTATATTTTTAGAACAAAGCGAATTAACGCAATTTCCTGTATAAACCAAGCTGTGTCACTTTTAACGACACGACCTGGGGGCCTACCATGGTGGTTGGCCCCCTGAGTTGATTCTTCTGCTGTGAACATTTTAGTATCACTTTAAAATTGAAGTAACGATTGTTGTTCTTGTCTGTTATTTCCTGTCGGTAAAATTCTGCTGAATTTAATGGTATGTTAAAAGTTTTTATTACTTTCTGAGAGAAAATTCAATATTGGAAACATTAAGTGGGAATATTTTGTTACTGTGACTAATTTATATAACTATACTAGGTAACTAACTATAGTATATAACTATAACTATAGTAGGTACTTAACTTTCCGCCACGCGGCCTCGCCCGCGTTCTACATTTTTTCACGGAAATATTTTTTTTTCCGCGGTAAAACGTAATCTTTGTCTCTTCATCCCTTCACTATTAGACCGGTCTAATAACAGGTCTAATCGGCCCCCGATTAGACCTGTTGTTAGATCTTTTGTGAAAAAAAATCTACTTGTATATTGATGTAGTATTTATTAATGTTAAAATAAATTGTAAATAAGTGATGTATGTTAGTGGATCTTTCCACTTAACCAACGGACGATTTTAGAAATCAATACCTACTACGCTCCGCTACTACACGGAATGTTATTATTGTTTATCCTATAATTAACTAATTGTGTTATATATGCACAGGTGACGCAGGAGGAAATTACATTCTATATCCAAGCCAGATGAGCTAACAGGAAATATTTTACATAATTAAACATTTCCTTAAATGTTTCAGGTTAAATAAACTTTATTTTAATTTTTTTAAGAATAATAAAATTCACTTACAAACGAGAACTTATTAACTAACCATGTTGTATACGCGTTTCTTAACTTGTGAAATAAGTTCTTGTTAAAAAACATAATGGAATTAGCAAATCCCCTACAAAGATCCAAGTCAGCACAAAGATTATTTAACGTCCAGGGGCCAACGGACTTAATCAGTTATTTGCAAGCGTTTTGAAGACGTTCATACTCGGTCGAGCTCACTTTTAGACTCACCGAGTCAAAAATGCTTTGCGATTGTTTTCGATTACTGAATAAGTGCGTTGGCCTTTAGATGCTAATTAAATATATAAAAAAAATACTGGTTTTATTCGTACAATTATTTTTAGTTTTAGATAATAATAATATACTCACTTATTCACTTATGCACATGAGCGGAAAAGTCAGGTAGGTAGGTAGGTAAGGTAAAGACAAAGACACTGATTTAAATGACTTTAAATAAATAGAAAATAATACAAACAATTAACCCGTGTTGCATACGAGTGAGCACTTTGATCCAGAAAGTCATGGGTTTAATTAAAACCCCAAGCGCACCTTTGTATTTTTCTTCTTAAAATATTTACGTGCGCTTTAGTAGCAAGTGCTTTGACCGTGAAAAATTGTGAGGAAATAAGCATATTTTAAAAGATTTACTTTAATAATTAAGTGAATTAAGGCCGAATCTCTCTCGTCAAGAGAGCGGTCCTTGTGTCCCAACAGTGAGAGTGTAACTAGGGGTGCATAATGCTTATACTTCATTTTTATAACGGACACCAGAATAAGCCTTCGAGATAGAAAGACGCGACGGCCCGCAGCTTCAAGTTAAATGTCTTTAACGTTTGAATATAACTCAGTAATTCGTTAACTGCGCTCAGATAGCTTTGATCGTAGTAATCGAGTCAGCAACAATTTAACTTAAAGGGTTTTCTTATGCCCAATGTTGCTTAATTACGATGGACGTAATTATTACCTAGAGGAAAAGGCTTATAAATTGTACCAACCTCATACTCCCAAGATCTTTAATGGATTCGTATCTTGAATTCTTAAACTCTGCTAAAACATTTCGGTGTTATATGTAATACTTGTGCTCAGTAGTGGGACATAATAAATAGGTATACCACCTATATAATGAATCCTTTTTCAAATTCAATTCGTTTACGCCAAGCCAACGCTGCTTTGAAACACATTTGATGATCGATGGTCTCGAAAAGTTCTTGAGTGGAGACCACGAATCGGCAATCTCAGCGTGGGACGTCTACCAACAAGATAAATAGATGATCTGGTCAAAGCTGCCAGCACACAGTAGACGCAAGCCAAGCTGCATTTTCGAACCAACTGGAAATGGCCACCCTTATGTTTATGTCCAGCAGTGGACGTCCGATATCTGAAATTATGATGATGACATTTGATGGTATGATTATGAATATACTCGTATTTGATCCTGTCTTACATTAGTATAGCATAATTTCGATATAATGAATTTATAATTTCGATATAATGAAAACAAAGTGGCTGTTTAGTGACATAGGCATATTTTAAAACATTATTCAATCAGAATGCCTTAAGATAAAACGCGAAATTGGGCATCTGAAGTAAATGACTCGAGTAATATTCGAAACGGAGCTATTTTCAGGACGTTGGGGTCCAAATTGCTTGCAAATTGATATGTAACGGGTTTGAGGAAACAATTAGATCGTTAGGGTTGTTCCTGAGTTGAACCACTAGACCAGTGCAGTTAGCTTCAAAAATGGTCAAATAAGGAAAAAAATAGTAGTAGAATGAAACCCATTAGAAAAGGAGGGGAATATGATAAAAATGAAAGGAAAAATAAATTACGGTCGATCTGAGTTCGGGAAGTGGGAGGGGGTGGGCTTTTAAGGGGAGAAAATGGTTTATCTCGATTTGCGGTGAAACTACAAGTCCTATGAAAAAAAGTTATATAGCAAAGTTGTAGGTAATATAAAGATCTACAACTTTTAATTCACAAGTTTTTTACATAACCTCAAAACTTATGTGAAAAATTCAAAAAACCAAGTTTTTGGTTTTTTTTATTTATCTTTTTCAAAAATTGTTATTTTTCTACGAAATTTGGTGAAAACTTGCCTATTTATGTCCTAAATACACTGTGATTTATTTGATTGAAAATATTATTGTTTTCACCTTATTTTGACTTAATTTTCAAAAATATAGACTAATTTTCAATCGAAAATTCACGTGTCAAAATATTAGCTTTTTTATAAAAATCGGTGTGCTTTATGTTCATTGAAATCTCTATTTTCTGATAATTAAAAAAAAAATATACATTACGATAGTAAATATTCTCAGAAAATGCACAAAACCGAAACAAAAATTTGTATCATTAGGTACAATTGCATCATAAAAATATGATTTTGTCTTTTCAGACTATATAATAATAATTATTATATAATAATCTGTTTGTATAATGTGCAATAAGTCGGATTATAAGCAATAATATGAAATAAAAATTGCAAAAATCACATTTTTATGATGCAATTGTACATAATGATACAAACTTTGTTTCGGTGTTTTGCATTTTCTGAGATAATTTACTATAGTAATGTATATATTTTTCTTAACCATCAGAAAATAGAGATTTTAATGAAAAAACAGCATACCGATTTTTATAAAAAAGCTAATATTTTGACACGTGAATTTTCGATTGAAAATTGGTCTATTTTTTTAGTAATTAAGTCAAAATAAGGTGTAAAAATTAATATTTTTAATCAAATAAATTATAGTGGATTTAGAACATAAATAGGTAAGTTTTTTACCAAATTTCGTAGAAAATAAAATGTTTTTGAAAAAGATATAAATAAAAAACCAAAAACTTAGTTATTTGAATTTTTCACATACATTTTGACGTTATGTAAAAAAGTTGTGAATTAAAAGTTGTAGATCGTTTTATTACCTATAACTTTGCCATATAACTTTTTTCATAGGACTTGTAGTTTCACCGCAAATCGAGATAAACCATTTTCTCCCCTTAAAAGCCCACCCCCTCCCACTTCCCGAACTCAGATCGACCGTAATTTATTTTTCCTTTAATTTTTATCATATTCCCCTCCTTTTCTAATGGGTTTCATTCTACTACTATTTTTTTCCTTGTAAAATATTAAAAACCCTGGTCTACACTCGATCTATAAATTATGACGATATAAAATTAAAAAAGACTCTTGACGAGAAATATTAGGCCTTAATAACCACTCTGGCCAAGTGCGGGTTACATTTTTTTGTAATATGTTTCACTTAGCCAACAAGGCTTTTAGAATAAAATACATATTAAATAATAAAAGCAAATAAAATATTTATTTTTACAAAAATGGTTTGCACTGTAGGTACTTAATATCTACAAAGACTTTTGTTAATAATTATTTTCACAGCGTTTAATACCTAGTTGTGAAAAACCATTTAAGGTATTAAATGTATTTTTTTTAATGTCTCGAAACTTTTCCCATCCCTAGGCACACAATAGAGATAGGTACATCCCCTAGCCCTAGACGATGCACCGTGACCTTTTATATCACCCCTCTCAAAAATGTAGACAAAATGCCCTTTGACAATATCTATTTGTATGAAATGACTGTAATGTTTCTTTGTACGAACGAACATACGACCAATGGAATCTATTTGATTGCGTTTTAATTTTAAAGTAATGTTTTATATATGTTACGGCTAATAGGCCGGGATCCGTAGTACATGGAAATCAAGTGATTACTAACAAGCTAATTTTTGGTGAGTAGCTTCGTTTCGATGAGACGACTAAAAATATCCTATACCCAAATCTCGATTGTGGTAGCTAACAGAGATATCAAGGATTAAAAAAATCAAGGATGTAAAACCGGGATAACGGACCACGAAATTTGTCGGACAATATGTCCGTTAGATTTTATATATATTAATTAAGTATACAACAAAAAATAAGCTGGTTAGTAATCATAGTAATCATTTAAATTGACCTCGTTTTCGATGCATTTTCGAAATGGCGGACTCTTTGATCAAACCATAGGTTTTGTAGGACAAACATGTTTTTATATAATTTAGATAATTATCTTGAGATATAACATATTGTCCTACAAATTTCGTGGTCCGTTATCCCAGTTTTACATCCTTGATTTTTTTAATCCTTGATATCTCTGTTAGCTACCACAATCGAGAGTTGGGTATAGGATATCTTTGGACGTCTCATCGAAACGAAGCTACTCACCAAAAATTAGCTTGTTAGTAATCACTTGATTTCCATGTACTACGGATCCCTGACTATAATACATTACTTAAAAATTACTTATATGATAATAGATAAATATTCTCATTTTATAATACAGATTTCTATGTTTAAGAGTCGGTACTATTAGTAGGCATTTATTCAATAACTTTGCGGAAAATAACTAAAATAACACACAAAAGGTGACGATTACCTTTGTTGCTACAAATGGCCAAAACCGGCATTTATCAAGTGTAAACAAATTACTCCCGGAATGGCCCGTCACTCACCGGCCATATCAAAACGGCTCTTTCACGGTTTTTGTGAAAAATCCTGAAAAGTGAGTGAAAAATGAAAACATCGCAAACACTCCTCTCCCGCATTGTCGCACTACCACCCACTACCACCCGTTGTGCGGGAAAATGACAACTTACACAGAATTGGTGGATAGAGCCGACAAAACCTGTATTTTTTAAACAATATTACAATTTACGTGTTTCATTACAGATTCTTATAGCTTAGGCTAAGAGTATAAGAAACTGAATGTTATATCAGTTTAAAAGTATTTATTAAAACTACTAAATGGATTTTGAAGAAAATAAATAACTAACGTGTCAGAATAAAACATACGCTGCGTTTTACTGCGGGAAAGTCTACCATAACTCGGGGAAATTCATTAAACTCAGGCAAAGCCGCGAGTAAAAAGGTTGTATGTAGGTTCCAAATAAATATAAAAAGCCAGATTTCAAATAGTTTCAAAATTTTCGTATAGGCACAGTGCTGCTTGTCAGTTCTGTTGAACTTTAACTAGTTTACTCTTTGTCACGCACAAAGGGCGGATACGGCTGAAATTTTTCAAAAGTTCGCTGTTTCCTGCGAGTTGATTGTATGCATCCGAGTGAAAGAACGATTTTTTCCCGAAGGCTAGAAGAGCCAACTAGTCACTTACAGGAGCAATGAGGAGGAATCGTTGAACAAATCTTTAAAAAAGGCATTGGTTCTGGGTGTATTTGGTATATTACATTATCTTTCTATGTATGGATGTATATTCTATATAAATAGAATCTTTGAGCTTAGACGGGGCTAGATGTTGCTGGGTGTGTTGTTCAGCAGGGGTATTCCCATCTGACGCAATAAATTTATTTATTGTTTGTATAACCCCGATGATGTCGTCAAACTGAATAAGGAATTTAAACACCGCAAGATAGGCAGCAACGTCGTTCTGTACCTACACAAAATCAATTTGGATACTGCGAGCTCCAACCTTGTAAATGTAGTGATAATACAAAATCTTCCGGATCTATAATGGGTTCTATTGGGAGACTGGAGACTAGTGCCAGTATTATGATAATTTATTTAAATTAATCCTTAAAAAATACGGACATAGACGTGACAAAGGCAGTATTATAATAAGCCGTACGCTTAGTGAAAGCCCTTTACATTTAATTTCGAAGTTAACAGCCCAGTTAACTTTTCACTCAGAGGTGAAGGTGATGTTTTATTTGTATTGGAAAGTTCTAGAACTCTTAATGCGGGTGAAGTTGGTTCGGTTCACACCTGTCCGGGCCGGTCTGGGACGTAAGACATATAAATACATATTTATATTTAAAACAACAAAAAAGGAGGAGATTCTGTGTTCGGCCGAAATCGTTCAGTAATTTATAATTAAAACCAAAGAAATAATAAACATACAATATTATTATACAGGGCGTCCCACGGCCATGCCACATGGAGGGAAAGTACATTAAATATTGTAGATAGAACATTTTACTGAAAGAAGACAATCATTATTTGAATTTTAGTTAAACCATGTAATTATTTAAATATCTATGAATGTAGTTTAATTCGTTTTTAAAATTCAAATAATGTCTTCTTTCAGTAAAATGTTCTATCTACAATATTTAATGTACTTTCCCTCCATGTGGCATGGCCGTGGGACGCCCTGTATAGCTAACGTAGTTCTTAGGACCATTCCCCTAAGACCTTTTCGTTCCAAGGGGTAGAGATGGTGATTGCAGAAAGTTGTTATAGAAGTTAATAGAACACAGAACGACGAACCCGTCTCTTAGTTCCATAATCTTTACCAGCAGAGATTATTTGCCCAGCACCCTACGGCACGTATCTGATAAGTGTAAGAGGACCTTAAACATTAAACAACGTTTAAGGGTAATGAGTAGAATACCTTAGTTGTTCTCTTGTTTGCAAGATGAAGACTTAATTAGAAAGCTTTTGTCGGGGTTTATCTGATACAAGATGCTGTGTGCGACTTCACTCGTGTAAGAATGAAGATTTGTGAAAATATACCAATTTTTACAGATGGTGCCTACTACCAGAGTAACTTGCTGGTTGTTATATTTTTAACATACATTAATTATTTAACTGACTTCAAGGAAGTAGAAGCATATAGTAAGTCTTATAAATATATAAACATATTATAATAACCATACAAACAGCCTTTGTAGTTTAAAAAAAAGATAATTTATGTTTCTAAATTGCAAAAAGTCTCCCTAAAACACTAACAGCAATAAATAAACAAGTTGCATCGCCCCGTCTTTCCTCCCCTCAAAGACGTTTTATCCATTAACTTGTCAGCAAAGATTGATATAAGATCGGGATCAAGTATCATGGGTGCATCTCTAATGATTTGTTTGATCTCAGTTAAAGAATTGGACCTATTGGCCCTAAGTACCATTTCTATATGGCTACTTGAGAACTCTCGAGAATTTTCCAGAATAAATGCTTTGAGTTGCCCCGATTTTAACATTATTATGATTTGCGTATTGTACCATTTTCTTTAAGAATCTGTTCAAGTTTTCTCGAGTGAGGTAATAGACCTTTGAGTTTAAGGGTTGGTTTATATCTGACAGAAGATACGTTTGATCAATAAATGAACTTTACTTTTGAGGAGCATTATTTGATATTATATCTATGTATACTAATAAAATAAGCCTAAAGATAACATAACGCACTGCTACGTGCAGAACTGCATAAGTGTAGTTTTATCCAAATCTAATTCAGCCTCAAGACTGGCGCCGCGGCGGCGGAATGCACTCGTGGAAGACAAGGACACGTCTTTGATGTCGATTCACAACAAATTGAACACATTGAAGAGCACATTTATTTGTCTTCGAAGAGTAAGTATTAATTTTATCTACATACGATCTTAATACATTGTATGATATGATCATATTGTTGCAGTTTTCTGTACCGTGAATGATGTGCCTTGCAGTGCTGGACTACGAATAGTACCACCCCATACATATACCTAATTATCGTTGATGATGTGAAAACAATCAAGAAACTTTTCTTGATCATACGTTAAAATTCACAAGTATTTTTAATGATAATATTTAGTATGTGTTACTATTTAATATTATGTACTTAAGATTTCTTGTTTTATTAATTATGTTTAGTATATTTATAGCATTTGTTTTTACACTTAGATGGAAAAAAATATTTATGGTAAATCAAAACTAAAACTTTTCTCAAGAATAACACTCGTATTTTACCAATATTTTATTACTGATTGATTTAAAATACATTTATATTTTATAATTAGTGAGTAGTATTAAATGTGGTAATTTAGAAAAGGTATTTCACCAACATGACAGTATTTAAAAAATACAGCCTTGGAATTCTTAAACTTAGAACATGTCTGGAGAACTTTAATAAAACACAGTACAGCACGAATTATTATGTATGACCCATCTTATGATGAAATTCAAAGCGTGCCGGTATTTTTATGTGTTTGATGTGAAAATATCAACCCTCTTAAACTTTATAAGTAGAGAAGACTACACAGAGTACACAGAAACCAAAAATTATCATTATACGTTTGATGATGTAGGCACATGTAGGGTAAGTGTTTTCATTGCTTTCATATAAAAAAAATATTGAGACCCTTGAGGGAGATGCGTCGTAAAAATACAAAAATATTTTTTTTCATTGAGTATTTCTGTATAGTAACAGGACGGTTTTTATAAGTTTAATCTACAATTATATTTTTATCTCTTTATTATTTACATACTGAAAATAAAATAACAGTAAAAATACCAAAACGCTATATCCATCTATGTATTATCTACGATGTTATCTATTATATAATAGTTTGTTATTTAACTTACATCACAATTCAAGCACCCGTACTAGCTTTATCCTTACCACGTGGCACGTGGTGGTTGTTTCGGTGTGATTTGTCCAGCAATATGATTTATTTAATTTTAATCATAATCTTTATGCATTTACTTATTAATCTATTCAAACTTTAAAAAGGTAACAAAATTCTATCACATTCATAATGGAAAGATAATTTGTTATCGCATTGTCTGGAGCACGATTCAATAGCTGGAAAGTTCGAGAGTGAATTAACATAAAACATCACAAGTCGCATTTAAGTGTCCGAAGGCCTCCCTTGGCCTCCCTGGAGTCCCCCAGGCCTCATTGAGGTCATTGAAGCGGAGACGGTAGTGGGGTAAACTTATAAGCAAAGCGTTCTTTATAGGTTTGCAAATTACGAGCACAAATCGATATTGAGAGCGTGATACATGTGACATCACTCTGATTTCTGATCCTTATTATATTATGTATACAAATCAATGCCACGTTGTAATTTTATAATTTTAAAACGGTTGGGCCGAATTGGGTGCTTTTGGTTATATAAATCAATGTAATAATTTTCAATATCAAACATCGAACGAACATATTATTATTAGAACAACATTAGCACGTACTTAGTAAGTTAGTACATTGTAAACCAAAAATTTTAAAGAAAATATCTCTTACAAATTGTACCAAAAACCATAACAATGTCTATATTTTATTCAGCTACATCGAAACACTTGAACAATATAATAATTATTATCATTTATCGCAGGTTTATGTGGTGGAAAGAGAGGGAGCCAACTTGTAAGCCATAAATCAAGAGGTGGGATAGAGACGCCGAGTTTTGTATATTACCGGAGATTGTGCAAAGTTTTTTAATTCTGGAGAAAGATGTCTACATAGAACGATCGTATTGTTAGAACTAGTTTTTGGGGTGGAATAAAGTGTTATGAAGATATTTTGGGAATATGTGGGAATCCCACTTACATTAAGGCTTAGTTACATTACTTAGAAGGCGAAATGGAAGTAATGAGTATGTATCTTCATTCCTTCAAGGAAATATTTCGATAATATTTGGTATGGAGTTTGATATTTTTGTCTTTCTTACAAAAGTTAGCAGTTAAAATCTAGAGATTAACACAGAATATATTTTTACTGCCATAAAATCTATTATAACCCAGGCAAAGCCGCCTTTACCATTGGTATGTTTAGCAAACCCCGTGAAATGTCTTTTCCACCTGTCATCCCATTGTCTTTGACACGTCGAGAAAGTGACGTCACAGTGACACCCCCTTTAGTAACTTAACTTCACGTCAGAGGGCGCACGGATCAGTGGTTGCGAGATTGATTGATCTTTATTGTGTTACAAAACAAAGGATTTACTGAAATAATTTTTGTGTCTGATCTCTTGAGGGAAATTGTAATATTAATTGTTTTTCTTGGGTGAAACATGATGTCAGCCACGAATTGGTACCTAAACATATTTCTGATAAACTTACGTTAGTGATTATGTTTATTGTAATTAACATGATGTAGGATTAATACAATTTACTATTTCTAACTTCTACAAAGGTTTTCTAATAAAACACTATAATTTTGAATGTTATCCTTAAGTGGTTGAAGTCGTATAATTTAAATGTTCTAGTTTCGTATCACTTTCTTTTTTAGGATGAGATTTAATTAAGTTAAACCCCACAATGTGAAACCCAAACTTATCGGCTTAAAAAATAAGAAGCTTTCACATAGATTGGAAAAATATATTCTCATAAACATAAAGTTTTCGGCTCCCACTAGGCATTAGGAGGTTTTCAAATTTATTCACCCTTCGATAGGGAGTTTGAGGAAACTCAGGAATTTCAGGCGATTAAGTCGGTCCAAGTGTACAAACTTAAGGGTTGAATTTGCATAGAATAGACGGTGAGTACACGTTTTATGTACCCACAAGATGGTCTTAGTCATTTAATTCAGTTTGCGTAAGTTTGTTTATGAAATTTAGCATGATCATCACTTTGTCGTCTATATTGGCTTGCGTCCATTTTTAACCGGCAGTTTTCAACAAAATTATTCTTATTTTAAATATCAGTTCTGTACGCAATACGAAGTTAATATTTGATAACAAATTGCCCCTGATTTCATATTTAATTTTAGTTTTCTTTTCACGCATCTGACATCGCAATTATTGTATATTTGCCTATTATTATATCCCCTAAAACTCCATCCAATATACATGTATAGTATAGGTACCTACTGTGAAAGCTTTTGGCACCCTTCCTATTAGATACGAACATCCTCAACCACTCCGCAGATCTGATGAGTCGCAGTAACTCAACTCGAAACAATATCTCCACGATAAACAATATCTCCGCAGACGTTAAAAGCACGATTTGTTATCTTCATTGTGTGCTTTCCAAACACGCAAACTATTTGTACGCGGTTTGGTGTAGCTATGACAGGATGGCTGGTTACATTAAATTAACAAGTAAACTTCTTGTGGGAAATTTTATTGTTTTTAATAATTTTATTATTATTTTATAGTGATATCATGATTACTTTCCATTATACATTCTTGTGGGCAAGGGTCTCCTTAATAGAAAACATCGTCTTGGGGAATTTATACTTCAAGTAACTTGTAAGTACATTAAATAATCCTTTAATACGACAACAATCACGGATAAGGAGGTACTTGGACATTTTCTTGTGTGATGTTTTGTATAATGTACTAAATTGCTAAAAATAACGGTACATATAGTTCATGATAAAATAAATGCAGCTTAAAACTTCAACTACAGTTTCATAAAACAAAATATTATAATTAATTAGTTGCAACTGAGTCAGCTATTTAAAAATTCACTGTATTATAGAGTTGAGATATGAGAGGTGTTTGTTGAGCCGTTCTCGAGTGGTAGATAAATATCGTTCTTTATCGAATAGCACTGCATCTGTCAGTGCGGATATTATAGAACCTTCGCGAAGGTTTAATACCATTCCACTCTTAAATACTGTATATTTCAAAAAAAGAATAGATAGAATGGTCTGCACGATGTCTGTTTGTCTAAGATCTTACGGGTTTTAATAAAATTTTCAGCAATAAATAAAGAAATTTTCATAGTAAACAATAATTATAGTCTAAGAAATGCCTAATTTATGTAATGATAATACAATAATAATATAATCAATACATGATAATCATTATGTTATTATGTGATCTAGTTCATTACTTTTATCTGCCTGTATTATCCACGATTAAAATAATTTTTTTTAGTTCTTTAAAATTCTACTTCAAAAAACTATATTAATCTTGGTAAGTATTTATCTTGGACAGAATGACGCTGTTGCACGATAAAAGTTATTCAAATAATTATAGTACCATAGTATGATAGATCACAAGTTCTATTTATAAATAACTTTAAGTTTCTATAAGTAGGAACCTTATTATATTAGCATCCTTTTTGTATTGAATTTGAAAATCGAGCATCGAGCTATTTCACTATAACTACTATTTTCTTAACTCTACAGTTCATACGAATTTTAAAATCGAACATGTAACTATTTCAACAGAACTCCAATATTCTAAGCTCCTCTTCTTACAGAACCTAAGTTTGCATTCTTCGCTGAGTCTTGTAAAGGGTGCTCCAGGACAAGTGCCCTCCAATTAGGGCTGCCTCTACTGCAGCTAAAGGGTTTTTAAATGTCTCTCTCTACCCCTGTGTTCAATTGTTGCTTGTTTGTACACGCTTTATGGGTTTGATAAGAACGAGTGATGTTTTAGCTTTAAAATTGTCAATTTATTTAAAATTATTTATTCCGAAGGTCGTTAGTCCAAAACCCGGCAGGTTTTTTTTGAAAATTTATATATCTCCTACAGTAACGGTGAAGATAAATATCGTAAGGAAACCATCATATTCTTATTCATATTCTAAGAACATCGAGATGTTTGAAGGACATGAGACATTTACCAACTTGGCCAGCATGGTGAACTAAGTCCTCTATCGTCAAGAAAAAACTCCCTGTGTCCCAGCAGTGGGAATGTAAACAGGGTTGACTTTTCTTCATTAGCCACTATAATATACATAGATTAAATTAGAATATTTTATTTAATCTGTTCCGAACACCGATGATGTCAGACTGAAAATATATTCCGATACAAGAGATGACTCACTAGATAATATTCTTCCTTTCTATGAATTTTCTTATACTAGCCAGCTTTGTTGGGGTTCAGGAGAATTTTTCTGTCGCTTTTGAATCTTAAATCGAAATTAAAATCATATTGACTGTCTTCTGGATGTCTCATCTCGTCAACGTATTCAATATCTTTGTTAAATGGTAGTTTTCAAAGACCAGAGGATTGTTTTTCAAAATATCGATTTTAATAAATTTAATATAGTAGAACTTAAAGTTCACAAATCTCTTGTAAGTCTAATGACACGAAGGTATCTATCAGACAGAGTAGTAAGAAGCTCAAGCGTTTTGTTGGTTAATAAAAAAAATCCGAAACTATAAAAAATATTTTTTTTAGTTTTTGTTTTTGACTGTTCTTGGTGTGTCTAAGAGCCGCTCCTGAATTCAACTGCTCAACCATTCCTCGCTCAGCGTACTCGAGAATACACCTTCATCTTTATGAAGGTTTTCTTCAATAACGAAACGGTGCCGTGTCCCGACGGTTTGGTTCATGTTACTGAAGGCAGCGACGTTATAATTTTATTGAGTTAAAGTTAACATTTTTAAAATGGACCATTAAAATATTTTAGCGTTACGTAGTGATCAGTGAAATTAAATTTTACTTCAGGTATAAATACCAAACTATTTTAAAATCTGGTATAAAAATTCAAAATAAAAAAGTAATTGGAGTTTGATATAATTTTTGCCGTGTGGTGCTGGCCTAATAATATGATAACCCTCTCTTTTGATGAGATAGCGGTATGTGAACTGTGCTTTATGGCCATCACCAAGTCACCTAGTAAGCGTAACGATAATAAAATCTTCTCTAACACCTCATAATGGGTTCTTTTGAGGAGACCTGTACCCTGTAGTGGAAAGTAAATGCTACGACTTATACTTTCACTTGTAACTTGCACCCCCGCCCATTCTAAAGTACAGTCCGGGGGAACGCAGTGTCAATAATTAAACAATGCAATCGTTTCCTCCGGCAGCACACGTTAATACTTGATACCTGTATCTGGGTCACCCTGTACGTGTGGGGTTATGATGTGTTGACTTCAATAAGGTGAGTTGTTATATTCTATATACTAAAGGGTAAAGTCATAAGAGGAAACGCACACATGCTTAGATTTAAACGTTTGAGAGTTTTAAGGTTTCATATATCTAAAAATAGGACTAATATCTAAGTACAAGGTTTCAAATTATGTTGATTAGTCATTATATGTGATAATCTATAAAAACCATAATTTCTAGTCTTCTTGGGGCACCTGAGTTCAATAACTTTTTTGACGAATAGGTATCCATCAAATAAAACTATTATCTAGTCTTGGAACGCAGTACCTACGCTATTACGTTTGGAATAATGCGCTCCGTGGCACGTTGGCAAACCTCGAGACAGTGATTTGGGGTAGCATATTTTGAGAAAAGAGAAATAGCCAATTGCAAATTACTTGTTTATTTAAAAGTTTAAAATCACTACATTTTAGGCTAATGCAAGTGTTTATAATCTAAGTCTAACTTTGGTTCATTAATACTTATTTATAACTACGTGTTTTACAAACTTTTTCAATAAAATAAAGCCAAAAGGTGCTTGCCCACTAAAGCGGAGCGAAGAAATTCAATATCATTATTCAATTAAAATATTTTTTACGGATCGTCTAATAATATTTTTTATAATGTAGTCCATAATAATCGACTCTATTTTAGTGGACAAATAGCCTACGCAAAGCCTGGCTTTAACTCTAAAGTTGACTAGTTGACAGATTTTGAGATCAAAGTAAAATAATACAATAAAATATTTCTTTTTCCTTAAAAGAATAGGCCGATAATTAGGCAAACAATTAAAACAAATTCGTAGGTTATAATACAACTTTTGTTAAAAGTATAAATTCGACATAATGGGTGATTGTGTGTGTGACAATGAAATTCCATAATATGTATATTTTTAAAATAAATCCTATAAATATATAAAAATACATTAAATAATCCACGTATTTGGCCAAGTGCAGAAGGGACAAAATTGACGATAATCACACGCGCGTAAAATACATTAGTGAAATAATTTTTGACTTATTTTGAACGACGAATTCAAAATACGAACACAAATCACATGCACTGCCTCTGAATACAAATCGCGGCCAATACCGCCCTTTCTGGCATGATCTAATAGTCTAAGATCCCGCTATACAACGACCTTCACCGAGATGTATAATTAATGAGACATATTTTTTATGTTATTAAATATGCCAATAAATATATCCTATATGGGTTGCCTAACAAATTTCAGTCCAGAGTATTTTTAATTAATAATTAAAAATTTTGTTTTTGTTTTAAACATTGCACCGGTGTGATTATTAAATAAATTTGATACCAATCGAAAGTTTGAAGCCCATAGAATATGCAAACGATAGGTTGCCCTATTATCACGTTAAACTCTTTAAGAAAAATCAAGTATTTCCATTCAGGCCACAAGGCTCATCGGTGAGCCTTATTATACCGGACCATTCGAGCCATGGGGGTCATCCGTGAGCCGCGTGACAGGTCCAACGTAAACGCTTCCCACAAGCCACAGACTGCAGCTATTTTTTTAATTATTAATAAAAAAAACTCTGGACTGAAATTTGTTAGGCAACCCATATAGGATATATTTATTGGCATATTTAATAACATAAAAAATATGTCTCATTAATTATACATCTCGGTGAAGGTCGTTGTATAGCGGGATCTTAGGATATAAATTGTCAGGGTTTTTTTTCAGCTGCAACTATTGGCGTTTTTATAACTGCATTGATACTGCATCGTGCAATTGGTATGTTATCATTGGAAATTTTCATATTCTGAGACCTTTTATCGCTGTATTAAGTTTCTAAATAAGCTGAATAGCCGATTTCCTCTGTTGAAGGAACCTTATGTGACCTTATTCTCAACTAAAGGACAAATTCTTCGTCAAAAATTATTTCTTTATTCATACATTAGTAGATATACATTTCAGTATTCATCAAGAGGTTAAAATCTATCAAAAATACTACCAAAACTTAAAAAATCATTTTAAATATAAACATTTAATACCATCAGTTTGGAAAACATCTTCTCTCAACAACTGTCGCACAATCAACGCGCCCCATCTCTCGAAATATCCTTGAAAGGTTCACCAGCATATTGACGCTATTGTTCCTACACAACCATAGATTCAGAATATTCTCCGTCGGTGAACATGTATTCGAAAAATAATAGTAGTAAGATACTATTTTTAACTTCTCCGCAAAAAGCCTCCAATCGTTCCCTTTAGCTGACTGTACGTCCAACAACTTACACAAAATAATCCTGTCAGACTTTGTTAAAACATTACAACGGTAATTATTGTCCACGGAAAAATGACTTCTATAACTATTACCCTTGTACACAAAGTCGTATCTACCTTCGTTCTTACTGAGAGAGGAATAATTGAACGGGTTTTCTAGAATATTCACGTTGCCAGAAAAACTGAAACGCTTGCTGAAATTTGAGTTCAAATCGTTTGTTTTAAGGTTGAAATTTGCAGAGTTGGACTGCTTTTGTTTTTGATAAACTGACATGTTCAGTTCAAAGCAGTTGATAGCATCTGTTTGTTGCAGCACCAAAGACCAGGTCAATGCCCTGGAAGTCAGATTCCAGATTTGAGAATATTCTATCTCGTGGTACATTCCACTTTCAGATTTCCAACCGACACCTAAGTCTCTGATATTAAAGCACAGATCAGAACAGTTTTCTTGAAAAGGTAAGATTTTAGGTTCGCAGAGTAGGTTTCCACCATTACGCCGTTCATTTTCACAGCATTCGTAGAAGCTGAGAGGGGTATCATTGAACACGTGTATGGTAAGTTTATAATCGTCAACCCGTTTGGAAATGAACAATGCAAGTTTGAGAAGTTTTGAGTCGAGGCCGCTGAAACTACGGCCAACTAGAACAAAGTCGCTTAGGAATTCGGAGACGAGGTAAACTTTGCCGGGGTCGAGTTGGGCAAAGATCGGGCTCCCTGGGGTTTCTTGGCCAAGGGTGAGGACTTTCCTCCACTCCCTAAGGCTGGTGTCGTCTGGTTTCTGGAGGATGGAGAGGAGCCAGCTTGCGTTCTTCAGAGATGCACAGTGAGGGAAAGAAATGATCACGCCTTTTCGGAAGTGGAAATTCTTGGGGCTGCAGCGGACGACTGGACTTAGTTGGGTTTCACCTGTGCAAAAAAAAAAAAGTTATAATGTCTCCGTGGTCAACACTAATACAACTATTTTGAGCCTTGAAAACGAACGTATAAGAAAATGGTATAAGAAGTTTTCACCAAAGTGTTAGACTCTGCAATTATATTTAGGTACGAAATCCCAATGTGATTTATTTCTAAATACGAATATGGGTCTCCGAGTTTATTTCCTCACGCCAAATTGACCTCCAGACAAACTAACAATAGCATATGTCACCTACATTCACATTTTAGAACGTGGAAATAGGTCGAGACCTTTACAGACGCTTGGAAATAGTTCGCCAAAACCTCCAAGCTATTTAAGTTCCGGAAAATTTATAGACGTCCTAGATCAGCGCTCCGTTAAGACTTAGGTCGACAGTTTCTATTCTGATATCGGTCAGGGATGATGTATAAACTTGGAGAATATATCAGTTACATATTTTATTTCGCAATTCGTGCTTGCTGAAAACAACTTTTTTATAAAATTTTAGTTTGATTAAATTTAACTTTACCATTTGTCTGATAATGGATTAATAACGCGTTCGTAAAGTAATGACAATTAAGAAAAAAAACAAACATAAAACAATTTAAATAGCTTATTAAACAGGATAATTCCATTTGTTGAGTAGATAAAGGTTCTGAAATCTGAAACAACCCAAACAAGAGTTACTCCAAACTAATCTGTGAGCGTGTATCTGGGTCAACTCGGCTTACCACTAATCCTACTTTACAATAGACCAGCTTTATTATTAACACAGCTTGCTGGGGTTTATTAGCCAATGCGGTCCCAGGTGACTTTATTAAGGGAACTTTGCATAACATTTCAAATGGTTGCTTGTGGTTTTGTCAAATAGTAGATAAACATAATGTATCTCAGTATTGAAGAAGCATTTTATTGATTAGGTTGCTTTGAAATCGTCATTATTGTATTACTGGAGCCATATTGTATTAAAAGTCTGTGGCAATGCGGGCAAAATGCTGCTTAGGCAAGGTTGCGGGTTTGTTTGTTTTACACAAAAAATAGTCTGTTGAAAGCTATTTTAGTCGTCGCAAGGAAATAATGGATATAAAAAGGCAGCACAAAAAAAACATATGACAAGTCTAAGGAAAAAAAACTTAATTCACACTCCTGTAAAGATGTGTAGAAATAATATGAAGTAATACTAAAGCTATCTTAACTTACCTTCCAAAAGCACCGGCTGGTTCCATTCCTCATCCCCCACCTCCAGAGAAAACAGTTCTTCCCCCTCCATCACCCCTTCAGGTATGTACAGGCTTGTACCGCATCTATCCAGTTTGAGCCAGTTTCCCTCTGACGTCACGAGCCTAGAAGTAGCGGTCTCTAGATTTCCATTAGAAGTTCTGTCTATGGAAGCGTGGTTTCTCAATGATGGCGTCATTTCTACACTTTCATTACCGTATGATGATCCAGCTATGAAAGAGAGGATAAATTGATTTATACATACCTATATAGTTAGATAATAAAAAACTCTAGTATGTACTTTAAGCCCAGGTCACGAAGCGAAATACCGTAAGCAAAAATAAATTCTAAATCTAAAGGCATAAGGTGCAAACTCACAGCTTAGAAAGCAGCTAGAGTCGGAGCGATCCAAATCGTTGGAAGCGTGCTTTTCACTCCCACGCTCTTCTGTTCTTACCTCAAGATCTAACGGTGCTATGTAACTGAAACAATAGGCTCTTTTAAAATAAAAATACAATACATAACATAAAACATTATTTAACTATATAAATCGTTAAAAAAATTCTTTTGGTTTCCAAAAATCGAAAGTGAGTACAGATGCATACAATTTGGAAATAGGGAAGAATTTTTGTTTCTAGCTTATTTTTTGAAAATTAATGAATATAATGAAAAAAAAAACTGTTCACAATATATAGTTATTATTCGTTGTTAAATTTAATGAACAATATATACCTATTTGCTAACTGAGGCACCTCATAGAGATGCTCATGCCGAGTGTGTGTGGACGTGCTCCTGTGTCTGTGTGCTCTTCTAGAGTCTATGGTATGGAACTCCTCGTGTATTGTCAGGTCTGGCTGGTTTGTCAGCGTCCGTTTTATCACGTTCCCAAAGTAGTTAGATCCTTCGAAATAAAAATTAAAACCAAGATAAATAGGAATCCAATTATGAAAAGAGGATATGAAATTGTGAAATTATAAAATAAAATATTGCATTCAAATTTGGAACTCTATTTTCGTTATCACGAAGTATGATTACCTGATGGAGGTTTTGTAAAAGGCGAAGACTCTGTCATCTTGAACTTCATGTACTTGATTCCGAGTACAATAACAACAATAAATATTAGGAAAGCTACGGACAGTGCTATGAATAGTGGCCAGTATGATGGTCCTGAAAATAAAATTAAAGTTTTTAAACATATCCATAATTATAATGAAACAGCGATATGTTCAGGTTTGTTATCTTAGCAAGATACTCAAAGAATGAAAAAGTTTTGACACGCTTTCAAATATAGAAAATAAACATTAATGCAAAAATAAAAATAAATGTTTTGAATTACCGAATACATAACGGACAATAACGAAAAAAAATTCGATAAATTGCTTCGTGCTAAATTGTCCAGCAATATTTATTGTTATTTATTTAAATGGTATATTTTCTAATGTTAAAAAAAGGTTACCTTCATGCAGCAGCTGAGACTTAGAAGTCCTCACACAGAGGGGACACTGAGCCACCTGATAGTCTTTTCCGAGGCACGCGCTGCTGAGACATCTGCGTCTTCTTGTCTGGATGCAGTCGCTGTCACAGTGGGACCACTCCGACCATTGGGACCAGCGACCTTGAACACCTGTTTATTTAATTCTTTTTCTTTTTTAGTAACCATCAGTTACTTAATAATAAATAATACTAAAATTATCTTATCTTATATTATTAGTTGGCACATGTCATTTCTTTAAATTATAATAAGTCAAAAATTAATCAGTTAAATTTAAAGTGCACAGTTAGTTTAGAGTTTGGACACCCGTCAAACTACTACTCGTACTGCCATTAAATTTTGCAGGAATCTCTACTTGGTACTTCCCACTAATTGGGTTGAAATCAAGATAATCCAACCATAATTTTAATTCTTCTTTTAAATAGCAAGTAGCGGTAGCGGTTCTTATTATATCTAGTAAAATTTACTGGTATACGGTGGACGCAAGCCACCTCTGACTGAAATAACTGAAAATCTTCAAAACTGAAATGATGATGCAAAAAATTGTCTAATACGTGCAGTTATTTTTAAAATATCAAAAAAAAAATGTACAAATCAGTAATGAAAGTTTGGATTACCAAGTACAATGTCAGATGATTCATCAGCCAGTTCATCAAGACCGTCAACGTAAAGATCTGTAACAAAGAAAACATGCTAAAGTGATGAATTAATTCTAATCTGTATGATAATATTGTATGCACTGATATACATTTTCATTCTGGACCTTGTAGTAACTACTGCGTTGTAAAAAATTCAGTACATAAATAATTATAATAGATGCAATGTAATCTATCCTAATAGTATGAAGCTGATCAGTTTGGTTGTTTGTTTGAGCGCGCTCATCTCATCGGCTGGTCCGATTTGAAAAATTGTTTCAGTGTTGGATAGTAAATACATTTATCGACGAAGGCATATAAGGCATATGTAGGGTATATTACACTAAGTTTGTTTATGTAGATATCCTTAAAACGCAAGCGAAACTGTCGGCGGGCCTCACCCTTAAACTCACCAACGTCACAGTCCACGCAATCTTGGGTCTTCTGCACATCAGGTCCCATGCAGGGTTGACCGCCATTCAGGGGTCTAGGAGCTGAGCAGGTCCTGACTCTGCGTCTGCCGACCCTGCTGCTTCCACAGTCACACTCCGTCCAAGAAGACCAGGCACTCCATCCTCCATTTACTGCACATAACAATATTTTAGGTCTTTTGAGATTATATATTAATGAGATAAATGAGATATATGATTTTATAATTATGTTTTTAAATTTGTACAGTAACTTTTGAATATTTTATGCTATTTTGCTGTAGTCATTATCTCTACTACGGTTGCCCCTTGTACTTTTAGCTTTTAAATACTAATAATAGTAGTATTAAGTTTTGCTATTTTAATCTATGTCATTTATAAGTACAATTAGGAGTTCATTCATTAATTTTAAAGATGCGCTTGGGTCTAGCTAGACGTAATAAAGCATTTACTTTTGTTATACGGTTAATTGTGATGAGAAAGATAACATATTTATAGTAATACACGCGTACGTAAAGCTAACTTTTTAAGCAGCTCGTATTGAAACAAAATCACGTCCTATTATTTTTCTCTTGTTAAGAGAAAGCTGAAGCAAGACTAGCAATAATTGAGTACTGAGTACAATGCTTTGAAACCTAAGGAAACCAGCACAGCAAAGCTTTGTCATTTGAGTGTAAATACAATGTCAAAGACGAATTTATAAGCGAAAACAGCGTCGCAAAAAAGCATAAGGAAATAGACATTGCAAATCCTTGTAATCCGAGTGCAAATGAAGAAACCAAAGAACGAATTTCACCTTCTTTGAGATTTCTTTGTGACTACACGTAATTTATTTTGATTCAACTATAGGTAATTTCATTTTCGGTAATAGGTAAGCACTAAGTTCCTAAATGTTCCATAAAGGTTCAATGATCTCGCATATTGCAGCTGATACGATCCGAGAGCTACTGAAACATTTCTCCGGAAGAAGCAATATCCCAGATCCGGCAATTCACTCAGCATTCTCACAAGCTCTATAAAGCCGGTTCCAGACTATGCTATGATATTGTGCTTTAAAATAAAGCAAAGAATAAAGAAGTGCTTAATGCTATCTACATATATGTACAGCATGCGTTCAAAAAGGCGACTCGGAACGACAATTTGTACGATCTGCAGATATTTGTATCGGGTGGGTGTTTTATACTATGTATAATAACAAAGTAATATTAAGACATACTCGTAAATCTAGCACCCGTAACACAAGCTAACCATGGGGATAAATATAACTGTGTCAATTTTCCATCAAAATTTATTCATTTATAATAATTGCGTGTCTGAGTATTATTTTTGTACCGATAGTTGAAATAAATGATAAAAAATATTAAAGCGTAGTCTGAAATTGGCTTCATGCTAAAAGGAATCCGTACATACCGAACACGGTGAGAAGTGCGGGCTCCGAAATCCTCTTGCCGGCCAAATTCTCTGCCACGCAAGTGTAGTTCGCCATGTCCTGTGAATATTCCATGTAAGGACACTAGCCACTGAAGCTTAAAGACGAAATAACTAAAGTAATAACGGTAAAACAATTATACAAGTAAATGAAAAAAAAATGCATTGATTTTATGACGATATTTTTTTGTTCCTATCATTACAGAGGTTCCTATGTACCCACAGGCTTGGTTTTGAAGAATGTTTGTGTTGCTATTTACACATTGGTATTACATTTTTTTGCATTGCCTCGTTAGAAAAAGTTAGATATACCTTTACTTTAGAAAAATATAGCTGTTCAATCTCTAAACAATGTAAATGCTTTTTCTTCTTCGTCGCTTTATCTTCTTTAGTTAAGACTTACTCAAAATGCGGAGGAACACCTAACAGATTACATTCTTCTGCTGCTGTTACGACTTTCCCGTATTCACGGGTCTAGATGTTGATGTGTGAATTGAATTGACCGGCAATATTTATTTATTTATTCCGTATTACTTTATATGAAAGATAACGCTTTGGTGGATATTGGAGTTTAAGCAGAGTTGTACTGTGCCTATTTTTCCTTACTAATAAATATTCATGAGTGTACATTACTGCTCGATTCAGTGTTTCGTTTTGAAACGGCAGACATGTGTTTTTAGACAAACATTTATTCAAATCGGCTAGTTCACAACTTGGCAAGTCTTCAGCTGTTCGTAGAATACTGTGGCGTTATATTCGTTTAAATTTCAAAAGTACTTAATAGGCGAATGTTGGTGTACATTTCGCACTTTTTCATACAAAATCGCTTCATTTGACACCCTTGATTAATGCCTGGTTTACACGGGCTTCGTAGCTAAGCGCTTAGTACTTGTCACTAATACTAATTCCTCGTGTGTAAACATGCTGATTAGTGCTTAGTATTAGTGTTTGTGAAAAGTGCAAGTGAATAGAAATCGATCCTATTTACTTGTCGTTAGTAAGCGACAAGTCGATACCCCCACCACGATTTACTAAGCACTTGTCGCTTGCTGACCGCATGTAAACAGCTCGACAAGTTAGTTAGTGACAAGACAAAACACACTGCGCAAAATCAGGCGGCGTCGTTCCATTTCGAATGTCTAGTCACTAATGACTTCTACTGGCTCCAACGTGTAAACGGTTACTTTTCACTTGTCATATTGAGGCTTAGTATTGTGACAAGTACTAAGCGCTTAGCTACGAAGCCCGTGTAAACCAAGCATTATACATGTCATATGCTACGTTTTACTAAAAAACTATATAACCCGGGAGCGGATAGCTAGTAATAGAAGAATATTTGAAACACAAACTTTTTAATTCTGCCCGAAGATTAAGTAATTATTAAAATCGGACACATACCACAAGCAATTTTAGCAAAGGGTGACTCCAGAACCTATATGTGTACAGTCTTTATGTAATTGCAATAAACATTTATTTTTTAACACTCACCAACAAAGTGGCCTGTTTGATGACCAAGTTATCATCCTTAGACACCTGTACATTGTCATCCAGAGCGACTGGAGCGCCGTTCTTCAGCCAGTACAGCTGCGCGAATGGAGCTGCCGGCGGCGCTTCGCAACGGAAGGTCACCGGCGTGTGCTGCTTCACTAGCTGCGACTGCGGGCCGGCAGAGAAGTGCTTCTTTATATCTGTATTAAGAAGAGGATGGTTCTTGAATAATTAATTGTATTCAAAACGTTTTAGGTAAAAGCTTTGAAGTAATCATTAATTGAATTGAATTACTTTTAATTTTATAATATAGTAATTGACTCATTTAAACTTTATAAATATGAGATAATGGTATAGAAAAATATACACAACGCTACCTTAGTCCTCGAGTGGGAGTCGAACACACGCCCTTCAGTTTAGCCCTGGCTATACCACTATAAAAGCATAGGCTTTTGAGCATAATGCTATGTGTTCAAATTTCCATACCTGATATCTCAGTTAATCACTGCTTGCGACATAAATCAGTTTTAGACACGTTTTGCGAATGTTAAGCATAAAGATACATGGGCGAAGAGTAATCCCATAAAATACAAAAATCTCTTGTTCACAAAATAAATATCTTGAGTACTCCCAAATATTAAAGCCTTACACCCATATTCTTAGTCGTTTCCTGCGAATATATTCCTCCAGTCAAAAATTAACAAGCGTTGATCGTCGTGGTCTTGTAGGAGTTTCAAAGTTGGTTATGAGGTACCTTACGTTTGACAGTTCCCACCTTACCTCGAACTTGAGGTGAGCTAAAAAAAATCTCAAGTGGAGGACGTTTTTGTCGTATTCTCAGATACGAATTTGCTCAAGTGAGGTTGAATTGAGTGGAGAAAACGACTAAGAATATGGGTGTTATTATTTATAACTCACAAGCAATCTCAATAGTCGCAGGCTGGCTCCTAATGTGCCCCTGACTGGTCCAGGCGAAGCAGCTACACTGGTACTTGTCACTGCCGAAGTATTCTTCCACCGTCTCCCGTGTCACCTTGTGCTCTCCCTCGATGATCCGAACCCCGCTTTGAGGGTCCACGAACTCGAAGTTGAGGGCTTGCTTCTTCTCTCCATTGCATTTGAAGTAGATCTTGGATATAGATTATAGATTACTTTGTGATAATGTTTGTTTTGTATAAGTTAACGTCACATATTGGGCAAGTTTCAAAAATTTAATAATAAATATTTTTTTATAAACTACTTTGCTTGCACTAAAATTCAGGATATTGTGTTATTGTGTTTACTCGCTCTCGATAAAGCAAGATGGAATTGGAACGTATTTATAATAATTTTAATAATAAAATGCGATTCATAAGTATTAAAAGTCAATCCTCTTTTTTTCTATTGTTTTTAAATTCTCATTTCTAATTTTGTATAAGTAATAATTTCTTTTCTTATGAGCTTATGTTTGTTTTGGTGGCAAATTAATATTTCTTGTATAATAAATAACTTTTAAAATCTTTGACTTACCTCCAAAGCATTCGCAGCCCTGCATTTCAACACCGCTGGCTTATTCTTTACAACATAAGTGTTTTCCGGCTCCAAAAGAAACATCGGCAGATTATCCTTCGTAGTGTGTAGCGGTATTTTATCATCTCCATCGATTGTATGAGTTCCCACTGTTGGGACATCGCCTGAATCTTTATAGATTGTTTCCTTGTCGTAATCGTAGTCTAGATACGGGCCGTCATCATCGTCATCATCGTCTTCGTGTGATATGAAGACAGGTGGTAGGAAGTAGTCTTTAGGGTTAACTTCGTTGGAGGGGTTGGGTATGTCTATCTCGTCTCTGGTTTTCGATTGTGTGTCATCTGCTCTTTGAGTACCTGGTTATTGAAAAGCCTTTAATTTTATTTATTTATTGTTATTATTAGGCTCATTATTGCACAAAAATGTGAAAATAAAAAAATTATATCGCTAAATAAGTAGGTACAACACTAGTTGACAACGTAATTAAGCTAGCACCACACAATTATTATTCAAGTAGATCACAATAATAAAATCTTTAGTATTATAGTAATGTCAAGATGCAGCTGATATTTTTCTACCTACCTATTTGTTAAAATAACTGACATAAGTATTGTTTTTTTTGATTATATGATCAAAAAAGTAGGAGATTTTTGTAAAATGGCTATGTTACTTTGTAACCACTTTAATATTTATTCTGAAATTAATAATTAAGTATTTGATTTATAATAAAAGTTAATTTATTTAATATTGAAAACTTACTTCTCACAGAAGTTTCCGCACACACACATACAGCCAACACCACTCGAGTTATCAACAGATACCAATTCACTTCCATTTATAAACTTAACACAATCAAAATGATTCAAATCAACTGCATTCCACACACCATCGTGTTCCATCACTGCGTTTTTATTCACATTTAAATTATTTTTATTTATAAATTAATCACATATTTATAGATTTTTTTAAATGCACACACACACATACACTAATAATTTCAGGGCTTTCCAACTGCGCGTCGCAAATAAATAGTAAGTATTGAATTTAATTTTTTCGTAACTGTTTAAGGGCGCGCAAATAAAAAGTCCTTTCGTAAAAGTTTGCAAGCGTCAGTAGAAAACGGGGTAGGAGTTGACCCCACGACTTTCGCGGTACAACTGAGGGTGAATGAGTAATATTCATCCCCTAAAAGTTGGTGCGCATGCGTGAAAGTTTTAGACTTTATGGTCAGGTATAAGTTAAGTTTATAATCTCAAGGGCCTTAAGAACTAAATTAATTAACTAAATAAAGTATTCTTTATCGCTTATGAAGGTGAACATTACTCTTTTTTAAAATAACTTAATATAATGTCCACTGCTAGACCCTTAATGATTTCCTGTTATTAAGCTCGGCCGCAACTTGCATCCACCATGAACCAACACTTTTCACAATCACTTTTGCCATAATTGTTTGTGGACGTTCGACGCGGCGTTTCCCGATTCGAGATTTTTTAGTCCGAAAACAATATTGTTTTAGTAGTTCAACAATATTGTTTTCTAAATGGATATTATCTAACAAAAACCACATTTCCGAATAACACAATAAATAGTTTAATCACAGGTATAATAAAAAAATATTTTAAAATAATAAACTTATTAACATTTTGCATTAATCACGTAAAACATCATTAATATCTCATAAGAAAAAAACCACTTAAGTACATACAAAACAAAACTACTATAACACACATATTATAGCTTATATTTTATAAACTTTATCTTAAACCGTAAACACTTTTAATAACAATACAAAATAAATAGTAAGTATTTCATAAAACAAATTAATTACATCAGTAGTAGCGAGCGAGATAATTGATAACAATTTATATTTTCATAAATAACTACATGAACGTCTGTGGCTGCACCCGCTTTATTCCCATGTTTTCTCACCTTTTAAACCTTCATTGTATGATTAATCATAAACTTGGCATTGTTTTTTATAATTTCTAATATATTAAGGTGACTAAGTGTTCATTGTAATTAATGAATATGAATCGAACCCGCAACCTCATGCGTCACAGCAATCGACCGTGCCCTATGCTAATATGGGTTGACTCAAAATTGTCCCCTCACAGATTACTCTTAGCAATACACGGTACGGAAGCCTCGCAGTACAACTTATTCCACATGTCGACTCGCGCCTGCTCAGCGCGGCTCGATGGCGTCATCACCTCGTTCAGAACCAGATATTCTTTACCCGATGATGTGTACTGATTCCATTTGACACTGCTACCTTCCGGAGTTGGGTTTCTGGAAAGAAAAAACTAATTTTACAAAACTTTTTGATATTGTTTAAAAAAATGACAAACTTGATGTCTTCTATTAACACATTTAATGCCCGTACTCGTCGAAGCTATACCAGGGCGAGTACATGCCCGTACGTTATCTATCGCGTACCTACCTATTTATTACTATACCGACGTTGGTGAATGGTAAATAAATAAGCAAAAAAGATAGGACCGTTATAACTTCTTAATATGTTAGGACATCGAAAGTTTAACAAGTTTTATTAATGTCATCAAGGGTTCGAACCCACTATCTTTGGAATGTAATTCGAGCGTCCTTTTCAACTAAGTAAACACGGCTCTATGTGAATATTATTAAGTATTTTTTTCTGATTTGTTTGGTATAAAGCGTAAAGTTATAATGCAAAGTTTTTAACTGTCAGAATGTACTTGTGGTTTAAGGAAGTTTCATCAAAACAAAGTTGCTTCTACTTAGGTTAAAGAAGCATGATTCACTGTCGTTGAGAATTCCCACGTTGTAAAATGAACACCGTTGAAGGAAAATCATAGGAAGACTAGGAATAAAGAATAAATAACTGGATTTTATCAAATTTTACTTATCTGTATATGACACACGATAAAATAATTTACCTACTTACGTATTTTCAAAACGAATGACATAATTTTACTTGATAAGAATCTCATTTTATCATTTTAGAACAACAGATTGTCGTAGACTGTCTGATTATAACATCACAAAATAAATAATTATGTATTGCGGTCAAAGTCCAACCTCAATCTGGTTTGCCCTCCTAAAATGTTTTGGTCCTGTAAATCTTGCAATGTATCTCAAAAAGATTAAATCTACACTTACCCAGTTTTAGCGAAGTTAGTCCAAAGCTTGGTGAGGTCAAATACTATCTTTTGTAGTGATTTCTTAGACAAGTAAATATCCTTATTGACGTCACTACAGAAGAGATAAAACAAGTCATCTGCATGGCACGCACCAGGCCTATCCATCTCTCCTAAGACACTCTTCAAAATACTCAATTCAGTAGAATAGTCAAATCTATACATGTATACAGGGGCATTCAAACTATTGTACATGTGCACGAATCTATGGGTATTGTAACTAAAGTGAACATCGGTATTCATGTCAATGATCCCTTGCGCAGTTTCATTCGAGAACCCTTTCACTCCTGTATAGAACCTCAATATTCTATTTCCAAAATCTTGCAATTGCTTTTCTGATAGTCTGGGAAGTAGTTCTTTTGGGACAAAGTAAGAAGAGTTGGCGTTGTATTTTTCAGCCTTTTTAAGCTGGTCTGCAAGCATAAGTATACCTTCAGCTGAGTTGTACCCTATCATCAAAGGAACTTTAGTTTCTTTATGTGACAGAAGTATGTCTAGAGGGTTTTGTGTTAGAAAAGGTTCTACGTTGTGGAACCTTTTTTCAACGTTCGGAACAAAATATATTGGCAGGCCTCGAAGTTTTTCATCAGCAGTTCTTGTTTTAAAGGTCATTTTAGTGAGATCGACAGCAGGCACACTTTGGAGAAATTGAAATAATTCTTCGATGCTGTTTGTTTCTTTTCCTAAGGCTTTGCCAACTGCAAAAGCTCTTTCTGTTGTGTTGGTAGTGAAGGCCCAGTCGTGTAGACATACACCGCTTTGGGCTATGACTTTGTGAAAAAGACCTTTGGCCATTGGAGATATCATTAGATACGTGACTGCGGATGAACCAGCGCTTTCACCGAAAATTGTTACGTTATTAGGATCTCCTCCAAATTTTTCAATATTTTCTTTGACCCAACGTAGGGCTTGTACTTGGTCCTTCATACCAGCATTACCGGGAACTTCTGGAGTATCGAGAGAAAGGAATCCCAGTACCTCTAGTCTATAGTTAATTGTTACAAGTATCACGTCATGTTGGATGAGAAAGTCTGGGCCATAAGTGTCGTTATTCCCCGATCCTGACATAAATGCTCCGCCGTGTATATAAAACATGACTGGAATTTTGGCTTTAGGATCAATAGACCTGGTGTAAACGTTGAGAAACAAACAGTCTTCAGAACCTTCCAGAACTTCATTAGTATTCATATCATATTGAGTGCATACATGACCATGCTCTGTGGCTTTTCGGACACCCGACCAAGGTTTTGGAGGAAGTGGTGCCTGAAATAAAATTGATTAAAATAATTGTATCTTTATTTGTATTATATTATTAGTAGCAGTAATACTTACCCTAAATCTAAGCTCTCCAACTGGTGGCTGGGCATATGGAACTCCTTTGAAGCTATTATAAGTGCTGCCATCTACCGAGTTTACCAAAGCACCTTGTAGCTGCCCTTGTGCTACTTTTACAATGGGTTCATCAACCTGAAAATTAATGATAATCAAAAATATTAATTAAGTGCTTTCTCTTCCATTACTTAAGATTATTAGGAAAGATTTGAATGAATAAAGATGTCAACGAGTGTAGGCTTTTTATTCGTACATAAAGGTTTGTTCTTATTCCACCTTAACTTAATAGTTAATTAGTTAGATAGTGAATTCCAAAATTGGCTACTATGTAAAACACTCATTTTATTCGAGGTTAGGTAGGTAAACAGATATACCCCATGGTGGGTACCATACCAACATACCGTGCGTGTCGACAATACGATTATGGGACGGCACAAACATCGTTAGGTGTACCTACCTACATACCATCATCATCATATCAGCCCTTAATGATATACAGTTGTTTTAGTCGGATGCAACTTCCACCGTCAACCAACCAATTTTACCAACTCATCCGTCCACGTCCGACGCTGCGTTTTCCGATCCAGGGTCTCCATCTCCACTCGAGAACTTTTTGGCCCCATCGGCCATCTGTTCTCCAAGCTAAATGGTCTGCCCATTTCCACTTCAAAGAGATAATCTGCCATACTAGGGTGATAATACCAATTCCCCAAGACGTTTTTAGGTTAGTGAGTCCCTTTCCCAGTATAAGGAGATAATATGAGCTAATATAGTGCTATCTAAATATAAAGTGTAGTGTGAATATAATCCTGGATGTTAATATTTTTGAAGTATTCTTTGAGATGTGAGTATAAAAATTACCAGTAACACTTACCTGCTTGGAAAACAATTTGCTTAGTAAAACCCCAGGAAGAAACAGTACGGAGTAAGATGAGAAAACCCACTGCCAAAACAAAACAACCAACATACAAATGGATATATATTTAAATCTTCTATTTATATCTAAAAAAAAACTCATCCAAAGCTCATTATATGGGCAAATTAATGTATTAGTAATCTGAAATGTAGGTAGGTACCTACCTAATGAACTAAGTAATTATCAATTAAGCATTCACTCACTAAATAGCCTACATAATGGAGATTTAAGTAGGTATATAAAATTATTATAAAATTAAATATTTTATCACCTTATTGTTGTATGTTTCTACAATGAAAAAGTAATAAAGGGACCTACTTAGTAGGTGCCTAAACAAAAAATGATAGCAAAACATAAAATAAACACCAAGACTATCACAACAAAAAATAAATATTAATAAAAGCTTGCACGCAAATTAATACAAGCGTGCATAAATATATTTAAAAATTCCCGCTCAAAACCCAAAACACCGCATTACAAGTTCAACGCACTCACCATGTTGTTCAACTTAGTTGTACGACTGCCGAATCGAACTAACTCACTGACAGACCGAACCACTCTTTTAAACATAATAAAAACAGTGATTTCCTTAAGAAATCCCACGTTCGAAGTTTTAAATTAGTCTATAGGTCCAAAGTTTATTTTGTTATTGTTTATCACAGTTCATGACACGATCGACTCGACGCTAACGTCATTGCATACTGTCATGTCATTGTCATTAACTGTCATGTTGTTTCATGGAAGTGCCATAGATAATAAACCCTGTGTGGGTATCTTCTTTGCTGAATATTATCGTTATCAATCAAGGATTTTTCCTAACATAGTGAACTTTGAACGTCTGACGGAGTTGTTCAAAGTTCAATAATTAAAGATTAAGTATCAAGGATAAATGTTATCATCCTAATTTTTAACATGATGTACTTAACTATTATGTTTTTATCGTTTAGATGACATCCACGGAGTAAGATTTCGTCACACATCCAAGATTATAATTATTCGATAGAAATTGTTTTACCAATAAAACGGGCAGCTGTGTGATGAATTGATGATAAATGATGATCATAGGTAACTAAACTTTTTTATTGATAATGTTAGAATTGAACGACGCGGTGAAAGACTCGTTAAAAGGATAGAATAGAATAGAATAGAAAATACTTTATTGCACACCACGAAACAAAAACACACAATACACACTTAAGGATCTCCTTTAGGAAAACTTTTGTGGTTGGGTAGATACCCAGTTTTCATATTCTGTTGCCAGTAAGTTTTAAAATATTGTTTGCAATAAATTTTGTTTGGGGTCCACTAAGGACTGATTATATCATTACTTTGCTGCTGTTAAATTTAATTTTAAGCCGATATAGTTGAAGGGATGGAGAGAGATATAGGCTACTTTTTACCGCGGGAAAGAATATATTTTCGCGAAAAAGTCTTGCGGGCGAAGTCGTGGATCGGAAAGCTAGTACATTTATAATATTGATAGTTATAGAAGTCGAATAACTAGAATAACCGACATCACTTCCGGTTATTCTAGTTATTCGACTTTGTTGTGATCATGCTTATTTCCAGGAAAATTAAGTTCATTCTCAATGTGGGATTCCCACTGTGCTAACCACAGAGCAGATATAGAGCATTTTATTGACACTGATTTGCATTGAAATTTATTCAGTGATAGTAGTGTTGTGTGAAAGAATGACGGTAGGTATACTTGAATTATAAAAGATGGTATGTATTGAATAAATAAATAAATAAATTATAATGAAAATATTCATTTTGCTGACTAACTTTTAAATATTTGATAATTTTCAAGTTTTCTACATTATTTCTTTTATAGGTACATTCATAAATCGTTTGGAATTTTTTTTTTGTTTCGTTTTGCATAAATACATTCTTTAAAGTTTTTAAATGGGTACACGAGCCTAAATTTTATTTGTGTTTCAACCTACATTATATAAATTTACGTTTAATGTTTCAATTTCAGTTAAACATGCTATTCAACTGGTGCATTCTTGCTGTTGTCTTCATCGAATACTGCAGAGCTTCAAATGTGGAATCAACGGTTAGTACCTACCTATTTTAAAAGTTAATTATAAAATTATTATACCTACTATGTATTGACCACGCCAAGGAGTCTTCAAGATTTTGTAGAAATTATTGATATTTTGAAACTATAAATATGTAATGAAATAATCATTTTATTTTACAGGTAGGGCCTATAGTTGAGGTAAAACAAGGAAAACTGCGTGGTTCCATTCGACATTTACTAGATGGCGCTGTTTACTATAGTTTTAAAGGTGTCCCTTATGGTCAACCACCTGTGGGAGAGCTGAGATTTCAGGTAAATTAAATCCAAATAAACGCGTCTTGTTTCAATTAAGTATAATCTTTATCATCTATTCGTTAACCACAACTAAAACTGTTTTCAGGCACCAAAACCAGTACAAAGCTGGACTGGTATCCGAGACGCAATTGACCATGGACCAGTTTGCCCTCAGTTTGACCCCAACACCAACCAAACTATACAGGGCAATGAAGATTGTCTATTCATCAACATCTACACCAGATCTCTACGAGGACCTAAACTCCCCGTCATGGTCTACATTCATGGCGGAGGGTTCTCAACAGGCTCAGGAAATAACGACACTTATGGCCCTGAATTCATACTCCAACACAACGTCGTATTAGTAACTATGAACTACAGACTGGAAGCTTTAGGTTTTCTTTCCCTTGATATTCCCGAAGTGCCCGGCAATGCTGGCATGAAAGACCAAGTATTAGGTCTTCGTTGGCTCAAAGAGAATATTGCAAAATTTTGTGGTGATCCTGATAATGTAACTATATTTGGAGAAAGCGCAGGATCTGTCGCTGTTACGCATCATATTATATCTCCAATGTCAAAAAGATTGTTCCACAAAGCTATAGCTCAAAGTGGTGTGGGAATTGATGACTCAGGTATAGCTACTGATGCAAGAATAACAGCTCTCCGATTGGCTAAAGTGTTAGGAAAGGAAACAAAAGATGCTCAAGTTGCTTTGCAATTTCTAAGAAGTATTCCAGCGAGTCGACTCGCAAACGTGACGTACATAACGCAGACTGAAGATGAAAAGCTTCGAGGTATTCCAATGAGGTTTGGACCTGTTATAGAAAAAAAGTTCAACAACGTGGAGTCTTTTATTACTGAAGATCCGATTGTATTACTTACACGAAATGAAATCAATAAAGTTCCATTAATAATTGGTTACAATAGTGCTGAAGGACTCATAATGCTTGCCGATCAGTTATCAAAAGCAAAGATTTATAACAATAATTCAACTTATTTAGTGCCTAGAGAACTTATACAAAAAGTAAAAAATGACAAAGGTGATGAGCTAGGTAAACGAATACTTAAATTTTATACGGGAAGCAAAGGAATAGACAATGATACTGCGCAAGGAATAGTGGAAATGAAAACAGATATGCATTTTGCGTACAATACTCATCGTTTTACTCATTTATACAGCAAAAAAGCACCAGTATTCTTCTATAGATTTGAATACGCAACTGATTTAAATATTGTAAAGAACTTTCTAGGATATAGGAATATGAGAGGAGCCTGTCATGCTGATGATCTATTTTATTTCTTCTTAAATAATCTCAACAAGGAAGTGTACTCTTCACAGAAGAATCTGCAAAATGTTGTGTATGACCTGATCAAACTCTGGACTAATTTTGCTAAAACTGGGTAAGAAATTTTTTTATGCCTTTGCTATGCCCCGCACCTTTGTTTACATTATAAATAACAGATTATTGTTATCGTATTATGCCAAGTAAGATAGACCATTATTTTGTGGTCTATCTTACTTGGCATAATACTATAACTATACCAACACCCATTATCAGCATGCGTTGCATAACGTAACATAAACTTTGATCAGAAAAGAAATATTTTTAGAAATAGTTCCTTAACAGCTAATAAAAATAAGCCCGGTAGAATGACGCCATTTACCAGATTTGACCTTTACCGGTACCGCAGGTGGTCTTTAACTTTATATAATATTTTTTATGTCCAATGAGTTCTTGATGAATTATTTTTTATTTTTATTTCTATTTTCAGTAATCCCACAATAGATTTGAAATTGAAGTGGAATAGATACACCACAACGGAACAGGAGTTCCTGTCTCTAGATGAAGTTATGATTCCTGGAATCCGGGCTGACGCACAAAGGATGGACTTTTGGAATACAATGTACTGTGAAGCTAACTTGCCTTGTATTGAATTAGAATGAATTAGAACATTGTTTCATATAGAAAAACAACATAATTTGAAAAGGTATATCCGATAAATTAACAAACAAAATTTTGAAATAATTAACTTGCATCTTAGGCCCACGAAAGCCTACAAAACTCACAATCTTAAAAGCTTAAGTAAAATAATAATAAAGTAGTGTAAGATGTTTTCTCTTTTAATGTAGTGTAAGATCTATACGTGTACCAAGGCACTTCGGCAGGTGCTAATCAAAGTTTAGCACTAACAGTTAAGTTAATACATTCAGTCACAAATATAATACCTACTTATTTATTTAACAACACCTAATTTAAATCTAAATTCTTGCTTCTAACTGGAGCTCAAAATTATCGACATGCTTCAACATCACATCGAACTTAACGCGCAAGTTGCTTGGATTTCCTTTCAAATCTGGGCTCAGTATTCTGTAGTTCCTGATCATTGTCGACACAGCAATCTTCATCGACATCATCGCGTACTGGTATCCTGAAAATGATAAGAATAAGAATAAAATAAGTTTATTTGTGTCATGACAAGAAGAAAAAACAATAAGTATAAGTATAAGAACATCATCATGAAAATAAGTAATAGGACAAATAATAAAACTTTACATCCCTGACTGTACCTGTTCACCAAACTCGACATAAAGGTAAAAGCGTAAATATCAATACTCTGGAAAACAATAGACTTCTAGACTCGACATAACGGGTCTCGACATAAAGAATTAACAGAACTATGAGTAAATACGGTCGTGTTTAGACGTCGGCTTTAGAATATAGCCCTATTTAAAGGTATCGATAACCATAAAGGATTTATTTAATTAAATAAGGAAGTATTATCGTTCTGCGTACTGTGCTACAAACCCGCCTGGTTAGCTGACTACCAAATCAACAAAACTTATAATGGTTTCTACTGATACAATCCGCGATCATTGTAACATGTAACGTGGATATCTATTTTTGTTATTGTACCTACATACAAAAAACAAGAGGTAAATCACCCCAATATTAGTTAGGTAAAGGTTTTTACATTTATGCATTTATCAGAATGAAACCAAATGGAACCAAGACGGACACCGTCGGCTTTGAATTAATTTAAATAAAATTGTTGAAATACATAATTTAAACATTTTAAACCAATCAAAAGTTGTTATGCGTAAAATAATTGACTTTAGAATCTCGTTCTTTTTTTTAAGTCATTTAAAATACTTACATTATGTTGAGAATCTCTGTACAAGGTTTATAAAAAGAAGCGCGTTGAAATCTTTTGTATGGTACGAAACAAATTCGTCGCGTCTTAGTACCATCTATGGTTTTTACTACGGAATTTTTAGCAATGTTTTTGTGGGGGAAGTGAGGGGGTTAGTTAAAAATTAAATGTCTGTTACCCTGAGATCTTTAAAAAAACACCTTTGTGAAAACCGGAACTCTACTACGATCAATAAATAAACTCACCTAAGCAAGCTCGTGGTCCGTGGCTGAACGCCATGAAGGCAGCAGGATGCTTCAAGGGCTGCTCAAGAAACCGCTCAGGTCTGAAGTCCATAGAGTCTTCGCCCCAGTACTTGGGGTTTCGTTGGATTGCCCAGATGTTGATGTGGAGACCACAGTCTTTGGGTATGAGGAGGCCAGACGCTAGAAATACAAAGTATATAATTATAGAAAATATGTTTGAAACATAAACAAAGAAAATATACCTGTGACAGAAAACCTATTCTGTTGGAAGCGTTGCAAATCAATATATAAAACAAGTGTTTGTGAAGATGGATTGATACGAGCTTTTATGCAAGAAACTTTACCGACAAATGCTTAATAACTATAATATAACTTACAGACTTACGCAAAGTTAGGTCATTCGTGACTTTCCTTACTATCATAGGCACAGAAGGATATAATCTCAAAGTCTCTCTTATCACAGCATCCAGGTATTTAAGACGAGGCAGGTCTTCATATGTGGGTGGTCGATCGGAATCTCCAAAAACTTCATGTACCCTGCCAACGTATACATAAATTAATTAACTAGTTTAAACCATAGATATTTCATATCTTCATCATGAATCATAGGTATTCAAGGGTCTAAGTACAACTTGCGGACGTGTCGGGCGAAACTATAAAATATCGTCAATTTTATCTATTAATTCTATACTTATAAAGGTTCAACAATCTCTCTAACAACTTTTTAAACTATCTTGGCTTTTAACAACATAAGAATACGAAACGAGTCACATAACTCGAATTAAATATTAATAATTATATGTTACCCGTTTTGTGTTCTACGAGTAATTAGGCTCTCTATTTTTCGAGGTACTCATTTCTATTTCACCATTATTGTCATTTCTGAATACTCACTCTTGATACACCTTCTCCTGCACCTCTGGGTTCATGGCCAGCATCAGCGAGGTGAAGCTGGTGCCCACAGCCGTGGTGTCCGTCGCCGCCAGCACTAACACCAGGGTTTCCTCCCGCAGTTCTAAGTCAGAGTACCCAGACTCGCCTCCAGTAGACTCAATCAACAGCTCCAGAAAGGTTTTTAGATTCATGTTAATACCTGTGGAGAAATACAATAAGGGAAAGATACATAGTGGTTTTGTAGTCTTTAAAATCTCACGGATTTCTTCATTGATTATCCAATTAATTAAAAGATAATAAAAGCCCAGCACAGTGTACATTGATTTAATTTATTTCATTATTGATTTTATTGTTATTTTGTGAACTACTAGAAATAACTTAATCGATTATCTACTTTACCGATAGTAATATGATTATTAAAATAATTTTATACTTTACTTTGGTCTGATTCAGCCTTGTCAGCGCCATTTTTTACTTCTTTCTCTAGTTCATTTCGTTTAGCTTTGATGACCTGTTAACATTATTTCATTATTGACACTTGTGTTTCGGGTGCTAGATTAACCTACTTTAACAAACAGATAATAATATAATAAGTACATAATATATTTTTGCGTATGCGTCGGACGTCCACCAACAAGATGGACAGATGATCTGGTGAAAGCGGTCGGCTCGCGGTGGATGCAGGCCGCAATAAATGTGTTAGGGAGGTAGGTCACTGGTGTACGAAGTGGTAATGTGAAAAGACTGTTTTAGTTGGAATAGATGCTATAAAATCCCGATTTCTCCGGAGTAACTTTAAGCGTGCGCAGTAGCCATTACTGGGAGACCGACTCTGAAGTTTGCGCGTACGCGCCATTTGCAAAAGACGCCATTCGTAGCTACGTTCCGGTGAGATCGTCATTTCTGCATTCAGTTTTATTGAAATAGGTCACTCATCATCATCAACAATGGTTGTTTACACAAATTTTACAAATAAACAAAAACCTTATAAATATGAATCTAAATTATCGAAGGAGCAGCGCGTGCGTCGGCAACACTTTCCCCCCTAGTGTCGTCATAGCGACACTCAAACGTTGAGAAGGGCTACACGCGCGGCGGGACGCTTTATCACTGACGTCCCAGTCCGTATGTCCAAGACTCTCACCCTACCGTCCTGCCCTGGATATACCTTAACCACAATCCCTTTTGGCCAGCAATTTCGATGTAAGGAAGGATCAACCACGATCACTAGGTCACCTACCTTTAGCTGCTGCCCTTCGCGATTCCACTTCGTTCGAGGGATGAGAACAGGTAAGATCTCTTTTACCCACCGGCTCCAGAATAGGTCAGCCAAGCGCTGAGCGGTGCGCCACTGGCGCCGCAGGTACAGGTCGTCGTCGTCGAAGACACCGGGAACAGGTAAGTTAGAAGAACTTCCTAATAAAAAATGGTTAGGGGTTAATGACTCCTGACTCCTAGGGTCTACTGATACGTGAGTAAGTGGTCGACTATTCACAATATTTTCTACTTCTGCGAGAAGAGTTGTCAGTACCTCTTCTCGTGGAGCTCTTTCTTTCAAAACAACCCTAAGTGCTGTTTTGACAGTTCGTATCAATCGTTCCCACGCGCCCCCCATATGTGGGCTCGCAGGCGATATAAACTTCCAGGTCACACCTTTGTTCAATGCATCAGACACAACTTGCTGCTGATCCAGATCAAGAAAAGACTTTCTCAGGTCAACGTCCGCTTTTCTAAGATTCGTCCCGTTGTCGCTCATTATTGTATCTGGCCATCCACGGCGCGCGGCCATCCGTCTAAGTGACATAATTAGGGAATCAGCTGTTAGATTTTGAACTATTTCTATATGTATCGCGCGCACAGTTAAACATGTAAATAGAACCCCGTACCGCTTAGGCCTTTGTCTACCTACTGTTACTTCTATAGGTCCGAATAAATCTAGACCGCACATCGTGAACGGGCGCTGATGATGAGCGAGCCGCTCAGGAGGCAGGTCGCCTAGTCGCGGCGGTCTAGGGTTAGCTTTTCTAATGCGACACAATAAGCACTGAGATGCTACCGTCCTAACGGTAGGTCTTAAATTAACTATCCAATATTTTTGCCTAAGTTCGTTTACAACTAACTCATTAAACGAGTGGGCAACATGTTCGTGATAGTGTTTAACTATAAGTCTAGCTACACGGTCTTGACCGTCAAGAATGATTGGATTTTTCATTTGATCATCTACTTGACTCGCGGCGTTAATACGCCCGCCAACTCGTAAAACCTTATCGTTATCTAAGAACGGTGTTAAAGTACGTAAACGACTATCAAAATTAATTTCACTATTATTTTTCAACAAAATTATTTCGCGTGGAAATGATTGTGATTGTGAATGTCTTATCAATAAAACTTCCGCCTTATTAATAAATTCTGAATCAATGAAGCGAGTTTTATTTTTTCTACATTTTGAAATAAACAAAAGTACAGTTGCAGCACAACGAAGCAGCCTCATCCAGGAAGAAAACCTATTTGGATCCGGGACGGGTAAAACATAAGTATCGCTGTGAGTATGAAAAACCGATTGTATTTCTTCTAAATCATCATTTGTATTTATTTTTAATGTTTCAGGTTGCTGCGGCCAGCTTTCCGGACGATCGTACAAGAACGAGGGTCCCGTGAACCAAGAACAATCACTACGTAAGTTGTAATCAGTAATTTTAGTAGCTAAGTCCGCCATATTCAATTCTGAGGGAACGTAATTCCATTCATTAATTTTTGTATATTCATCAATTTCTCCTAATCGGTTGGCTATAAATGTTTTATAATTACGGTGTTCGTTTCTAATCCAGTGTAAAACAACGGTAGAATCAATCCAATAAAATGTCCTAACAGGTTTAATTCTATGTTCTTTTTTTATTGTTTCAGCTAGACGGCAAGCTAGAAGAGCGCCTTGTAGCTCCAGCCGTGGGATCGTGATGGACTTCAACGGCGCGACGCGATTTTTACAAGCTATAAATGAAACGGAAACATTTCCATTGCAATCTAACTTGCGCCAATATGCAACCGAAGCATAAATGCGCGGGCTAGCGTCTCCAAAGACGTGTAACTCCATCTCGCTCTCACCTGTAACATGTGTTGCTATCTCCTTCTCGCTCACACTAGTAAATTTAAAATACCACCTAGGAATGCGAATGTCAATAATTGTTTTTAATTGCAATAACCAGTCTTGAAATTGAATAAATAACTTATTTGGAATTTCATCGTCCCACTTTATACCTATTTTCCAAACTTCCTGCATTATTATCTTAGATTTTACAGTAAACGGGCTTAAAAATCCATGCATATCAAAAATGGACATAATAATGCTTAATAGTTCACGTTTTGACGGTTTTCTAGTATTATTTAATATATCAGGAGCAATGCGTTTTAACGACAAGTCAAATGCAAAAGTATCGCTTTCAGGAAACCATAATAAACCTAAGGTTCGTTCCGGTTGGTTTTCAATATTAAACCTTACGGCCTTGTCACTAAGGATATCTTTTGGTGTGTCGTTCAAAACTTCTAAGTTGTTACTTAACCAATCGCGCATTGTAAACCCGCCCTGTTGATTAATAAAAGAAATTTCCTTAATTAATTTCGTAGCGAGGCAAATCTCGCTTACACTATCAATATAATCATCCATATATTGATTCTTTCTAATAGCACTTACAGCGTCCGGCATAGTTAGTTCGAAGCGCTGTGTGTTTTTTATTTGATTTATATACTGTGCGATGAACGGAGAACAGTTCGCACCAAAGATAAGTGACGTCATTGCGAACTCCTTAACAGGGGTCACCTTCGATGATGATGATGATACACGTTCGGGTATATTGTTATTACATACTTCATCCTGCCACAAAAAACGCAACGCGTGAGTATCTTGCTCACGTATTTTTATACGTAGAAACATATCTTGTATGTCTCCGATTATACCTATACAATTTTCCCTAAATCTAAACATAATTCCCAATAAAGATTGCAACAGATCGGGACCTTGTAAGAGAAAATCATTCAAAGAGTGATTATTCGATTTCGCAGCTGCATCAAAAACTAATCGCAGTTTTCTTTTGTTCGGGTTATCAACCCCGAAGTGAGGTAGGTACCATACACGTCCATCGCTATAGCTACCTATACCTACTAGCTCCTTAGCATAGCCGTTAGAAAATAGATGCGATATTCGTTCTTGATAACGTTGTGAATAATCGTTATTACATAACATTTTCTTTTGAATAGATTTTAAGCGTCTAAAAGCATTAGAGTAGGAGTCAGGTAAATAATAATTTTCCGTTTTCCACGGTAAACCAACGTACCATTGTCCATCGCGAAGCTCAGCAGTCCGATCTAATATGGAGATCGCGCGTTCATCATCAGGGTTGACGCGGGGCTTCGTACCTACTCCAATGGAATCTAACAAAAAAGATTTTCGTACTTCCTCGTGCAGCAGTGCGCACCGTTTCTCACAGTCCTCGGGGTGAATCGGGACGCAGGGGGAGGCGACCTCAGAGATCGTCTCCGCTGGTTGAAACTCACACAAATGAAAAATATTTTCTTGTGGGCCGATATTACCAGGACAGTCGTAGGCAAGAGAGACATACGGACTAAAATTATGTAACAGGTCACTTACCGAGGTCCCGTGTACACACCAACCTAGCGGGGTCTGTGAGACGTAAGGCCCACGCTGCTCATTTCGATAACACTGTACAGGCGTTATCAAATCATGGTTATCCTGGCCTATCAATAACATTGGTTGCGCGTCACATTTACACAAATTATTTGTAACAAAATCACTACCTAAACCGTATTTACTAAAGTCAATGTTAGGTAACGATTGCACTGGTAAATTTAATGATTTTATTTTGCGCGCACTTATGTAATAATTTTTATTATTATTATTTGCGATTTTAAACTTAACGATTTGCGTTTCACACACTAATTCACCGTTGTCCCATGCACTACGCGCTCGCATCTTCTGGGTGGTCCCGTGAAGACCTAGCTTGTCAGCCAGCTCCGCCGCGATTAGGGTCACCGTAGCTCCGTCGTCCAGCAACGCGTGGGTGTGCATAGAACCTGCCGGCCCGTGCACCGTCAGCGGTACCGTTTTGAGAAGTACTTTAGGGTTTAATGACGCCACGGTATGGTTCACTGTCTCGTGGGTAATCTCCGTTTCCTCCTCGGTCCCTTCAGTACTCTTATTCTCACACGGCCTGGTCCAGTGAAGAAGACGATGGTGCGGCTGGTCACAGCCCTCGATGTCGCAGTTCTTTGCAGCGCAGGTGCCAAAGTCGTGACGAAGTAAACATTTGTAGCAAAGTTTATTTACTTTTGCAAATCTCCATCGATCCTTACGCATCGCGCGTTTGAAGCGCGGGCAGTCTTGCAGGTTATGTCCGGTTTTGTGACAAAACTTGCATTTGTCAGCTTCGCCGTCGCTGTTGTTGTGCGTAGCGTGCATGATAGTAGCTGCGCTGTGTTTGTGTTCGCGCTGGTCCGGTTTTTTCATAGATTGTAAATGAATATGACTTACGCCGGAATTTGCAATTTTATTCGCTTCTTGGTACAAAAAATTGCTCAATAATTCCAATCTTGGAATATCTAAATTACAAGCGGTGATCTGTTTTTCGTAATAGTAGTCGCACCATTTGTTTATAAGAATGGTAGGTAATTTAGACAATATAATTGAAACTAGTTCGGGACTGCGTAGGTAATCATTTTGTTTTAACACTATTGCAGCCGTCACATAGTTTTTAATTTTTACAGCAAAACAAATAAGCTCGTTGTGGAATGTCATAGGCAACGGGTGTATTTTCTTTAGCTGCATCACAATTTTACACATTATAGTCTCAGGTTTTCCAAAGCGTAGCTCTAATGTGTCCATGATCACATCAGGGGTGACGCCGCCAATTAGCAATGAAGTAACTGCTTCTTTAGCTTCGCCGTGAAGACACTTTCGAAGGCGCCATACATTTTCTGAGTCACTGTACTTACAGAGCTTGGTAGATTCATGATATGATTCTTTGAATTGTAGCCAGTCCATAGGGTCTCCGGAATAAGCAGGTAAGTCCTTAGATGTAGACATTCTAGTAAGCAACTGCTGCTGATGCTGAGAAGAAGAAGAAGCGGCGACTGCGTCTCTCAAGGCAAAGGCAAGCATTTGGATATCAGTCTGGCCAGCGGGCATGCGTGGAGGTTCGGCCTCAGGCGCAGGCTTTTGCTCGGCAGATTTATCAAGCCAATTCTTTACTTTACTTGTTACAGATGGTGCAGGCGAGCTCTTCGAGTGGCGGGACTCCAGGTCAGCAACGTCCGCGGCGAGCCGTTTCTTCAATAATTCGACTCGTATTTCGGATTTCATTCTGGCAGCTTTAGCTTCTGCTTCTATCGCCTCAATTTGTAGTTGCGCCTTAGCTGTCTCGGCTTCAATTTCGAGCTGCCGGCGACGCGAAGAGGTTATACTCGTAGAAGACTTTTCTGACTTTTTGCTAACACTACATAAACTTGCAAAAACTTCTGTGTGTTCTTGTTTCGGAGTCGGGGGAGGAACACTCGGATCAATTCCATTCCCATCACTGCAATCCGTTTTAGCGCCACGTGATTTTTTTCCTTTGCGCGGCGTGCGCGGTGTGTGGAACATTTTTCACAAACAAAATGCTTCAGTACAGGTGACGATCCGGTTCGAATGACCACTTTGTTAGGGAGGCAGGTCACTGGTGTACGAAGTGGTAATGTGAAAAGACTGTTTTAGTTGGAATAGATGCTCAAAAATCCCGATTTCTCCGGAGTAACTTTAGGCGTGCGTAGTAGCTATTACTGGGAGACCGACTCTGAAGTTTGCGCGTACGCGCCATTTGCAAAAGACGCCATTCGTAGCTACGTTCCGGTGAGATCGTCATTTCTGCATTCAGTTTTATTGAAATAGGTCACTCATCATCATCAACAATGGTTGTTTACACAAATTTTACAAATAAACAAAAACCTTATAAATATGAATCTAAATTATCGAAGGAGCAGCGCGTGCGTCGGCAACAAAATGGAAATCATTAAGGGAGGCCTATGTCCAGCAGTGAGCGTCCAACGGTTGGCATGATGATGATGATGAATATATTTTTGAATATAAACAACAAAAACACCTTGAACAAATATTTGCAGATCGTCTAATTTTGTTAACAAGACAATCGAACCTGCAAGCTAACGCGTTGCACCTTTACCCGCTTAGACCTTTTCCCGCTGCGTCACAGAAGTTGTCCATTAAAAAACAAAACAATTCATTAAAAATATGAACAAACCCGTTCAATAAACTCGTAGATAGTGGCCTTGTGCCTCGCGTGTTCTGTGAACTCCGGGGTCATCTTGAACAACGTGTCGTTGTAGACCCACGGCTTGCAGTACCGCGCGCCGTCAATCTTCAGTATGCTGTCGAAAGCCGTCAGAAATGGTACTGATGGCTGCAGTTGGGTCCTCACTTGAACTCCTAAGGTAGATTCTGAAAAAAATAAATCAGATTCATCATCAACATCGCCCTGTATACCTTGAAATACGTTCCCACTGCTTTGACACAGTGATTTCTCTCTTAAGGAGAGAAAATTGGCCTTATTTCACCACACCACGTGAACCAAGTACAGGTCGATAAATGAAACTGTCCTTGAAACTTGGAAATTCTTAGAACATGCCTTCATCGTTAGAGCACAAAACAGCAAAAATGATACATACATAACACCCCTATTCACGTTTCCACTGCTGGGACACAGGGACTTCTCTCTTGGCGAGAGAGATTAGGCCTTAATTCACCACGCTGGCCAAGTGCGGGTTGGTGAATGACACATGTTCTTCAAACTTTGAAAAGTTCTCAGAACATGCCGGTTTCCTCACGAAGTTTGCCTTCACCGTTAGAGCACGTGTTTTTAAAGCACACATAATTTTCCAAGAAGAAAAATCAGAGGTGCGCGGCGGGGTTTGAACCCACGACCTTCGGAATGAAAGTCGGGTCAAAAAATGATAAACCTATTTAAATCGCTGGCCTGGACACAAGTCTCCACTTTTGATTTAGAATCCATAACCACCACGTAATATACGATAATATAACATTATAATACCGACGTACCACAAGCAGAATCCATAGAGTACGTAGCAATATACTTCCAAATAGAGAAGGTGCCCTTCCCAACTTGGGTTCGCAGTTGCCTGGCCAGCACTGCACTTTGTTGGGTGAAGATTTGAGCGAACTGCATGAGGTTCTTCGGACTGAAGGTTGGTGCTAGGAATTTGCGACGTGGACGCCATATTGATACTGGAATTGTACGATTAATTTTTTATTTATTTACACATTGTAGAGATGATTAATAAATAAATAATAAATCATGAAAATAGTACATGGTATGAAACAAAGTTGTTCCCGCTGTGTTCCTGTCCCTATGTATGCTTAAATAATTAAAAAGACGCAACGGTTTTAATGTGGTTCATAGGTGGTTAATTCAAGAGGTAAATTATTATAATAAAGAGCATGTAAAGTTACTCATATACTACTGATACAGTCATGTAAGTATAATTATGAAGAAGTACCACAGCATGTTAGTAATAATATAACGTAGTAAAATGCTGTTGTTTTTTAGAAGAAATTACAAACCTGGTGCAAAAATGCTGCCGTTGCCAAGAAGAAGTCGAGAGCAATTAACCACATCGTCTTTCTCTAAGCAAGTTTTCAAAACTACTTCAGCGATTGCCGGGTCACTTACACCTGTAAAATGTTTATATTAGAAATAAAGCGGCAAGAAACCTGCTCTTGCACTACTTGCCTAAATTTATATTGTTTATCTGTAGCGGGCGTTAGTCCATCTGAGACGACAAAATTATTGTGGATTCATATCCCGCCCGGGATTAATATTTATTTTCTATTTTATACATTTTATGTAAAACTTACAGCTAACAAAATCAAATATTGAACTGATTTAACACTAAAGGCCAATTACAAGTTTCTCACAAATAATAAAGATTAGAATTTTAAAACAAGCAAACTAATAGCCAAGCATTGAAAAAACATAATTAGGTAAGAAAATTAAAATATTACTAAAAAAACAATACCTAATTAAACGTAGGTAAACATAACATTCATTCCGAAGGTCGTGGGTTCAAACCCAGCCGCGCACCTCTGATTTTTCTTCTTGAAAAATTATGTGTGCTTTAAAAACACGTACTCTAACGGTGAAGGCAAACATCGTGAGGAAACCGGCATGTTCTGAGAACTTTGAAAAGTTTGAAGGACATGTGTCATTCACCAACCCGCACTTGGCCAGCGTGGTGAATAGTCCCTGTGTCCCAGCAGTGGGAACGTGAATAGGGGTGTTATGGTAAACATAACATTAGGCAAAGAACTTATCCTAAGCAAAAAATGTTTGCTAGTTTATGTATTAACAAGGTAATTAATTTTGTTGTTATTTATTTATATTTATTACCTAATTACTTACTTAAGTACAGTCTACTGCCTTGCCAAACTGCAAAGAGACCTCCTTTAGCATAAGCCTCTATGCCAATCTTCTTGAAAACCTTCATTCTATCTAAAACAGTATAGAAATATTATTGTTCATTATACATATAACAACGGGAACAACACACGTATTTACAAAGGAGCTGCTCTTGTTGTGGTCGAAACGTTAGTAGTTCCCGTTATCTTATAATGGAAAGACTCACGAAAATTTAGAAACGGAAATATTATTGTTTTTATCAAAAGAAAGAGCACAAAAAAAATACAAATCAATACCATGTTTTGTTGTAATTTTATAACTCATAGTAATAGTCGTTCGTAGTAACCCAGGGAAGGTTTTATACCGTGGTTTTATATTAATGAGAAAATATGGAGGGTTTTAGATTTTAGGCGAAGCCGCGGAAACGGCTATTACGGATATATACATATATATCCTTAATAACTGTAAGGATACCTATTTATTTAATCTTAATAGCTGTTCGCGCAGCTAATTAGAATAGTATACCTTCATCATCTCCCAAGAATATATAAGAGTGGCCGATGACTGGAAGGTTCCAGAAATGATTGGTTTTTAGTTTATACCAGAGTCGGTACATTTTCCTCATTTTCCACCTAGATATGAGCTTCCACATCACTAGGCATAGCACCAAGACTTGAAGCAGCATCGTCTTACAAAATTTTCCACTATATGAAAATTTATATCACTTTACTTTTTTCTAGTTTATATCAATTTTCCACTGATCTAGATGTTGCTGTGAGAATTAACGTAATTAATAATAATATTTTATATTACATAGTGGTGTGTATATATACAAAGTTGCGGAAAAGATGATACTTTTAAAGTAGTTAATACTGTTTCTTTGTAGTTAAAAATAAAGTAATAAGTAAAAAAGAACAATGTAACAATGTAAGGCTTATCTTGAGAAAAAATAATTTCAAACTAGGCATGAGTAGTTAAATTATTCGAATAAGTCGATTTTGTTTTTCTCAAAACATTCGATATGACATATTCTAAGCTATAATAGTTCTAAGTGCACGGGGGCACATAGTGAAATGTCAATTGCAAATTGTAAATTAGCATAAATCATAAAAAAATACTTTTTATCGGTATTGTGTTTTAACTATGTAAATAATAACCTAATTAGCATGCTCATTTTAATTATGCACTAACAAAATCATAAGATAATTTTATTTATTTATTCTAGAATTCTCAAGTGAAATCCCTAGTATGACAATTAGATGTTTTATTGAGCAATGAACATAATATATTTGTTTGTAAGTGCCTTGTTATGGCAATTATAATTTATAAGACCGTACTTTTAAACGTATTATGATTTAATTGTACTTTTAATCATCAAAATTGTACGTATTCTACTAATATTATAAACATGAATGTTTGTCAGTAGGCTTGTTGCACTTTTTTTGCAAAAACTATAGTGACTTAATTTTTAAAAAACTTTATAATAACCGTGTCGTAATGAGCCGTGGTTTTTGCAAAGTACAATCACACACAAAAATAAATAATCATTGGACACAACACAACAACACCGTCCGTTTTGTAAAACTTTGAATACTTACAGCAGTTACTATTCGTCAAATTATTTATGGACTAAATCTCAATGATTTGGCCTCTTACGTGGTTAATGCAAATACATGGTTTAAGAGCTACTTGAAAAATGTAAGATGTTGTAATTTTTTACTGTTATTCTATGAATTTTGTCCTATAACTTTCGGCGATATATCTTTAATTTGAACGGTGTTGTAAATACTTCAGGTATTAATAGATAGAGAGTGGAGAAATGCACGCTCGAACGCAGAACGTGAACGCAGAACGACCACTTGACCGCTTTCTGTCTGATAGTCCATATAAAATAAAATAAGTTGTTTGTATCAAAATATGCCTACACCAATATCAAACCTACACGTGCAGCCTCGTTTTTTAAGGAGCATAAGGTAGTTATTAGGATGTATGGTGGTACAAAGTCATAAGTGTCACAATTAAATTTTAGAAATGAAACTATACTCGTAGGTACGTAAGTGTTTAAACTAAAGAGATCTTCAAATCGAGTTCAAGGCTGGAGTACCAATATGAAAAGCAAAACAAACAGATGATCCAAATCGTTGAAAATGGCAAAAACTTAAGTAACCTTCTTGAATTTTATGATGTCACTTATTTTGAAGAATTATTAACAATGTTTTTTATACTTACTGGTTAAAATTGTTACGACAATATTTGTTGTGAGTTTTAGAATTAGAAAGCGCTGGCGGGAAGAGCTACTCGATATCTGGGAAGACTGGTGCACCAGTCTTCCCAGATATCGATGGCAGTTAGCCATGGCTAACTGCTCTTTACAGGGACTGGTGGACAGAAAGGACTGTTGTCCAGCTGTGGGAAAATACAGGCAAATAAAAATAAACAAAGTGGAAAATCTATAAGTGTTTTGACAAACTTGTTCACATTCACACTACCAAAGACTTTTGACGGCCTCTGTGGCGTAGCGGGCGAAGGTCTGCTTGCGACGCGGGAGGTTGCGGGTTCAATTTCCTAAAATTTACGTTCCTTTAATTTAAATTCCTATATTTTTTCCGGGTGTCTGATTATTATATAATATGTATAATAAAAGATATCTTATCTATGTATATTATATAGAAATCTAGCACCCGTTATCACAAGCTTCGAGCTTACAACGGGGCTAGATGGTGCTTGTGAATTGTCCGGCAGTAGGTATTTATATTTATATAATGAGGGGAGCCCTTTGCCCCAGCACGACACCATAGGCTGACTAAAGAAGTAATAATAATAGTATACCGAACATCAGAATAGCACATCGGGACCTTACTTGGGTTTTTCCAATTTAATTCCATTAAAAAGCAAAACCACGAGCAGAAGTTTGTTAACAAAAATAGAATTTCTAGAATTGTTATAACATAGATTACCTTAGTTGATAATGAAATATAATTATTTACCCAAGTGCGGGTTTCTTGAATTTGTTTAGTTTTATTTGAACAGATCTAGAGCTAACAGATAAACGAACTATATTTACAGAATTTAATTATTTTTGGATTTTTGGTTTTGAATGGATCATTACGGATAATATTACGGTGGTAAGGTAATACGTGTTTCATTTTAAATCTTAAATCAAAATTTTAAATCTTTAATTATCCAATTAGTTATTAAATTAAGCAATTTGCTTCTATTTTCGTCACTGGCTAAATATAATATATAGTTTAGATTAAATTCATGCTTTATGAAAATTATAAACATTTTTTTATTCAGTTACTAATTTAAATATTGTCGTATTATTTGTGTGTATTCTATTATCAACTTTTCTCAATGACAGCCATCACAAAAGGAAGGATTCTCCCGTTGTTGACATTTTCAATGATTTTAACCCGAAGTGAAGCGATGGCGGGTCGCTTGAGTCGTTATGTATTATTATTTTTTAATTACAGCAATGTTGATTTATATTGTGGTGGTGTGTTTGGTGGCTTGGTACCTAAAATGTGTGTGGGACAGGCGACATCTGGTGCAGCTAGCACGAACTTTAAAAAGTGGGATAAAATGCCCTCCCTTTATTGGTGAATTCACTTACGCGATGTATGGAGATAGCAAAGGTAGGTAAATGATTTTATCTACACTAATGTGGTAAATTGCCATGTAGGGTAAGTGGAAGCACACTCGACTTTTATTATGAAGATCGTGAGTTCGAACCCCGCCATGAACACCTGGATTTTTATTCCTAAATGTACCCTTTAAACGGCAAAGGCAAGAAAAACATGTTTTAAGAACTTTGAAGTATTTGATAGACATTGTGACCCTACCAACTCGCATTTGGTCAGGTGAATTAAACCCTTTTATCGATCGTCAAGACAATGCCTATGCAATCTGTTTACACACGCAAATAGATTTTATTAATCATTGCTTAATTCCCTTTGCAATGTACCAAGTTACGTAGCCAAATACCTACTAATGTAAAGGGTGGGCCATCTGTTGGTACGTTTTTAAAAATGCGATCAAAAGAGTATGCATCGACCGTTTTTATTAATTTTGGTGTTGTTGTAAAGCTAAATGTATCCCATTTAAGAATGTAAAACGATTTCTTTCATGTGGCTCCCTCTACTGGCCTTACAGTACGCCATTTGACCACCCCCATTAGTAAAGACATTTCGGCGCCAATTTAACTCAAAACAGTCGTAATGTTGTTTTTCAAAGCTGGAAATGTCTCTGGATAATCCGCATAACATCGGACTTTAACGGCACCATACAGGAAAAAGTCCAGCGGTGTCAAAATCGCAGCTACGCGCAGTTTAAGTTACATCTCCTGAACGGCTGTGTTTTGCTGCTGTTTGCTCCACACCAAACTGTGACTCTTGGAGGATGCATTGGTCTCTCTACGATTGCGTGTGGCTGTTCTGAACCCCAAATCCGGCAGTATTGCTTGTTCACATATCCGCCGAGATGGAAAAGCGCCTTGTCCGAAATGATGATTTTTCGACCAAAATCGACATTTTTGACTTTGAAAATATATTTTTAAATTTTCAAAACGCTCTTCGTGAGAAAACATGTTGTTTCGTGCTGCGGACTTCAAGACTAATGAACTGTAAAAATTTCGGGTCTGTAGCTCGTTTGCCGTTGTCATACGACGAAATTCAAAAACGTACCAATAAATGGCCCACCCTGTATTTATTTAACAGCTACAATGGCCGGGATTCAATTCATGGGCAAGGACGCCTTGCAAGCTGGTGGGACAGTAGGACATTGGTTTTTCAATAAGCTCTACTTAAGTAAGTATCAAAAAATACATACATAGATATTTTGTACTACATAATATATATTTCACCCAAATCAACCGGAATAAATATTAGCACGTCGTACATTTTTTTTCCAGAGGTGGGAATCGAACCCATGATATTGTCACAAAAAATACTTCTGTGACTGCTAGCGGATTGTTTTAACATTAGATAACTCGATATCAACAAACAATTTTATACAAAAGCCTATTTATCAATTTAACAAATTTAATATAACGAATTATTACGATTTTAAACGAATGTTTTATTTTACAGCGATTGCTGATCCTGAAATAGGAAATATTATTCTCAAAGGTTGCCTGGAAAAAGATGATGTGACCAGATTCTTTCATGACATTTTAGGAGACGGTAGTATTTTTACAACAGGTGAGAATTATATTTTTTTGATAATTAAATTAAATTGTTATTTGCGTGATGATTCACACACCAACACCTAGCTCCATAGTAAGCTTGAAACTTGTGTTACGAGATCTCAGATATCTAATATTTGTAACCCGGTCTTATTGCTAAATTGTTATCTCTATAAAATGAATCCCTATTTCCCTTGGTCACGCCATCACGGGTGAACGGCTGGGCCGATTTAGTTGTTATAAATTTAAAAATAGTCGTAGTAGGCAAGGTTTAAAAGATGAGAAATCATGGGAATAAAGCGGACGAAGCTGCTTACGGGTCAGCTAGTTTAATATAAACTAAGCTTTAAGTTATTTAACTGATTTTAGATGATAATTAACCAGAAGTAGTTTTTTATTATAATGATTACGAGTACCTATTTCATTTTAGTCGAAAAATGGCGGCCAAGACGGAAATTCCTTGCTCTAGTGTTTAACATGAAAAGCCTCAACCATTTCGTAGAAATATTTGCTGCCGAGAGCTCTGTTTTCACAGAGCAGTTAAAGAAGGTTGAAGGAAAAGGCCCTATAGCTTCATGGGATATGTTTTCATATTATACTATGAATTCAATCTGTAGTAAGTCTCCTCTAATAGTTTATTTAGTACATAGTTTCTCTTTGAATTATATTTAAATAGTCAACACTAACAATTAGCTAAAGATATTAAACTGCAATAAAAACTGTCGTGGTTCGATAAATCCATATTAGGATAAACGGAAAATCACGACCATTGGCCGGTCTGCTGTGTCCTTGCAGCACAGAATATATAATTACTAAGCAACAGAAGTATCGTCTCATACATTGTTTTTCTGACTACTTTTTTTCAAGACGTAGGTACAAGTATATTTTATTTGAGCTTGTTTAAAAGTGGTATTTTCTATATTTAAAGTTTCTTGCTTATTATTTGGTATTTTTCTTTTAGGAACAACGCTGGGGATTGAGCCAACAGCCCACTGCAAACAATTTTTTTCAGAATTACTGAATAACATTTTTATTATAGTGGTAAAAAGAATATGCACACCGTGGCTGCATGTTGATTTCTTCTTCCAACTATCGCCGTGGGCTAAGAAAATTGCAGAACATAAGGCTCAACTCTCCGAATATATAGATGACGTAATTATGTTGTCTCCCTGTTGATATTTTGCTGCATATTTGTTTTTTTCTGCTTCAATATTTTGCTATGACTGTAAATAAGAAATTAAAATGACATAACTATGTTTTTTTTATATACATAATTTCTTGTTAAAATTAAAAAATATTTTTACGTAAGTATCATGTAAATTTAACATTTAAAATAATAAAATTTTGTCTTTATAGGTCGTAAAAGAATACAGTAGAAACATGCAGTGCGGTCAAAATGTTGTGAAATCAGGTATTTATTTAATTTTGTAACACATTAAAGTTGGTCAAAAAGACGCAAAATTAATGCGTACTTTTTATAATTAAAATTGAAAACATTCAAATATTTTTTAAATATAAAAACAGTTAATGATATGGACTCATTTCCCAGACAAACCTAAGCCATTCGTAGAACGAGTCTTGGAGTCAGCAGAAGAGAACAAAGAAGTATTAATACAAGAAGAATCTTTAGTCCTGTTCGGAGCCGGCACTGATACGACTGCGGTCAGCCTAGGGTTCATCTTCCTCATGCTGGCGAGACACCCCGATGTACAGGAGAAACTTTATCAAGAGTACGTATTTCATTATAAGTAACCACTCCAGTTCAAAAAGCCAATAGTGAACGTGGTGCTTCAATATTGCCATCCATCATTGTTTATTGTTTATTAAATCAAGATCACAACATTACAGTATAGTTAATATCATGTTAATTTACTACAAACAAAGTAGTGTTGGTTTTGTGGGAGAAGTAAATATTTTTTTTTTATGCCTCATGACAGGCTCAGAATCGCCTAAAAAGCAATGCTCGGAGTTTCCCTGCGCGATTGAATGATCAATTTCTAGGGGAATAATGCACAATATGCTCCACAATGAGTCGACATTGCTGATCATAGTTCCTCACAGTAAATATTAGATAATAATAGAATATATATTATTGATATATAATAGAATTAGAATAAGAATCAGCTCGTTGAATTGGCAGTGAGCAGTACATGTAGCTCGTAAAACAAAAAGATTAAGGGACTTAAAGGATTCGAATAATTTATTTGAAAAACTTATATTATTCCAGATTATTTCAGCTATTCGGGGACGACGACAGGGCTGTGCAGGCTGACGACCTTCATCGTTTAGAATACCTCGATGCTGTGATTAAAGAGACTTTGAGGCTTTAACCTCCGGTTCCTATTATTTTTAGGAAAATTGACTTGGAAATTACCTTGCGTAAGACTTTCAACTATAAATTTTTCCACTTGCCTTCCTGTTCAGATCAAAGTAATACGAGTATTTTTACAAGTGATCTTTTTTCTTTGGAAAGTATTGAATTTAGCTCTGCTACACGGCTTCATCGACATAGTTATTAATTTTCCGACTGAAAGGCATATTTTCCGGTTTAAAGAACGATGCTCTTAGATTTCCTCACGAGGCAAATAGCATGATTGAAGAAGAACATGGTGACATTTACCTAACTACAAATTACCAGCGCAGTGAATAAATGCCTAATCTTTCTCGTCAATAGTGAAGTGCCTGTGCACCAGCAGTGGAAACTTCAATATGGGTGCTTATGCTTAACATTTTAATCCTACTTTTCAGCATCAGGAGTTACAGTTCCACCAGGATGCAGCACAGCCATAAACATATGGGCCATGCATCGTAACCTTGCGTGCTGGGGCGCAGACGCTGAGGAGTTCAGGCCAGAGCGGTTCTTGGAGCCCACGCCGAGACATCCAGCTGCTTTCATACCATTCAGCTTTGGACCGAGGAACTGCTTGGGTAAGGCACCAGCAAAATACTGCGTGATGCTGCTCTCTGTGTCACAGTAGTGTGAACGTGCACTAAACTCAGTTTCAGAACTGAAACACAGTTGAGTTTACGTTCACAGAATCAGAAGGGTATCTTATATGGTAACGATCATATTTATTCAGCGCGGTGTTGTGACGGCTTCTGACGTATGTAAGAAATGTATGAAACCGATACCGTCAAACACGGCGCGTCAGATAAATTAAAACGCGGCTCAATAACCCCCCATAGACTAACGTTCATTCCTTCCGGCTTATCCCGTGTACAGATAAGCAACGGGATGAAATAAAACACGACTTGAAGGGTCGCGGTGTTATAATACCGTCATTCTTTCCGCTATTGCACATACACTGGCGTTCATTCCGTAAGGATTGTACATTCCGGCAGGAATGAACGTTAGTCTATGGGTAGCTAATACACCACGCTGGAATAGTGCAGGTTGGTAAATGTCACATTTCCTTTAAAGTTCTTTGAACATGTTTGTTTCACCAGCAATAATATAAAATATTTTTCAAGAAGAAAAATCCAAAATTGCGTGGCGCGGTACAACTACAACCTTCGGAATGAAAGTCGAGTGTGCTCCCATTTAGCCAACACGGCTCTCCCGTTATAATAATCAATACTCATGAGGTCTTTATTTCAGGTTTCCAGTACACGATGATGTCGATAAAAACACTGCTGGTAACAGTTCTGCGCGAGTTTCGTCTGACAGCAGCACACCAGCGCCCTCTGCAACTCGAGTATGACATTATGATGAGGGACGTCGATCGATACGTTGTCGGTTACGAAAAGAGATAACAGAAGAAGATAAAATATGTGTGTTTTTCTCTTAAAATTACAAAATTCATAAATATATTTAGAACATTAAATTACTCCATATATTTTGAATGGTGTACAATAAAGAAATTCTGTCTACCTATCTATCAATATAAACATGCCAATAACATAATGTTTTTCTATTAAAAACACTGTTGTTCAGACCCATCTAGTTAAGTACAGGTTGATCTTCAGGATTATCTCTGTCTTTTACTATTTTTATCAATCATGGTTCAGGATTATTTTTGTCTAATAGTACATGCTGAATAGAGACACACATGGTCATGACTTCTATTTTTGTTTAATTTGAAAACTCGCGGTCGCGGTACGGATTCCTTCACGAATGGCATCAATAAACTGGCACTTGCATTGTTAGGTATAAATAAATCTGAAAAAGAAATTTATTATTTTCGTGAGAATGCTTTGTGCTCACTACTTATAGGTACGGTCAAATAGGGGCGCGCATACAAAAAAAAAACAATTCATTTAAAATACATTTATTCTCTTGTCTCTCAATATATCTATCTCTTTTCGATACAGACAGAGTATTCATCAACATCTCTCATCATGACGCCGAACTCAAGCCGCAGCAGTCGCTGGTTTCCCGGCGACAGACTGTACTTCCGTAGTACGGTTGCCAGCAAAGTCTTCATCGACATCATTGCGTACTGGTACCCTTAAAATAGTAATTACCAAGTTAAAACTATCGTTTTCATCGCGAATAAACGTAATTAATCATTTAATATGTATGTATATTGCTGGAACATTCACAAAGGAACATTTAGCTCCGTGGTAAGCTCGAAGCTTGTGTTACAGGTGTTAGATTTCTGATATACCTAATATAATGTTTAATTATAAATATAGAACACCCAGACAATTAAAGAGAGATAGAAATACTGTTAAGTACAAAAACACGCTGTTTTTATGAGAAAACTATTCAGTGTCGTATTAACTCAATTATTTAGGCTATATATTGAATTGTTGATCTAGGACGTACCTGCACAGTTTCTTGGTCCAAAACTGAATGGTATAAAAGCGGCTGGATGCTTCTGTGATTCAAGGAACCGTTCTGGGCAAAACTCATCCGCATCTTCCCCCCAATGCGCGGGATTGCGCTGGATAGCCCACACGTTAATAAGCATTGCAACGTTTGGAGGAATAATCACTTTTGATGCTGAAAAATAATGTTTAATTATTATTATTGATAAGGCCGATTTAACTGATTTTGTGAAAGTTCGTAGTAGTTAAAAATAATACTAGTCAACAAATAATGAATAATATTAGAAATTACTTTTCTGTAGGAAAACCAAGTGTTTAATCAAAGTTCTTATAACTCACGTAGTTCAATATTTTTCTCAGTTTTTCTAAGTAAGATTGGCGCCGGTGGATAAAGTCTTAGGCTCTCTTTGATAACCATCTCAAGATATTTGAGATTAGGTAGATCGTCAGCCTCCACTAGCCTCGTTGATTCACCGAAGACAGTTTTCAGTCTATAATCATATAAAAAAACGTTTTCGACAGCCAGTAATGAAACACATGCCAATCGATAGAGTAAATAATTACAAACCAAGTTTTGTACTTTTATCTCTAAGTACTTATACATATCACTTAAAGAACAAAGTAGTCCGGATATTTGGGACCAATAAATAAATAAAAATCACCGTTCCCTATTTTTTGACCCCAATATCTCAAGAAATGTATCACTAACAGATAAGGTAGATAGTTTGGCATGCGTTTTATCACAGGCTACAAAACCACATCAAAATAGCGGATTTGTATTATGCCACAGATGGAATTTAGATGGATTGCAATTGATTAAAATCAACTCCTATGATCTTACTCCTGATAAACTTTCACTTGCACATCAGGATGCCTCGCTATCATCACGAAAGTGAATCCTAAACCAACTGCAGAAGTATCAGTGCCAGCCCCAAGAAGCACCAGACTTTCTTCACGGATAGTGACGTCATCTATTGCTGCGTCAGACTCGATCACGAGTTCTACAAATGGCTTGATTTTGTCCTCACTTTCTGTCAAAGAATTTAATTGATCATTAAACGCGTTACATCATTCAATAAATGATTGGAAACAAAAACAAAATGTTACAAATAATATGCGAAGTTTTATTGGATTTTACTTTGGTTATTTATTAACTTTTTCTAAGAAAACTTCATCCACATTATCATATGATTAGTTAATAGACGAAATAAAAGCCACTTAACAAGTTTTGTAAAAAAAAGTTGAAGCTTTATCAATTTATCAAAATTCTTACCACTTGCAGAACAGTTTTTAGTCTTAAGGTACTTTTGTCGCTTTTCGTTAATGATCTGAAAATGGAATTAATTTTTTAACATAAATAAACCAAATTTATGGTGTGAATTAAGACAGCTACCAATTAACTTATATCATAATGTATGTTTATTTATTTTTATTTATTGGCTATCTTACTTACATCATCCATAAAGCTGTAAAGACTTAATTTATTTTTGAGGACAGTTTGATGCATAGATGTGAGTTTGTAGACAAACTCAGGATGAAGCCATGGGCTGCATATCCTTTTCACAGCGAGATTCCACAACGTGTCCATCACAGAGAGAATTGGGTGCGCTTGCATTTTATCTTGCGGTTTTACTTGAAATCCCATTGTTGTTTCTAGAAAAAATATAACAAATTTAAATGATTTTAATCAATAAGGCATTTTGTTTGCATGCTTTTTTTATAATAATTATAACAAAAAGGAAATGTAAGTATTTTTTATTATGGCGCTGAAAGTACGAAGCCCCATCGGTCATCTGCTCTCTATGCTTTCCCGTTACCATTCAAAGAGCTTATCCGCTGGGCTATGTCGGTAGCCCACGTTTTTCTACGTATCTCCTCATAAATTAGTAATTAAATAATTTGTCATCTTACCACAGACGGAATCCATGGAATACGCTGAGAGCATCTTCCACATTGCTACCGGCCCTTGCCCCGCCAGTCCAGTCATGTTTTCAGTCAGAATGGCACTTTTAGCAGCAAACACATGGACGTAGTGCTTTAGCCTCTGCATGTTGAATGTTGGAGCCAGTAACTTGCGTCGCGAACGCCATTTGTCAACTGTCAAATTAATTTAAATATATATAACTAGCTTTCCGCCCGCGACTTCGCCCGCATTATATTAGATTTTTTTTAAAGCAGTTAAAAGTATCCTTCTCCTGGCTCTAAGCTACCTCTCCACCAATTTTCAGCCAAATCTATTCAGCCGTTCTCGAGTTATAAGTGAAGTAACTAACACGACTTTCTTTTATATATAAGACTAGCTTTCCGCCCGCGGCTTCGCCCGCATTATATTAGAGTAAAAAGTATTCTATGTCCTTCTCCCGGCTCTAAACTACCTCCCTGCTAAGTTTCAGCCAAATCGGTTCGGCCGTTCTCGAGTTATAAGTTAAGAGGCCTTTTACCGGAAATCGCGAAATTGTTCGGTTTTCTCGTCCTAATTCTATGGTTTACGTTAGTTGTTTGATATTACAATTACATCTTTATAATAGTTCGTTTTCTCCTCTACAAAAGTAGTAAGAAACATTTTAGATAACTTGTTTATATATTGAGTAATAATCATTCTCCGGATACATGTTTCGTAAAAAACGCTCGAAGACCTGTTTTCTTAGCTCTAATTTGTAGATTCTAACGAATATGGGCGATCAAACTAATTTTTATTATGTTACGTATATCCTATTCTTCATTTAGAGTAGAGTACATTTTCGTTAAATGCTTTTATTCTAAAGATATACCGAATTTAATATCGACCGAAAATGCTTCGAAACAAACCTCAATAACTCCGAAGTTCTAAATCAATGGGACGTCATATTTATATCAAAATATTTATCAACATTTGCTTAAACTATGATATTAATTTTAATTTGTAGAACGGTTTTGGTAATTTTTTATGAATAAAATAAAACTACCATAATTTAGTAGTTTTTTCATTCCGCCGGTTTTTTCCATTTAGTACCGCGCGAGCGCTTGTCGAGGTCGGACCTATGTCGGTTGTTCTTGAATAAAATATAGAAATATTTCGTAAAATGTCAGTGTGTGGGACTGTCAATTGCTGTAAAAACGCTGTTAGTGTGCGTGTATGTGTTATTGCGATACTACGACCGACATAAGTTGATCCGTTGATAACGATCAATTGTTATTTTTATTGATAACGATCAATTATTGTTGTTGCTGGCCTAAGAATTGTACCACTTGTTGCTGGCCTAAGAATTGTACCACATCATTGTCATCTTGTTTAACCTTATTTATTTGGAGGTTATGCTGTAGGATGTGGATTGCATATCTAAAGTTATCTATCCTAATTAAAAAACAACAAGGCAACTTTTTTTGGTGAAACCGTCCAACGACTAAATGTAATTATGCCTATGATTTTTTTAGATTATGACTAACTTGCCGACCCGCCGACAGCTGCGCTTGCGTTTTTACGTTATTTACTAGTTTATGTTTTATAGCCTTTTTCGATCATTTTACTATCCAATACTGAAATCATATTTTAAATCGGACCCGCGGTTCCTGAGTAGCACGTTCAAACAAATAAACAAGCAATCTCCTCAGCTTGATAATTGTAGTATAGATTTCCATAATATTTATTACAAAGAAAATATTCCGTAATTTTTTGTTCTTATTTTTACCGAGTATCCAATATGTAAACAAAAAATAATGTACCTTTCTAATAAATATATTATTTATTGTAAACATTAAATATGTACCTTTCTAATAAATACAGGGCGTCCCAAAGTTATGGGCCATGGAGGGGAAGTACAGTCACCAGCATTAATATCTGACACTGAACAGTGCCGCAAAAATATGTGACACAGATTGCCAGCAAAAACATGTGATAAGGTAACGTGCATAATAATCTGATGCTTTCGCGGCGGTATAAATATATGACATAGTCAACAGCATTAACATCTGACAACAGATGAGCGCGTAATTATCTGACATGCCCCGAAAGCAAAATTATGTGACACTGTTACTGCAAAATGATTTGACAATAGAATGAACGCATAAACATCTGACACATCAAATTACTTCTATAAATTGAAATTCATTTTGTAGACCCTAAGATATAGGTAATACTAGCGTTCCGCCCCGCGGCTTTGCCTGCGCTAAAATATATCTTAATGCGGATTTTTGTATTTTTCTGCGGCAAAGAGTAGCTTCAGTGTTATTTTGATATTAAAAGTATAATTTCCAGACACGGCTTTTCCTGTGTTTTAAGTAACTTTCTTAAATGTGTATGTATATTATTAGGTATTATCAGAAATCTAGCACCCGTAACACAAGATTCTAGCTTACCACGAGGCTAGATGTTGCTTTGTGAATTGTCTAGCAATTAGCAATATTTATTGATTTTATTTTATTTATTATGTTTTTTGGCCGTAAGCTCAGGTATAAGAAAAATGAAAGGGCTGGGGATTTTATTAATAAATAAATAAATGCCAAGTTTTCTGAACTAAATTTCACATGAAATGTTAAAATTCATAGTCTGCCTTTTATTTCTGATTGATTTTATAAATGAAAAGTCAAACCGTATGATATACTTTAATATTAGATAATAGTGAATTTATGAAAGAATAAGTTCCTAAACCTTAACCCTAAACTGCATGATTATTTTTCTTAAAAAATATTTGTGATGGTCATATTTGTGTTCTAGATAAATAAAGTAAAATAAAGAAGAAATATTTAAAATTGATTCAAAAATTTTATATAAATTAAGTTTAAGGGAAAAACTGCTTTAATATTTAGTTCCATATAATATGTAGGTATGGCAAAACATGCAATGAACTACCTATATTTTAAAATATCATTCGCAGGGTATGCGGAATATGGTCAATTTTTTTTTAAAATAATAAGAAGACTGAAAAGATATTTAAAAAAAAATTATATTGGTTGTGATATAGCACTGAGAGCAACGTAGGGTTAAGAAGCATAAAAACGTAGTGATTAGTTTGTTCTATGAAATATCTTAAATTTACTTTTCATGAATTGACATGACATAATTTATGACAGTTTTCATAAATAAATCAAAACTCTTTAAGATCTCAAAACCATGAAAAAGTTTTAAATACACTTTAACTTTGACTACTGCCCTCCGATCTGTGTCGCTCATAGATTCAATATCGTAATGTTAAGAATCTTTTTACAAAAAGAATCTGAATATGAATTCCACCAATTCCTCAAGGAATCTTAATGAAATTTTAGGAATGTTTTATCTGTAATATAATACCTGCCTGAGAAGTATATACTCTAACATTAAATCATTTTAAATAAAACTTTAAAAAAAAGAAGGCACCCGGTGCAACTCGAACTCGCGGACTTCGGATTACGAAGCGCCTACTATAGCCATTAAACCACGAGGTAACTGACAAAGTGTGTGAAATTAAGAGACGGATCAAATGACGATCTGATGACAATGTATCGTCACATAATTTCGCTGTCGGGGCATGTCAGATAATTACGCGCTCATCTGTTGTCAGATGTTAATGCTGTTGACTATGTCATATATTTTTACCGCCGCGAAAGCATCAGATTATTATGCACGTTACCTTATCACATGTTTTTGCTGGCAATCTGTGTCACATATTTTTGCGGCGCTGTTCATTGTCAGATATTAATGCTGGTGACTGTACCTTAAATATCGTAGATAGTGAATTTTGCTCAAACAAGACTTCATTTTATTTTTAAAAGTTAGTAATTCTGCATTCATTGATTTTCTAAAAATTACTTGCTTTGTCTGGGAATCGAACCGACTTACATGTAGAAAAAAAATACTCGATTTTTATGATACCAATCGAAAGAAAAGCTAAAAAATAATAACTCTGCTTAAGTAACATAGTATTTTAAAAGAAAGGAACAACGTGAAATTAATTATTTTAATCAAATAAAAAACATGAAACATTTTTTTTTGTAAATTAATTAATTAAATTACTTACTTTTTAAAATAAAATGAAGTCTTCTTTGAGCAAAATTCACTATCAACGATATATATGGTACTTCCCCTTCATGGCCCATAATTTTGGGACGCCCTGTATATAAAATAACACCCCTATTCACGTTCCCACTGCTGGGATAGGGACTTCTCTCTTGACGAGATAGATTAGGCCTTAATTCACCACGCTGGCCAAGTGCGGGTTGGTTTTTAGGGTTCCGTAGCCAAATGGCAAAAACGGAACCCTTATAGATTCGTCATGTCCGTCCGTCCGTCCGTCCGTCCGTCTGTCCGTCCGTATGTCACAGCCGTTTTTCTCGGAAACTATAAGAGCTATAACGTTGAAATTTGGTGAGTAGATGTATTCTGTTAACCGCACTAAGATTTCAGAAAATAATTGAAAAAAAAATCATAAAATTTGGGGGTCCCCATACATAGGACTGAAATTTAAAAACTTTTTTTTAATCCAACCCATACGTGTGGGGTATCTATGAATAGGTCTTCTAAAATCATAACAATGTTTCTAAAACCATTTAATTCTAAACTTAATAGTTTGGACGTGAGACTCTTCCAAAGTGGAAAACAGAGTGTCCCCCCCCCTCTAATTTCTAAACTAAGAGGATGATAAATCTAGAAAAAATATATATTGTACATAACCATAAAAACTAACAACGAAAATTAGTTTGAACGAAATCTATCAAGTAGTTTTTTTATAATACGTCATAAACTATTTCATATAAACAATTGCTGCGGAAGCCTACATGGGCGAGTCCGACTCGCACTTGGCCACTTTTTTTAATATATAAATGAAATATTTTCAATAAGTTCGTAATAAAATAAAAATAAATATAAAGTTCGAAACTACAAAGATAATACCTAAACATAATGATAATAACATGGTAGTAAATATACCATCTAACAAAACAAGCAACTTAAATTTAATAGGTAATATAATTTATTTGTTTTGTTATAATTAGAATTTGTATTTAGTCCGTTCAATTTAGACTTTCGAACTTACATAAAGTCCCAACATTCGACAAAAAAAAACATTTAATTACAAACCTACACATCAAATTTCAGAAGAATCGGTTTAATAATGAGCCCATAAGATGAGATGAATGAGGACATTTAACTTCAATAAGACTATTTTCAGTTTTATTCTTATATATAGATAATTATTAATCATGAATGTTTTAATTTAAAATTATGTACTTAATTGATTTCAAATAATCAATCAGATTTAAAATGAATATTGATATTATTAAGATAAAACATAATTGATTCAAATATTGAAATAAAAATATCCGCCATTTTGAATTTAGGAAAATATATTAAACACCTATCAATTAAATAAAAACATTAATATAATAATTATTTCAGAATGAAACTGAAAAAAATCCACTCAATAAAATGGAATTTATTCGATGCCATTTTCTACAGATCTAAAATAATTATTAGTATATTTGTATGTTTTAGATCGACGAAGTATCAAGATCATTTAGTATTTTTCATAGAATTCGCGTGACGCGCCGGTCACGTGGTGCATAAAATATCTCATTTCGCGAAACGTCAAAAAATTAACAGGGCTCTTAAGTAACTAACACGACTTTCTTTTATATTATAAGAAGAAGATTTGAGTTAACGGAAGTTTAATCTGATTTATGCGCCACAGAGCTCGTCAAACAAGATGTATGTACCTGAACCTGTGTATACCTGAACAATAGATGCTAGCTTCTCCTGTAACTTCAGCAAAAAATTTTGTAACGTCATCTTTTTCTAAAGAGCCTTTTAATATTATATCTGCAACATCAGCGTCCGCAACCGCTGAAAAATAAACAAATAAGATATTATTTATTTATCGTAGTGTAGTGTCTAGTGTAGTTATACCTATACTACTCGTGTGGACATAATGACATATTCTTTTGTCCATCTTTTATTATACTCCATAGTTCTATGTTTGAAATGTCCTGAATTTGCTGTAATTAGGATAGTTAAATCAACAAATTTAACTATCCCAAATAAGTTTAATTTCATTATGTTGTTGTTAATGTTTATTATTACTTATCAATTAAAACCAGAAACAGCTCAATTTACAGCTTGAGCTTTGTGTTTGCTTTTTTTTATATGAAAAATACTCACTTATGAAAAGTTTGTTAGCCAGCCAATGTGCCACTATTCCTCCTGATTTTATTGCGTCTCTTCCAATAGTTTCTACGCCTTTCATAATTGCTGAAAAAAATATTTTCTTACACTTTTTCAATTGTACTTAAATTTATTTTGTTGTCTTTTTGTTGTTTTCAATAAAGTATTTATGATGTAGGTATTCTATTAAGTATATCAGGATTATATAGTACCTACCCGTAACACAAGCTTAGGTAGAGCTTACCACGGGTCTAAATATTGTTGTGTAAACTGTCCAGCAATATTTATTTTACTTATTTATAATTTACTAGCTTTTAATTTATAAGTTACTAGCTATTCTAATCATACCTTTCTTGTCTCCCATTAAAATGTAGCCGTGTCCGATTAGCGGTAAATTCATAAGCGAGCTCTTCAAATTTTCTGCCAGGCGAAATAGATGACGTTTCTTCCATCTTTCCACCGCATACCAAAAGAATAAGATTCCCAATAGATATATAGTTATCATATCTAATCTGAAACATTTAGTTATGCTTTTAATAAAAGAAAGTTTAGTTTATACTTATCTGAATTCCGATAAGAAGGAAAATATTGATAGGTCGAAGAGCCAAAACTTACTTGTAGCCAACACGTCCGTTATTTGAGAAAGACTGGTTTTAATTATAACATCAGAATATGTAAATGGTTAGTTCGGGTCTTTTATGCTATTTTAGGAGCTAATGATGCTGTTTTTTGTGCGAATTATAAAACCTTGGGTTATTCGAGGTTTTAGCGTCCTGAATGGCATGGAATTACAGATAGTTGCATTGTAGATATAAATCATTAAATTAAAAAAAATATATCACTATCATCATTTGGAGCCCACTGTGGGTATTGGTATATGAGTTTGGCCTATTGATAAGTAACTAAGTCCTGACCATGGCTTGTGACCATGGTAAAGTCTTGCATTATCAACTTTCTTGAATAGCTATTCTCATAACTTTAAAGCTTAAAATAAAATATATTTTTAAATCTTACTTCTTTATATTTGCACACAAATAATACAAAATAACTAAAACATTTAATATTAACGCTGATATGCAATGCAACGCAAGAGAATTATTGTTACCAACTAACCAAAAAATACAACCTACAAAGGTTTTTGAGTTCGTCGTTAAAATTAATTAAGACCCAATGTATATGTTGAAGTCACCTTGCCCAAGAAAGGAATTGAAAGTTTTAACCTGATTGCCGGGGAGACTGGGGTAGCGGCATCCGGGGTAATCCTAAGGTCACTCAGAGATGAGTACCTACACATTATGTTGTAAGGACATTTGTTAGATAAATGAGATACATAACAATTTATATGAATGCATGTAGATATACCATAGTGCTAATATTTATATTTACCTTTTTTAAACAAAACTTTTCTTTAGCCGTGGCTAAGTAACTTTGATGGTTTAGAAGCGCCTTGCGAAAACCGACTAGGCTTGTTCTACTTTCTAAAATTACATTATATGTATATTTAATTTAGATAAACTAAATGGTATTTAATAAATTATTATGCAACTCTATTCATCAAATATTTATTTAACATTCAGTGTCCGCTGTTGGATTTTCCCCGATCTCCTCAATTGAATAACGTGTCATTATTATAAAGCTGATAAAATCTTAAGTCATTATAATTGTAATCTTATATAATTTATTGTCTATAAATAAGTAAAGATTAATTAAACAGCTACTTACATCAGAACACTTGCAATATTCATTTAGTTGCGTAATCTATTATAATAAAAATTAATTGCCGTTTGTTAGTTAGCCTCGCTAAAACTCGAGAACGGCTGGTATTTTATAAAGTGATAAAATATATACATTTGCGAGGAGTTGAATAAGTGGGCAAAACAAATATAATTAATTTAATAATTAAACACCGAAATTTTAAGAAACATTTAATTATAATTTATAACAGATAATCTGGACTGGAAAATAAATAAAAGTAATATTATGTATCTTTCCAGTACTCTTACAGTTTCTAATGAATCAATTATTAGTTCATTCCTATAATTTATGTACAAATTTTAATACTATAATTATTAATACTTAATCTTATTCTAAATAATTGTTACAAAACTAACTAAATACTTTATAGGCACATCTTTTATATTTTGAACGCAATGTATAGTGTTAATATTTGTATTTTCGTTTAAGTAATACATGAACCTAAATTATCTAGAATATAAGTCGTCTAATTATACAACATTAAATTAAAGAACGAGAATAAATGTGGCAGAAATATAACTTTTCAATCAGCAAAATTTATCCAGGAATATAAGAAGGAGAATAAAATTTAGAATATCTCGTAGCACGTATATAAAAACATGGCAACCTTAAATAATTTACACAATAATTTAGCATACGTATCACTTAGAAACATGGACCAACCCGCGAACTTCATAATACAGCAATGGTATTTTTCAAATCCATTCCAATGATAAGTGTTCCTTTATGTGTGTGTTTCGTAGTTAATAAATTAATGTTTATGACAATGTCTATGTCTATGTATGCTGTTTTAAATGTAATCTCAACATCGAATCTAAAACACTTTTTGAAAAGAATGGTACAAGCGTAATTTGCCGTGACCCCAGTTATTAAAGTACTCGAGGTTCAATAGGTCCGTAGTAAAGAGTTTCAAACGGACTATAATATTTGTTCTTAGTCTAGTGACTTCGTAGAGTTTATCGCAGGTCACGTGGTGTACAAGGGTTCAGCATAAAGTCTCGTCGGTATAGACACATTGCTGCCGGTGACTTGGTTGTCTCTGCTGATGAGATGAGCCTTTTTTATTCGGTGTTTTGCTGTAAAAGAAGGTTCCGTTTTAATTGATTACCTTGATGCACTTCTTAGTTATATTTTTAACTTCGTTTTTTTTCAAGTTATAGTTTGGATATAACACAGCAGTGGGGAACATAGCGAACACTGCTTTGTTATATCCATACGCGACTTTCATTTCGAAGGTCGTCGGTTCAAACCCCGTAGCGCACCTCTAGATTTTTCTTGTTGAAAAATGTATTTGGGCTGTACGAACATATGCTGAAGGCAAACTTCTTAAGGAAACCAGCATGTTTAGAGAACGTTTAACAGTTTAAAGGTCAAGCAACATTCACCAACCCACACTTAGCCAGCGTGGTGAACTTTATTAAGGGTTAATTATAATAAATAAATAAAATAATAATAATATAATATAGCTTGAAAACTCGCATGTATGATCATTATAACATAAGTAAATATGTAGGAATAACGATACGATACCATTTGAATGCATACAACACAATACAATGGTGGTTATAAATGCAGCTATCGGCAAAGCACCAGCCAAGGCCAGCAATGCATGCTGAGCAAACGATTGTTTCGTCTCCGAAGCGCCACAGCTGGTTATATTCTGGACGTTGTAAGTTTCGAGAAGGTTCTGGAACTCTGTACCCAATGACCGAATGGTTGATTTCATGGCCTTTGGCGATAGAGCTTCCCCAGATTCAGTATTCCGAAATTGGAAACATGGCCTGAAAATATAAAGATTATGATGTAGTGACGAAATTTGAAAGTCATTGATTTGGGATTAAACTAAACGCATAGATTAGTGAAACGATATTTCTAACTTCTAAACCATTTATTTAACAGTTACTCTTAAAGAACAAAGGCCTTAATAATTTTGAAGATTGAAATATTTAAGGGCTGTTGATTTTGTTCAATAAATAAATAAAAATAAATAAAATAAAGTCTGAAGATCTGAATTATCTGTCACTTTTATAACATAAATCTTTGGTTTGATTTTATTAAACTGTGTTATTAAGATTAGTATTTTATTCATTAATTAGCTTTGGTTATAGGATGAATCTTGTGTATATCAACTCACCCAGGATTCGACAAGAAAGCTGTATTGGAATCGTGCAGCTGCATTCTCAGATTCTTCTGTGCCAAAACTGCTGTCATTTTGTCACGAATCTCGTTGTACTTCTGTTTTGTGCCGCCAATCATCACCAAACGAAGGAGATCTCTTTCTCGAACTACCACTACCTGTAAACAAGAGATTAAGTTGAATCATTTGTAAAAAAATATAACAAATTATGGAAGAAGTCTTCACGGTTAAATTTTGTTAAAACTTGTATTATATGTATATTAGAACCTTCAAAACGCATTTGTCTTGGAAAATATTAAAATTAAATATTTTAACACTCAGTGAAAGAAGGCAATTTTGTCAACTTACTTCTACTTGTAAGTCTGTAAATCTTTCTTCATCAACGGAATTGTTAGCACGCACTATTAACCTGAAAAGATATAAGTTTATTTTTAGTCGTCTATTTTTAAGTAATAGTTTTGTAATTATCAATTGGTTTTGTTTGACGAAGTACCTGAATATCCCATCAGCAAAATGTATCAAATTCTTCATAACCTTCAAATCAGCTGTAACATTATTTAGAACAATAACATTCGAAATGTTACTAATAGATTTGCCTTTTATAGGTGATTCAAATGTCAAATTTACGATTTTGTACTCTATTGCCAGTGCATCCGGATCCTTATCGGTCGCTTTGGCTGTTGCTATAACTGTATCTATTGGTACGTTGAGTCTCACACCTACTGTCATATTAATTCTTTCAAATTCAGGTAAATGATCATCTATATCTATGATTTTTATTAGTACTTGCGTTTCCGATGGATCCTAAAAAAACAGAAAAATGTCTTTTAAATTCATCAAATGCATTCCTATTGAACCTTAAAAAAATGAATGTTTTGCTACTTACCAACCGATTATAAGCTTTATGTAGTCTAGGTGAAGTACCATATTTGAAACATTTAACACTTATTAGCATCTTGGCAATCGTTTCTCTATCAATTCTTGCAGTCGTGACTATCATTGCTTTGCTGTCGTTAGTCCTTTGTAATTTAATAAGCCCAAACTCGTTTCCAGTGGTAATAGCGTAATCAATTGCGGCGTTTTCTTCAATGTCCTCATCAATCGCTTCAAGAGTACCAACAATTGTTCCTATTGGTACCTCTTCATTTACTGTCATCAAGACCGGAGGGTCATCCTGTAATATATTAATTGAACTTGCTTTAGAAAACTGAATCAATGAATAGATTGATATCTAACTTTGAATAAATATATTTTGTTTGTTTGTTTGGTTGTTTTTATCTCAATGTTATTTTGATTATGAATATTCCTTACCAGACTTCTACTGAAGTGGGGCTTATGATCGTCTACATCAGTGACTACAACGGTGACTATCCTGGTGCTTTGCTGGGCAGGTTCGCCTCTATCTGTGACTAGAAGTACCAGTGTGTAGGAGTCTTTTTTCTCGCGATCAAGACTCTTTCGTGTTGTTATCAAACCAGAGTGGGGGTCTGAAATTGATCAAAAAGTTAAGCAACGGTTAAATATCTATTATTGCATCAAAATATTATCTTTATCTAATGTTATTAGTAAGAGCTTTCCAGGTAACCTAATACAATATACCTACTGAGAATACCTTCTTCAAACAACATCAATCAGTTTGGCTGAAAACTGATGGGAGAGAACCAGGAAAAGGACATAAGTTACTCTGTACGGCGGAAAAATATATCCTTATTTTACGAAAATATTGTATACATAATACTTATTGCTATATAGACATAAATAATTAAACCATGTTTGGAGAAGCCTAGGTTCCTGTAACACAGCTACGGCTAGTCAGGAGCCCATGTATTCATTTATATTTATTAAAAATAACGACAAATAACATTAACTGTCCTGAATTATTAAGCAAGATTATGATTAATATTCCCTTAAAATGTACTAGATTTAATTCTGCATTATTTATTCCGTATGCTAGCACGAATTACCGTCAAAACTCATATTTGTGGCGTGCAAGTAATTCATTTAATAATATTTGCAGGCAATTTGACCTGGATCTATTTTGCACAAGTGTGAATTCGGCCAGGCGGCAGTTGAGCAGAGAATTTTTCATTCAATTTAATAAGTAGTTTTTTTTAATTTTTATTTTGATAATGAAATTTTGTTTGTTTAAATTTTCAGTTTGTAATTTAATTGTTTCGTACTTAATTACCAGTGTGATTTGATTACCTGTAGATGTTGTTCACAGTTATTTGTTTGTAATTTGCTTCTATACGTGAAAACCTTTGATAAGCTTGCTACTATTATCCTTATTGTATATATTGTAATTATAAGTTTTTGGTTTTCCATTAAATAAATATAAATATAAATATATTGTACACAATTTTATGTCAAAAATAAATGATTGATTGATTGATTGATTGATATACGAGTACTGAATAGAAGGTATTAATATAATGTAGTTGAAAGTTTAACATACCAACGTGAAATGATTTAGCATCCTTGTTACTAGGTTGGATTGAATAGAAAAGTTGTCCCGAAGGTTGCGTGGGATCGTCCGGATCACTAGCCACCACTTGAAAAACAACTGATCCAATGGTAGCGTTCTGAAACAAATTCATGTGTCATCATTAAGGTATTCTAAGGAGTATTGTTTATAATATTTTCTAAAATAGAAACTTTTAACTACTTATATATTTTTTTACTTGACCTTAGGAATGTAAGTCAAGTGTCCTACTAAGCCATCATATTGGATCTTAACTCCTATTTTACATACCTCACTGATTTTCAATATCTCCCCCGCAGCAGGTCTGATGAACCGTGGTACTCCATCATTGGCACTGACGTCACCAATATACAGAGTGATCGTTGCTTCACCAATATGGCCACCTCCGTCAGTAGCCGAGACGTCCAATCTATACGGTTGTGTACGACCGCGACCAGTGAGGTCTTTGAGTGTTTTAATCTCACCTGTTACTTGGTCTATGGTGAACAAACCTACAATATCAAAAATAATATGAGTTAGCTAGACAATCGAATATTGATTTAGGGTTCAAAACATGTTATTCCATAAAAATAGAAACTTATAGTACTTAATAATAATCTTTTCAAACGAAATCATTTCGTGACTTGCGTGTAATGTAAATTATACATTAATAATAAAGTTAGACGCCTAATTAAGAAGTTTAGTATGGGTCATTATCGCGTGATTTTATATTTACCATTCTGACGTTACAAGAGCAAAGAAAGCGTTTGTTCTTATTATGTTAACACATCGCGAAAGTTTACGATGTTAGACTCACCGTTAGCTTCACCTTCATCCAGAAACTCATATTTGATTTCTCCTCCCAAGCCTTCGTCAGGATCAGTTGCAGATACGTTTATAACGCTGACACCAATGTGCACATTCTCCGGGACCACAGCTTTAAAAAAAAGTTATTTTTTATTACTTAATTTTACTATCAAAAATATTTTTTCAAATACGACCAGCGGTGTCTGTTATTAGTGCGGTCAAATAAACAAACAACAAATCAAACAAAATCTTTAATACCTCAATCTCTAGAGTGATTTAAATCACTGTCGAGTGTGATTGTTAATACAACTGTTAAATATGTATTTTGATATAAATTATACCTGTATACAGCCTTTTTTCAAAAGTAGGAGCGTTGTCATCGACATCAAGTACATCAATAAGGATATTTGCTGTGGTTTTTAATCTATCTGATCCTCCTTTAGGTGTGTCAGCTGCTTCCACCTCAAGTCTTAGTACTGATTGTTGCTCTCTATCTAAGGTTTTGTTTTTAGCTAACTGCAAAAATAAATTGATTATTTCGATACTTGTAAATGTTAAAATATTGGCAGAAGAAATACAGGATTAATGAGGCTTTTTACAAAAAAAGTATTAACAAATCAATCAGGTAGTTTTTGGAGTATTGTTTATTTACACTTACTTGTATGACACCAGTAATGTTATCGATTGTGAAAAGATTTGAGCTATCTCCTCGTAAAGTATATCGAATATCAGAAAACCCAGCTGTTTTGTCTTCGTCCGTCATCACTTTGTCAGAATCGTGTGCTTTTACGGTAAGAATTTGCTCAGGATGTTGTATAGATTCTAAAATGCTAACCTTGTACAACTGAAAATAAAAATATTTATTAGTATAATGTTTAAACTTCGTAAGATTGACAATGGTGCTCATAATACTTACGTCTGTATCAAATATAGGCGGGTTATCATTTAAGTTTATTACTTCGACTACAACTTTAGCCATACTGTGCTTACTTCCATCGTTACTTGTGGCTTTCACAGTTAATGTTAAATTAGGACTCGACAATTGTTCATAATCCAGATCGCCTGTCAAAACAACTTGACCGCTTAAAGGGTCAACTTGCAATAGACCATTTTCTGAATTGATGACTTTGAAATTTGATATAATATGTCCCGATACTGGATCTTCAGCTGTTAAAATTACCACAGTACTACCAATTGGCTGTTCTTCCTTGATTTTCTGGTATATAATAGGATTAGCGGTAGTCCAACCTGGATTTGTAAATTGAGGGTTCTTATCAGCGAATGGTTGTATATAAATTGTATGTTCAACTAAATCAAACTGTTTGTCCTTGTTGATTTCAGCATTTACATCGACTACCTTTATTGTTAGAATGACTATCGATGCTTGACTGTAATCTAATTTTCCATTTACAAAAATTTCACCAGTATTTTCATCAATCCGAAACACATTTTTATAATCAAATGGCGAAATTGATTTTAAATTTACTCCTGCTTTGGATAAAGCTTTTATAGGTTCAATTATACTATATAGCAGCTTGGAATTTATATCTGTATCAAAAGCTTCTAGTTTTGTGACCAAATCTCCTATTTTAGATTTTTCAGATATGTAGGTTTCTGATGTGGACGCATTAAACTTCGGTGCTTTATCGTTGACATCTTGTATAGTCACAAAAACAGTGGTGGTCGCTGTCTCAGGTATAGGAATTCCACTATCTACAGCTGCTACTAAAATTTCGTATCTTTCTGGATTTTGATCTCGATCTAAATTGGCATCGTTTGATACTGTGATAACTCCCGTTCTGAAAATAAATTAAACATTCAATATTAATATTAAAATCCACAAGCCACATTTTAACTCTACTAATACTTTTTAAAACTTAAAAGGAACTAAAGCAAAACGATGTGAAATTAGTGTGATTAGTCTCATATCATATTCAACAACAACCCATGTTAATTATTTAGACAGAACTTATTATTTTAGAATACTTGGTATAATAACCGTAATACTTCTATGGTAAATACCGTACATAGTTCAATCACAGGTTAGGGTTTGCAGCTAGTTGGAACATTACACAGAATCTCTCTTATCTTAATTTAGTATAATCACGGTGTATACTTTTCTTTTACTCACTTTTTATCGATTACAAAATTATCTTTCGAGCCAGAGACAATATGATACGTCAATAGATCATCTAAACCATCTGGATCATTAGCAACCACCATGGTTACATTCAGTCCTGGCTTGGCATTTTCCCGAATACTAGCCTTATAATTCATAGGATTAAGGTCAAATGTGTAATCGTCATTGATTTCTTGGCTTTGTGAAACCGTATATTTATAGTGATGGTAGTTTCCTTTAAATGTCGGTCTTTGATTGCCAGGAACGCCTACTCGGATAAATACACGAGTTTCATTATGCAGAGGTGGAGTACCTGAAAATAGATTTTTAATATTGTTTTAACTGTTTGACGTAGGTTCCATATGCCTTTAGCTGCTTCTTAATAAACTAAAATAATAATAATAATTGTTGGATTTTATGGAAATAAATGACTTAAATCTTCAAACACCAACCCGCACACATTCAGCGTATTGAAAAATTAGGCCTCAACAATATCATGAAAAAGGAAGTCCATGTATCAGCAGTGGAAACATAACTCATGCTATAAAATATATCTGTTTATTTCTCCTTACCGAAATCAGTAGCTCGAATGACAAGTTCGTATTGACCTCGTGGAGTATCCATTGAGTCAACTTTATCTAGTATGCTTATCTCGCCTGTTTCTTCGTCCACAGAAAAAACGTTTCCTTTACGGCTAATACTGTTGTCAGATTCCAATGAATAAGCTATTCTTCCGTTTCCTTGGGTCGGGCCGTCAGCGTCTGAGGCCTGAAAATAGTTGTTTTAATTTTACTCCTGTTTCGTAACCTAATTTACATTTGAATGTTCTTTGTGTAGTAGTTTTTAAATAGACTGCTTAGATATTTTGTTGACTTACTCTTACTACGAACTGTGGTTCAAAGCTTGTTGCACCATCCCGTATAGTTCTACTATACTCTGTGGCTTCAAACATTGGAGCATTATCATTTACATCTAGAACCTCAATGAAAATGCTTGTTGTTGAACCTTTACCACCACCATCAGTGGCTTGCAAATTCAAACTATAACTTTTTTGTTTTTCGTAGTCTAAAAGCTGTACCACGTAAATACCTCCTTCACTTTTATGAGTTTGGAACAAATTTGAACCAAATCCGGTTAATATATAACTTATTTCTCCGAATATAGCAAAATCTTTATCTGTCGCAAACACATCGCCAATTTTGGTTCCAATTGTTGCGTTTTCTAAAACATTTAGTTTATAGCTTGTTTCGTCAAACACTGGCGAGTTATCATTCATATCCAAGAGTTTTATATTGACCCGAGCTGACGATAATTCTCTATTGCCTGACGAGGTTACAATATCAAAACTGAACGTCCTTAGATTATCATCATCAACATCATAATCCAGCTTAGATGTGTCTCTGACTTTAATGCTTATAGGTGTCCTGCCCTCTCCATGTTCCGTACTTAAAGCAAAAACATTTTCTGAATTGAAAATATTACGCAAACTTAAATCATATTTGCTGTTCTGTCCAATATCATCGTCTTCTACGTAAATTGAGAGTCCTGGCACCGGACTACCGTTTTCTATATTTTCCGGTATCGATATATCGAATACTTCTTTATTAAACTTTGGAACATGATCATCGACATCTGTAACTATAATTGTAACTGGCGTGACTGTAAAGTCAGATGGCACTTCGTTATTTATCATTTCTGTAGCTTTTACAAAGAAATTATAAACCCCGCCGTTTTGTATTACAGCATCACTTTCTCTATCAATAGGAATGTCTGACGCTACTAAAACAGCTCGTCCTGTAGGTTTTTCTGGGAGAAGTCTAAAGTAACCTTCGGTGTCGCCTTCAAGAGTTAGTAGAACTGGTCGAAGGTTTGCTGTATCACCATCTTTAGCTACTATTTCCATTATGCTTGTATGCTGAAAGGAGAAACCAAATATTAGTAAATAAATTAATTACTTATTTTAATTATGATTTATTTAAAGTCTTTGGCATCTCAATTTATATGCACAAAATAATTTAAAAAACAAACATTTATTTTAGACAACACAGGTTTGTGTGTGTTATACTTACAGGAGGAGTATTTTCTGGCACAGTAGCAGAGTATGGAGCATTTAAGAACACGGGGGGCTGATCTTGTACGTCCCAAATAGCAGCTGCCACGCTCGCGATGGCCCTCAGAGGTTTGTCCGATGCATCACTAGCTTCTAAGTTGATGACGTATGCAGACCTACTCTCGAAGTCTAGTGGTCGGTTTAGGAATATTTTGACTTGGTATTCGTTTGGCGTGAGCTGGAATTGGAATAAAAATATTTAAGGAAACGTAAATAAAGTATGTAAATAAATAGTTTAACAATTTTTATATAAAAGGCCTTGATTTTAGAAATGATCCATTTCTACACGCCGGTAACAATAAATCAACTTATATTTAAATGCCTGAAGACGGACACTAGCGTTGTTCTGCCTAATGTACTAACTTACTGCGATTATCAACCCTACTCTTACAAAGCGTAAGAGTATTAACTTTACCAATTTCTCCAAGAACCATGATAATGGATTCTACTATATGATTCATAATAGTTCATATAACGTAATCCTTTATGATCATCAATCATATCGAAAACAGTTGCAGCTATAATAATATATGAATTGTTTGTACAAATAATATTTTCTTATTATTTACCATCACTGTTTCAATCCTGAAAGTAGCGCAGGCTTCGAAGTCACTTCCCCTTTCCTTTGTTGTGCAAATCACTCTTATTTTTGCATTATCACCCTCATCTTTGTCTGTCACTATTAATTTTGGATTGACCTGAAATATAAAAAAAAATTATACGACCATTCTAAACTACCTTACGATGTTTGCCTATAAGAATTTCTAGAAGAAAAAATCGAGAGGTGCGGGGCGGGATCTGAACCCACGACCTTTAGAATTAAAGTCACCATGGCTTTAGGTGATCGCTATACTAGCTATATACATTTCTTTATTACAGACCTCTATTTCTGTTCCAATGGGAGTTGCTTCACTAATGTTTACGATGTAAGGCCTGTTGTGGAACATAGGAGGATTGTCGTTCACATCTTTTATGGGGATCACGCGGCGTAGGGATATTGTATTGGGCTCCGTATTTGATATACCCTCATCTGGAAATAATATTTATTTTCACTCTAGAAATCATGATATTTTACACTGTAATGAACATGTGATATATGTAGTTATGTTGATGTGGTTGTTGTAACCATGATTAAGTATGTTTTTAAGTTTTTCGATATTTTGGCACTGTCTGTGTCAAAGTATTAACTTTTTAGTATTTAAGTTTTTCTTGATCACAAAACTAAAGTTGCAAGATAAATTTATTAAATTAATTTATTAGTTTGTAGACAGTCGGTCACGGTCTACACTCTTTTCGCAAAGTGTGTGACGTTACCAGAAAGTAGGAGATTTTACAGTAGTTCGGATGTGAAATTGCCCATTTTGGTAAAACATTGACTCTTTATAAAAGACTGAATATGACCAGTAGACGAGTCAGCAGCCAACCCGACTGGTCAGCGTGGTGATAATACCAAAACCTCTACTGTTGTAAGAGGAAATATAGGTTGTTATGATAAAGCCAGGTGGAATTAATAAGTAAAGCTCACCTGTCAAACTGATGATGACTTCTAGCGAGCTCTGCGTCTCCCTGTCCAGGGTCTTGGCGAGGGTCACGACGCCGGTCAGAGAGTCCACTGTGAAGAACTGGCCAGATATTGAGTAGCGGAGCTGGCCATCATCCGGATCTATTCCTGTAAAAGTTTGAAAGCAATATTCAAGTACAGATAAAATAAAAGTTGATATTTGGTTAGAAATTGTCCAAACTGTTTCATATTTAATGATTATTCAATGATATTCAAAAATAACTCATCATTACTCAGGTTTTTTAAATCCATTCTATGAAAATGTATCATCAAAGATTATGCTATATTTGCGATATAATACTGATACTGACTGACGTAGAAAATATTTTTCCCTATCCTAAAATGAGACGCTTAGTGCGATCGGCCAATAAGTAGGTGGTCCATTTTTATTTTCTCGCTTTACGTACCTATCTTTCTTTCTTTCTCTTCTTTCATTAAATATTCCAACTTCTTACCTTGTAAATGATACACAGGAGTACCCACAGGGGTGTCCTCAGACAAACTGAACTGCGACATGTCTCCCACTTGTGGGATGAAGTGGGGCACCCGGTTGATGACCTGGCTGATGCAGGACTGGATGAGGGACAGGATCAGGAGGATGATGAGGGGACTTGGCTCCACGAAGATCGTCGCGGCTTTACGCCGTTGGAATATTATTTCCGCCATCTGAAATATTTAAATAACAAGTAAATAAAAGTAATAAATATTGTATTATATTTCCCACAGCGAAACAACTAGCCCCGCGGTTTGCTCGAAGCTTGTGCTACTGATACAAGACTAGATTTCTAATATGGGAACTAAATATAATATTCTTCATTTACAACCCTAATGACTTACAGACAATTCCCATTATTTTAGTGTTAAGTTCAACGAGTGGTTCCGGCTGTGTTGGTTATGGTTAATTAAAATTCAAAGCCTTCCTAATTATAATTTATGGTAAAATTCTAACGTTGCATCAAATTATGAGTTCACAAAAACAATGACGTCAGTTCAAGGCCAACATTTCAAAACTGGTTGTATGAGAAAATTACTTAATTACCCATTGCATTACCGTAATCACCATTTTGTAGGTCCCACGGAATATTATTGAGATTCTTGAAAGATTTAAATAAGTTGATAACATTACAAACTCTTCCTTAAGATCAAGGCACGGGTCTTCCCATTAGAACCCATTGTATGTTTTGGGAGGTTTGGTATAAAAACACTAATAAACTAATCACTTGACTTATAAGTCAGATTGTTTCCAGAACGACTACCACTACGGCGGACTAGATTTTATTTCTGTTCTTAGAATTTAGGTAAATTTCTTAGTTTGACGAGACTCCCGGGAAGATTATTTTTTTTAATATCGTCATTATTTTCCATAAAATCCTTAAGATAAATTGCACAAAATATAGAGTAAAACTATTCTTAGGCCGGCATTACTCGGTTTACTGACAACTTTTAGGCATGTTAACAAGTAAATAAAAGTACGAATATAAACCAAACACAGAGTAACATTGTTTTTCTCCAGTTTTGAAATACCGTACAAATTCTGATTTACATACCAAAAGTCGGACAACGGCGTGTTTCTGAGTACTATGCCATGTTGGTGCCAAGTAACTGCTATAGGTTGGCCGGGTTTTCCAATACCTAGGTGCTATTTGAAAAACCCGCGTTCATAGAAAGATGTATAAGCACCCCTATATACATTCGAACTGATCTAAAAGCAACTATTGAGTGAGAAAAGTGTTGCGCTCAATATTTTATAGACTTCCTAACATATTTCCGCTGCCCATACGTGTGAAGTCGCCAAACGCCTCATGTTCGTGTGGGCTGCTAGTTGTGAAACTAGCCTTACTGACCACACTGGTTTTTACTTTTTAACTTGACTGCATGTTACTATGGAACTGTGTACTAACGAATAATGAGTCTTGATTTAAAATAAACTAATTTTTATTAGTTACTAGCTCTCCGCTCCCGGCTTCGCCCGCGTTATAATATTTTTTTCCGTTGATAAATTTTATTTGATCATAATGTTATGTTTAATTTAAAATAAATACATACATAGGTTTTTAATATGGGAATAGGTATACCTAAATACATCCAGCAGCGTCGTTATGTTAACTATTGAACCAACTTATTGCGGTTAACAATCTGCCTGCCAATTAAGCGTGGTGATTATACGCAATCCTCAAACACTTATTTGAGTTATACCTACTTAATATATTATTATGATTATGATGATTCATTTTAAAACATTATGTAATAATATGTAGACGTATTAAACTTACAAGTCAAACATTCATTATTAATTTTGCCACTGTTTCTGCTCACAAAGCAAAATTCTAACGATAGATTCAGCAAAATCTTTGTGTCCGTGATATTTATGATTAAGGTCGCGACATTTATTTACGAATTCATTTGTTTCTGTTAAGACAATATTCTAAATTCTGATGAAATGATTTTTCATCATCATCACTCCTATTATCTATCCCACAGCTGGGACAATGGGAATTCTCTCTTTTTATTATTATCCTCTGAAATTAATAGCGAATCGAATCTAGTCTCGCGGAAAGAATACACCCAGCTAATAAAATCAAAAAGATTATAGAAGAAATTGTACAATATTTATTTAATTAAATTTCATGCGTGTTTAGTTTTTAGAATACATGATTTATCGCGTTATGACTCTTAAGATAAAATTATGAGAAATTATTATCTGGATAAATTTATCAATAAAGTGAAAGTAATTCTTGATTATGAATATTTTTTTTTAACTTTTGTCAATTTTTGTTGCAAGAAAATGAACGAAATATAACGATAATACCTACCTTGTAAAGTCAGAGGAATGAGCGGTTTGAAAGCTAATAAAGTAACAAGCTACGAATATTCTACATTACATCAACCATTATAAACTTATAATTACATACTGCGAGTAAAATTTTATAATTTTAGTCTATGGTTCTTCAATGATGATGGTCAGATATTAAGTAATTTTTGAAGACATCACGCAAATGCCTAGAAATGCACTTTTCGAATTTTTTTTAATAGTTCGTTTATACAAGACAAACTAAGATAAGACCTCGAACAATATCTATTGCACAATGCACTGGACCGTTCTGACGTAAAGCGAGTGTACAATTTTGTAACTAACGCGGAATTAGTAGAGCAAGCATTCTGTGTCTGCCTCTGTTACCACAATAATATATAGAAGTAAACAAACACGTCTGTACTACTTATAGTGCATGAAGTAGATTTTATTTTAACTATGACTGGTATTTCCACTAAGCAGTGGGACCACAAACCCATGATTTCAGGGATAGTGGGACCACGAGTAATAGTGGGTCAATCACAGTGGGACCACGAGTCACGACCCGATTTTCTCGTGGTATAGGTAGTTAATTATCCGCTAAAAGATTTTTTAAATTGGAAAAAATATTTTAGCGCGGAAATAGACAGATTCCTGGTTCTATTAAGATCACGTGCCCAAATGTAGGACGTAACAGGTACCTAATGGTTTGTCGTAAATGAAATAAAAACTTAATTTTCACTATTTATTCATATACAATGGTTCAACGACAAGCCATGGTAGTGCAGTTTGCAGAATCGGGCGTTAGCGAACCTATACCGAGGTGTATGCGTCATGGGTTCTGGTAGTGTTAACATATAGGTACTTTTGTGCTATTTTCCGATTTATTGCATTTCAAAACATACAAAATACGTAAAGTACAGTCATCACAATGACTACCTCTGATTCATCTATTTCGAAATCACTATTGTAACACCAAAAACTAACAAAAGCCTGGGATGAATCCAATATCGAAAGTTTCTAGGTTAAACAGCGTTTAGAAGCGAGAATAGACAAGGCGTACATGTCAGTGAACCATGGACTGTTGTCGTGGGAAATTGAGGTGATTGTATGTGCTTCTGTACTGTCAACATCAACAATGAGATATTTTATTTATACCACTAAATTTGCAGACAAGCACTAGATGTAACCCAGCCTATGGACGACTGTAGTATCAGATATGTTACCTGCGCGCGACACCGTAAATGCTGCAGAATACCCGTTTTGAAAAGACCTATGCTATTAGATTGACTTCAAATCAATAACGGATTGCGGATTGCCATACGAGTAACAATTTTATAACTTTGTAATTTAAATTGAAACACTTGCAAATTGCGCTTATTTAAGTGTAGGATCCAATATAAAAAACTAGAACTATAAATCAACAACAATTTTTTTTAAGTTGTGTATAAAAAATAAAAAAGACACTGGCACATTGCTCTTAAATTAGCGAAGGGTCTATTTTAAATACTAGAAGTATCTTACTTCTATCATGTCAGATCAACTTCCTATAAATCTTATTAGTCTACGCTACGTCCTTTTCGTTAATTCGATCTCTTCATTGCCTTTTAGTTCATACATATTATTATTTAAGTTATGAGAAAAATAAAATTTAATTTTAGATTACCTACTAAATAGGCCAAATTAAATTGGTACTATCTTTGAAAAGTTAACTAACTGTTTATGCTGACAGTACCATACGTATTTGTTTGGTGGAAGTATGATTTCTTTTCATAAAAAATGAGCTAAAAGAGCCATTTTCTCTTATTTTAGTAGCATAAAGTAATTATGCTTTTTATTATTAACTTGGGTGCAAAATTATTTATTTAACAGTTAATTGCTCTTATCATTTAAAATAGTTAGACCTAATTTCACCACTCTCTGTTTGTTAGTTTAACATGACATTAAGTAATTAACAGTCCATAAATATACCTACGTAAACTGACAGTGATTAAACATAACGGGATGTTAAATTAATAAACAGAGGGTGGTGAAATTAGGTCTTAAGGATATAAAATTAGTACCTTACTACCTAATTTTTAAGAATCTTCTAATTATTCATATACTTCGGTATTTAATCTTATAAAAAGCCGACTTTTATTTAAGTCGGTTAATAAGTAAAAAAAGTAAGTAGGAAGGTAGGTACTTAAAATGTTGTGACTCATTATTTTTAATTATAATAGTTTAAATGCCACGGTAGGTACCATTGATTTAAGACTCAAAAACTTAACTAATATTTAATCTCCCAAAAAGTACCTACCTATTGATCGTAAAAAGTGTAAAATATATTTATAATGACCTATTTTGAAAATTTGTTGACCTTGATGACTAACTGGCCTGTTATGCAAAGAAAGCTGAATGCAGAAAATACCACCATTAACAAAAATGTAAAACCAAGGTACTTACATTTAATTGAATAAAATCCTTTAAGTCACTCACGGTATTTTCACATAATTATCCACAGTTATTTAAATACACTAAAAACTAAAACACAACATACATACTTTAGTTCCTATGAACTTACAAACTCCGTTTGAAATGTTCTGTCAAAAACTTGCGCCACCGGTCTACAAGCAACTTGTATTATTTCTATCTCTTTCTTGCCTCATACTTTATGAATGAAGGAAAGAGACAGTGGTTTCGTAGCGGTACCGCTCGAAAACCTTCGCAGATCGAGCCTTTTTGCACAGGTAAAAGTAACGGTGTTTTTCTTAAGATGCGTGAGGTGAGATGGCATGTGGGAGGTCAGTGATGTTAGACAGAGATGCAAGATACACTGTCATATTCACTGAAAAGGGCAGACAATAGTGCAATAGGGTTACGTAGGTTAATTTCCTTATGAAGGTTTAATATTTCTTTAATGTATTTATAAATTTATGAAATATTCGGATAGTATCTGTACATGTAAATTAAATATTTATTTAATAAGTGAGTTAGGCTTACATACAGTAATTATTATTTTTTTATTTTAAAAATAAAATATCTATCTTTTACTAAATTTTAAACAGTTTTTATAACTAAGTCTTTATTTTCAAGCAAACTTTTATACAATTTAAAAGAAAATCATCGCAAGCGCCATCTGTGCATAAACGGTGAAACTATGTACATATGTAAGCAAACGCTGAACTTTGCATCGAGAACTAGCCTCGACGCCACTCTCGGTTCCCCCACAAGGGGCCTGCCAGAAGATTCGTCGTCAAACTTTGCAGCGCCGAAAGCTTTCATCAGGTATTAAGTTATATAATTTGCCGAAACGTGGCGCTGTATGTTGTGCTATATGCACTTAAGCAGCTGCAGATTTGTGTATTATTATTTATGTGAGTTGTAATTAATTAATTCGTCTATGGTATTACTAAATTAAACACTGAAAATAGCAAGTATGAATACCAAGTCATTTAATGAATTGTTTTCTATGCCATGGAATTTATTGTGAATTTATTTCAAGCTTTGTCCAACAAATGAATTATTATTAGATTACATAGTATAAAATATCACTAAAATCGTTGAAACTAGCATTCATAACGTTAATACGAATGGATACACTTTGCTAGATTTTCTTATTAGAAAATGGCACTGTTTCGCTTGCTGTTCCGATAGCCAATCCTATTCTAAGTTTTCGTCAAATAATAGCAATATTTTCAAAATTATTTTAAATTTATTTACCTAGATAGATAAAATAAAAATAAATAGGTAAGTACTTAATATACATATTAAAAAGGAAACTCCCAAAAATTTGCGTATAATTAATTTATTTACAAAATAGTGTCCCCTGTAGAAATAAGAACACAATTACGACCGGTGGGGCACTACTAATTAAGATAATTGTTTTCTAATCCACAGTTTCAAGAGAAGATGTACTTCTTCTGATTTCTGTGTACATTGGAACGTAAGATCGAAATCCTGTTACAGACATTTCTAACTTCTTTTTCCTATATTTCTCTGGATCGTACTTATTAGTATAGTTGGAACCAAAAAACTGTCTTGAGTGACCGTTGATTTGTGGTACATAAATCTGTTGTGTGGTTACTGCTTCTGTTGTTGTTTGCTCGCTCTCAGTCGTCATAAATTCATTTTTTAGTTTAATTACAAGTCTGTCTCGTATTCCATTAACTACTTTTTTCATTTTTGGTGATAAGAATTGCTCTATTTCGGCCGGAGCGAGTGTTGTTGATACCCATTTCATTTTTCCTCTACCATTTTCACTTGCTTCGGTGGTATCTTGTTCTGTATATTCAAATTCATCACTTATTTCTTCATCATTAGGCTCTAGTTGTATGTTTTCTTCAATGGTTTTAATTTCCTTTCTATGAGTAGTATTATTGCTAATATCTTCATTAATTTCATCAATAAATTCTTCATACTCGAATGAGGGTGTTTCTTGTGTAGTCATTAAATTCATATTCAATAGGACAGTTTCCATTGGCACTGATTGTGTGGTATGTAATTGCATATTTCTGTTTACCATTTCCGTTGTTGACCTAAACTCTTCATTACCCATATCATGATCTAAATAAGGTTGCGTTGTTTCATAAACATTATTATTATCATTGATTATTATTGGTTGAGTTGTGTCATATATATTGATTGGATTTATTGATTGAGTGGTGTATAAATCAATTTTTCTATTATTTTCATGAGGCAGTAATGTAGTTTGCCAATTATAATAATCACCATATGCATTTGACTGTGGAGTCTGTGATGTAGCTTGAGTGTAATAATGATTTGGCACTTTTGCATCTTCAGCGCTAAATTTCATCACATCTGCAGGGCTAGTAGCCCATGGGTTTGGTTCTGCTTTGAATTGTGGTTGAAAAGTGTGTGTTTCTATCACAGGCTGAGCCGTTGGTTCTGTTATGACTTGAGTTGTTACTTCCGTCATTCCTTCCGGATATTTTATAGTTATTAAGCCCGAACTACCATCATGATAATCTTCGACTTGTCCTGCTAAAAGTTTGACTGGTTTTTCTGTTATTGGCAAAATAATGTTTGGTTGTATTGGGGTAGTTGTAGAAAGTAAATCAAATTTATTGTGATCTTTTGGAGAGCTTAATTCAACATGGGGAAAAATACTTGAATTTTTACTCTTATTGTCTTTAGTTGATTTGTATTTGAATCTATCTATAAAAGGTTTGTTTTCGCTTATATTTCGATCTCTTATCAAATATCTGGGTTTTTTATACCGATTGTAAGGTCGACGCATAAAAGTAGGTTTCATTTTAAACTGTACTACAGGTTTTGAAGTCGTTATATAAATATTATCAGAATGAGAGTGATTTGTTTCTTCTTGTCTATGAGGATCAGTTTTTGCGTTTTTATTCAAAGGAAAAAGATTGAGCATTACACTAAAAGATTTAGTAGTTGATGGTGGTTCTGTAGTATATTCTACAGTAGTCTTAAATCTATTTATTTTATCTATATTTTCATTGCAATAATTTCTTCTACAAATGCTTCTATACGGTATTCTTCTAAACATTGGTATTTTATTTGTTTGAGTTTCTTCATCAACACTAGGAGTTGGAACAGGAAAAAATCTCAAATATGGATCTGCTAATAAATTGACTTCTCCTGGACTATCAGGTTTAAAATTAAATAAGGGATCTTCATTGTGGTTTGCGTATGTTTCTACTCTGTTAGAGTTTTGTTGTTGTGGATCCATATTATTGGGTACATTAGGGTTATCTTTTTCAATCTGTGGTTCCGTATATACGCCAGAAAATGCTATTGACGTATGACTATTGGTAGGTTTAACATTCATATTGGATTTAGCATTTATGGTCTTCTCAAGATACCTGATAACTTGACGAATATTTTGTAATCTTTGAGCATTTCTGTAGCTATCGACCCAGCTTCGGGATCCATATTTTTTGCTAAAAGGTAAAGGTGTTGCACTACGGTATTCAAATATAAATGGATGTGGGGTAGATTTGCTTATACTGCTAAGCCTGTAGGCATTGGAAACAAAGTTTCTGGAATCATAAGGTCTATTATAAGGATTTTTTTCTGTTGAAGGGTCTACATAATGACTTTCTTGCAAGGCATTGACCAGTAATGGCATTCGTTCGAAATATTCTTGCTCGAAGCCAAAAAAGCTTCTGCCAAGTTTGTCTGCGAAAGGTGTATCGTCTGTTAAGTTTGTAGCGTTTCCTCTTAACCTTTGTACTGAGCTCCATTCTACAGCAATCGTATACTCGTAGATTAGTAGAATCACCTGAAACAATAAAATATTCGTAAAATTTATTATGAGCGATATAAGATTTAATAATAACAGTATTTCGTATTAAAAAAAATAACAAAAAACATATATAAATAATGCTGTAATTATTTTATTAAGTTACATGTTTCATATACCTAATTATAAACTAACAAAATAAACGAAAAAATGTTAAAAATGACTAAAATCTACTTTCATACTGTAAAGTCATAGTTATTCAAAGCGTTGTAATCGTCACCATGTTCTTCGTGTCTCCAATCGTTTCTTTGAATTTCTAAAAATATTGGCCTATGGCTGGGTGTCATTGATTTATGAGCAGGTATATTTTCGTTTTTTAGCTCTTCCCATTCAATTTGTGTTTGTTTCGATTTTTCATTCAACTTTGGCACAGTATAAGGGACGAATGTGGAATACTCTAGCTTATTATAATTTCCTTGAGTTTTATTTTTGCGTTGATTTTGTTTTTTGTTTAAAACAATAGTTTTATTTGTTTTTAGTTTAGAATCTATGTCGGTTTTTTTACTTAACGTCGTTTTTAAAGGATTTTTCTTCAATGGAGCAGATTTTGTTTTATTTTGCAAAACTAGTTTATCAATAATGCTTTTTTTGGAAACATTTTCTTTAAGTTTTCCTCTATCTGAAAATATATTTCGATTTTGACCAATACCAACATTAGAGTATTTCTTATTTAGGGGAACATTTATTTTTTTAGATCCATTTCTTGGAATTATTTCGTTTTTTTTATTAAAAAAACTCATAATGGCGTTATCATCAAGTATTTTTTTATACTTATACATATCTATAAAAGGAGTAAACATAAAAATAGTAGTTTGTTTTGTTGTAACCTCATCCTGTAAGTTTACAAATTGAGTGTCAGTCAATTTACTTCCATAAATTGAGAACTCAGCGTTGGTTCGTTCATTAACATTGTTTGATTCTAGTGTGTTTATTTTTATATCTTCGTTATGATCGATTTTCGGATCTACTAGTAATGATTTCACATTGTTTTTCTTAAGGCTTATAGACATATTAACAATATTATATTTTACGGTTGTAGTAGAAACGTCTTTAACTTGAATGTCCTCGTAAATTTTACTGTGTTTATGACTATTACTATTTTTAAAAGTTGTAGTTATAAGAAATTGTATTACATTTAAAAATTTATCTAAAACCGAACCTAGCTTAGTGATACATTTACAATCGTTTGAAATAGCATCATCCTTTTTCGCTTTGGTAATAGTCGCTACTTTTTTAGGGAATCGATTTTTGTAGTATTGTTTTGATTTTTTTACGTTACTAGTTGATTTTTCGGTCTTTGCCTCTAAGCTCAGCATAGGCTGCGATGATCCAATATAACTGCCTTTATCATTAATCATTTTATCGAAATAGTTAGATATTCGTTCGTATTCTCTTATTTTCCGTTTTTTTGTAAAGTATGCCTGATTCGTAGTCGCTTTTTTGTCAGCAAACGACGAAGGTTTATACGCTATAGCGTAAAATCTGCGCGGTGTAACACGGAACCAATCTCTAGATAAGATTTGTCTGCCATAACTGTTGTCTGTTGTATCCTTGTCAACAGTCGGATGCGAGCTGGATTGTTCTTCGAATATTTTCTCTAGGAAGACGTTTTTCTTCAATGCTTTGATAAATATTGGTAGGAGTGTGAGGGCATTTTTTCCGGCGTTTTTATTCATGTATCGTTTCTCGAAGATATCGTCGGTATCATTGGTTGGGCTGTTCCAGTTGGGGCGGAGTCGCAATCGCACCGCTGCGATTTCGGAGTTAAAGGTGAACTCGAAGACGAAGATAACCACCTGAAACCAAATATAATCACATTTAAATACTGAATCGATGATGCTGACTCTTAATTTGCTTGATCAGGATATTTATGTAACTTAGTATGTACAGATAATATTAAATTCACTTTTCCATTATTAAAAAGACTGATTATGACTATTACTCCATTCATACTATCTGCTTTAGGTACTGCTGAATACAGAGCTAGTCCCAAATTTTAAAACTGTTTATTTATTATTTTTATTCAATGCATTAAAATAATTATGTGTCTATAGTTGTAGCGTTCGTTTATTCAATCTCCAGAACAACATTTTATCACTATTAATATTCAGCATCTCATCTCCTTGCGTTTAACTATAATCCAACCTCGCAAAAATAATATAAGTTTGTATTTTGCGTGGCTGTTCATAATCATAATTTTATGTGGTTGACTGTACATACGTAAATTACGTTGACATTACTATGTCTTATCACGAAGGTAATTAATAAAAATGTCAATGTAATCATTACGTACCCAACATGAAACACGTAACAAAATGGACCAAGAGCCCGTGATGGCCAGACCTTCCTTTAATTCACAAGCGTGAAAATTATTTCATGTGTATGTCTAACATAGGTAAGAATAACCCCCAAACATGAAACCTGGATCGCGGTTGCTTTGGGAGATAACAACCTTTTACCTGTTATCTCCCAAAGGAACCACGATCCAGGTTTCATGTTTGGGGGTTATTCTTACCTATGTTAGACATACACATGAAATAATTTTCACGCTTGTGAATTAAAGGAAGGTCTGGCCAGACCGGGCTCTTAGTATAGACTAATAACCTGTGATGGCCAGACCTTCCTTTAATTCTGAAGCGTGAAAATTATTTTATGTGTATGTCTAACATAGGTAAGAATAACCCCCAAACATGAAACCTGGATCGTGGTTCCTTTGGGAGATAACAGGTAAAAGGTTGTTATCTCCCAAAGCAACCGCGATCCAGGTTTCATGTTTGGGGGTTATTCTTACCTATGTTAGACATACACATGAAATAATTTTCACGCTTGTGAATTAAAGGAAGGTCTGGCCATCACGGGCTCTTAGGTTAAAATGATAATTGACATAGGTTATTTTAAACTTTCATCTATGAAATGTCAATAACAATTAAAAACACTTACCATAAAAGTGAAAGAGTTAGCACTATTAGTTGACACAAACATATCGAAAATTAGTATTACACACAATGCACAGTACACACATACACAGTTGTTATAAATAATAATAACAAAAAAAAAATTAGCACTTATAAATAAATAAATTAATGTTCGAAAATACATAAGTACATTATGACAAAAGACATAAAACCCTCGACTATATTTTATACAGGATATCACACTAAACTCACTTCGTATTTGTTATTATTATGATTATTATTATTCAATAACTGTTGGGTCTTGTTTTAATATTAATTAAATAATATAAAGTTTATATTATTTCACCACTTATTTTTATGTTTATTTTACGACTTTTTCCTTACTCAATTGAGTCTTACGCAGATTTTGTCTTATTTAATTGTAGTGTATGAATATAAAAGCAAGATGGTGGAACTAATAGACATTAAATTACTTCAATTTGCTAATCTTATGTAATCTTGCAAATTACTTTCGAGCATCTGTATCAGTTTTAAAATTATCAAGTGATTTGTTAAAATTTTATGCGGATTATAATATTTTTCCTTAAAATTCGTAGCAAGTTCTGAAAACTTTAAAAATGTTAATGTACATAATGTGTCATTAAACAACCCGCACTTGGCCAGCGTAATATATATATCTTAGCAGTGGAAATGAAAAAAAAAACAAATAATAAAATTGGTCAAGTGTTTTTTATTTTAATTTTTCGTATTTTCTCATCTTTTAAATCTTAACTATTACGGCCATTTTAACCCGAAAGCAGCTAAGTTAGATTAAACGGTAGGTAAGACAGTCAAAGGTCCATCAACTTCAACGTGACAATGATCTCACCGTGAAAACGTAACAAAAACGTTACAATAAATTGATGCAACCTCCTTTACATATTGTAACAGGCTTTCTGCTTTCTTACTTTATCGGCGCGTGCGCAGCCGTGACGTTTGCTGTGACAGGTGCGCTACCGAGTGCTCCCGGTATTTATATAGTATAAAAAAATCAGACGTCTTCCTAATGTACAGATAAGTTGGTAAAACTGACTGGTTCACGGTGAATGTAACTTGGATCCAACCGAAACAATTCGATATTTTTCAGAGCGGCCTTTGACCAGCATGGATGTCCGAATAAAATAAATATTTTTATTTATTTCTCTCACTAACAGTACTACTATTTTTTGTAGTAAATTAACCTAATATATTGATATTTTCAAAGAAAACAGTACTATCGTTGTGTCCCTAATGTAGGTTCTAAAAAAAACTGAATATGGTGTTGTGGGCGGAATTGGGTACTATATATTGAGATCTGTGCCCAGTTAGACGGCATAAATTATGGGTTATTAAGATGATGAAGCTGCCACGTTTTATTAGTGTCATCGGTGCTATATAGAATACACCTATGCGGTTGTGATCGAGTTGTGATTTGTGTGAATACGTATCCGCACGGCATCGAACTGTATACATTATTTAGTAATTTATATGAGGAATTTTACAGGAACGTTTATTAGTCTATCGATAGTTTCCATCAATTAAAATTATGGTACGATAAATGCATCTCAGCGTTTTTATGGAGATCGATAACTAATTGATGCATTATCATAGTAGCGATCGGTGTTTAATTTAGCATATGCATATAAATTAATCTTGTTGGACAATTCACATATTACATACAACCATTATTCAACCGCCTTAACAAGATCGTCCGTCCATCTTGTTGGTGGACACCCGACGCAGCGTTTTCAGATTCGTGGTCTACATTAGGGAACTTCTCTGCCCCATCAGCCATCTGTTCTCCTCGCTATATGGCATACTCATTGCCACATCAAAGAGCTACTCCGTTGGGCTATGTCGGTGACACGCGTTCTCTTACGTATCTCCTCATTTCTGATTCGACCCCTTATATAAGCCCCGTGCATAGCTTTCTGCACACAGATCTTTTTGTGGCATATATTTCAGATAAATACAATGTTTTGCTAGGTTTATTTTTAATACATAAAAAAATACTCAAAGACAAAAGTCCAGTTTGGTTTTAAAGATTGGAAAGTTATCGCGCCAGATGATGGGGGAAATCATGGGATACCTTTGCCCAGCTGTGGGACATGGATGACACATAATAAAATAAAGGTCTCTCCAAAGTTTCGTATTCACACCGGGAAACATATCTATAAACAAAGCGGGGATATTTTGTTTATGAAAAACACACAAACAAACATTAGTAAACACAAGATTACAAGACAATAACATGGTGTTTTGAATAGCGCCCGCGTCGCTCTACTGAATGCGAGATTTCTTTGAATAAGAAATGTTTGGATTATAGGTTCAGTTGAGATAGATTTAATCTGCAGTTTTATATATTTTAAGAGTTCCGTCTCAGTTTTCTCAAAGTTTTTATATTTTGTGAGAAGATAATCGACATAAAAAATATTCCTACTCAATTTACACAGCAATATCTGTAAGCTCTAAGCTTGTGTTATGGGTACTAAATAAACTGATACACCTAATAAAATATACATTTATACATAGATTTTTTATTATACTTATAAAAAATATACCCAGAAAAAATATTGGTTGATCGTACAAATTTTTATTCCCAGGCTGGAATCAACCCGCAACCTCCTGCGATACAGAGATCGCCAAACATAATATCTCTATAAAAATGCCTAATCGCATTCGATAAAAACTCGCATAAACTTGACAAAGGATTCGAAAGTGACAAATGACAATCAACCGTCGAATCTTATGTAAAGATTAGGGGAGAGTGGGGTAAACGCGAACGCGGGGTAAACCCGAACACAACGGTTCTGATATGTTAGAAAGAGATATACATATTTCACTTGTCGCTATTTCAAAGATCACGCCACCACTAGTGCCAGTCAACGACACGAGCAACGCGGACGCACGTACTTTTTAAGGTATGCAATTTTTTATGTTTTGCAAGATTTTGATGTAATTTTTTCGTAAATGCAACTTGATATTACTTGATTTTTATTAACAATATGTATTTAACTTTTACTTACAGGAATTCTTACATAATAAGGCTTATCAATAACATTGACGTAATCGACAAAAGTAATACAACCTAAAATATTTGACTCAATAATTTTTTTTCGAGCTGGCGGGGTAAAGGCGAACTAACAATTTCGGAGAATCTTGAATGTTCGTCATTACCCCATCATTTTGTTAATTCCCAATTAATCTAATTTGTATTATTGTTCCAGATGCCTCTTAATTACAAACTAAAAACAGTGACGAAATACAGTCTAGAAGATCTCAAAAAGGTTATAAATGATGTTCAAACCAATTATCGTAATTACCCCACTTGGTGTTCGTATTTACCCGACAATGTCGGGGAAAGCCGAATACATAAGAGTTTTGTTTTTTGTTAATATTTTCATACTTTATTAAAAAAATATAAATGTTGTATAGTTAATTCATTGCATAGATAAGTAAACTTTATAATAAAACAATTAAAGATGCTTTGAGATCAAATTTCACTGTTTCATTTGAGTTTTCCCTTAGGTGTTCGTGTTTCCCCCACTTTCCCCTAAGCGATTTTTGAGCGTGTGCGGTTAATCATTTGTATGAAAACATTAAGCATACTCTAGTACGTACATTAAACTAGACTTCATAAGAGAATATATAAAATAAATAAGTAGATATCTACAACGCGGGTTATTAAAGCAAATAAAAAAAAATTCAAAGTTACCTATGTTAGGTACAATTTCTTTAAATGTGTTTATTGCATTAAAACATTAATTACATGGATTTTTTATTCGCAATATAATTTGTTATAGAGATTATTAAAAACTATTCACAGTGGTCTTCTATTAACATAAAAAAATATTGTGGTAACCTTAGATTACAAAACTAAAAGAAGGAAGAACGCAAAACATACAAATGAGTAAAAATCACATATAACCCGTAAATTACAAGAAGAAAAGTCATACGTAATGTCTATTTGATTTTTTTTCACTTATTCTTTTATTGTTTTTTATCTATTAACTAAATATTACCATGTTTTCTTAGTCATGAAACGTCGTTTTCATGTTAATATCTTTTCAATCTTAGGTATACATAAATACTTACAACAACAACGGTAACAGTGAGGGCAGTGCTAACAGCTGCGCAAGCGCATCCCTGTCGGATCTGCCTCTTCCGCGACAACCTCAAAAAGTCTTCGGTCCTCGAGTCAAAACTCTTGTACAACCCAAACTGCCTAATTCGAGGCGAACTCGAGGCATACTCTTCACTAGACATGTCTTCACTATAACATCACTAATCTAAATATGGAATAACTTTTAAATTTGGAATACCAAACAATTTGGCGATGAATTCACATCACTAGGTGTGACCGTCTTGGTGGTGTGTTTGCGTGTGAGAGGTACATGTTGTTTTAGATGCTGTTAGTTTGGTCTTAGAGTTGCGTCAGTTATCGATAATGGGTATTTATTTTGTTTGTTTGATAATATTTTTATGACATAATCTTGTTTACCCTGGTTGATAATTGGAAATCATTGAAATTATTAACCTATTGTTAATGTTTTCTTTAGGGATTTCAATCCCTTTTAATTAAAATTTTGTAGATATGGTTAGTTTTTGTCAAAAGTTGAGAAGCGATTAGAAAAATAACTTTTATCTTTGTGTAGGTTTTACAATACTAAAGTACATTATACTGTAATAAATATGTCTGGTATAACGGAACTAGATGTTCATTTGTGTACTTTAGAGTAATATTTTTGTTAGAAAATTAAACGGATAACATACCAATGGTTGATCAATTAGAAGTTTCCCAATACGTCACTGTTTCAAGCGCCATTTACAGAGGAAGGAGATAATTCCATGTTCTTATTTTGTCAAAAACCATGATAGTTTAATAAGTTATACTATAGTAATATTTATTTTTATAGATTAAGATTTTTATCGTTATATTTCCATCGACTGTGTCCCATCTCTCACCTCTATCCATAGAGCTGGGCGCGTTGGACCGTGCCTCCCCGCCAACATATTCAAACTAGAGAGAAACCCCATTTACTGGTAATATTATACATAAAGCACGCCTAATGGCAATCTAGCTATCATTTACTATTGTAACTCTATGTAATGTTGGTTGATGTAATTTTTTTATTACGTTTCGTTTCCGGGGTTTAAAGGTTCAGAAATTTTAAAAATTTTTGTAAATTAAAATTAATTAGCCATTGGTAGGTTTATAAATTCCTTAACTGCATTGACGACATCCACCAATATTCTACGGTAAAGCTCTAGTAGAAAGTAGGTATTTTTAACAACCACAACAAAATCTAATTTAGTTCGAGCATAATAACATTGTAACTAATGTAATTACCTACTCAATACCGAAGTGAAAGATATAATAAAGACACAAATCCGTGAGCTTTATATTAAATTATTATGTAACAATACGCCTTTCCATTACATATTTTCAATCGAATACAAAACTATGAATAAATAAAAATAATAAATAAATAAATATTACTGGACAACTTTACACAGCGACATCTAGCCCCGTGGTAAGCTCGAAGCTTGTGTTACGGGTGCTAGACTTCTGATATACTTAATATAATATACATACATAGATAGATATTTATGAAATAACTAATACTTACTTTTCACTTCTTAACGATAATTATCGACGCGTTTCATCAATAATTGATTAATATATTTATAATTGGCAATATCATGTAAAAAACGAATAATCTTGTATTTAATATTTCCAAAGAATGTTAACAACTCAAAACTACAGTAGTTTCGTTGTTGTATAAGTAAAATGCGTTAATTTATTCATTTACCCAGGAAAACAGATAATTACATGCATTAAGTAACGACAAAATAAATATAAATATAGAGAACCAATAAAAGGTTTTCACAAGTGCGTAACGCCAACAACGAAGGTTTTTGCTAGAAAACAACGCTTGAAATGTTTTTTCTGTTCTATTCTCATTAAATAACATGAATCAGAGTACAAACATTATTAGCACAACCATTTATTAATTGATTACTAAATGCTTGTTCCAACTATTCTGTTTAAAATGTATATATTAATAAATACATAAACTGTAGAGGTAATCAACGTAAAAGGTATTCAAAAAATTCCGTATGTAGTCTGTGAAGTGTGACAAACGGCCAGTGAGAGCATTTATTATTGACGTAATGATATATGAACGGTGACAATATTTCCTTGTGAAAGTCATAGACGTTATTTTATGATTGCTGCGTAATTGTGCTATTAATGTGTATCGATTCATCATTTTGTCCATAGGTTAATGGACATAATTTCGCTCGTTGCATAAGCTACTCTATTACTTCCACTGCTGCGACACTGGGACTTCTCTTTTGACAAGACATTAGACCATAATTCACTACGCTCGATAATATCCTCCAAACAGGTAAAAGTTCTCTGAACATGTCAGTATCCTCGCAATGTTTGCCTTTACCAAAGCACTTTAGTTTTTCTAGAAATACATCCAAAGATTTGACTTCGAGATCGGTAATACAGTAAGTTGGCACAGTGCACACAACTGCTTTGTGTTCTTGTAAATAAATTATACTAAACATAGTCGGTTTAATTAAGTATACCCACGATAAAAATATTGGATTGTTTATCCTTTCCATTCGATCTCCACTATTCCAGAAATATCTGTTAAAATCACAAAGAGCGTACATCTTTTAGGAATATTAGAACTCTACGTTATTTAGCTCCGCAAAAGTTTATTTTGCATGTGATTTGAGAAGCCTCCTTCATGCAAATAAATAGAAACCTGACATCATGCTTACAGTATTGCTATCAAAATACACAAGGCACTCATGTTAATCATAAGTAAAGTGGATGTCTATACAATACTAATATACTTAGAAATAACATTTCTCTGTCACGCGTTAAATATAAAGTTCCAAAATGTCACATATATTTTGTATCTAAATTGTTTACCAACTCATCAATCAAATTCATATTTTTTAGTACTGAGTGGGGATCTTTTTAGTTAAACCCATTATAGGTATTTCCTGCGGGTTGGTAATCTCAGTAACTTAGTACAGAATGTAGAACGACGCTGCTGTCCGTGTTCTGGAATATAAATCATTTAGTTTAACGACATCCGCAGGATGAGATGGGGTTTTACTACTCTTAGGAACCACAAGTTTATTTATTTAGAAAAATAAATAAGGTTTTTAACCGACTTCAAAAAAGGAGGAAGTTTCGCAATTTGTACGTATAATTCGTAGCTTATTTTATGTTAGCTTACGGTTTATAACCGATGATGATTATTTTTTGTTGGAAAGCAGATATTTCAAAGGTGTCCCTATGACAATCAGGGCCAAAAATAAGGAAATCAGGGTTCGATGATGGCAGACCAGAGAAATCGAGGGGAACTTTCAAGTTTTTTCTTATACTTCGTAAACCTATTTAGGTATTTCCTTGTGGTCATCATCTCGTTGTAGAGCTGAAGATGACAGTGCATTTAGAATTTTCCTAAAAACAAAAGATTATCCTTATTCATGAGTCACTATACTCATTAGGTACCTGAGTAAATTATAGCATCAATATTAAGTAAATTGTTTACTTATGGTGACGTAAATCTAGGAATTAATAATGGATAGTGGTCATGTTATTATTACTTCAACCCTTTCGTTTCAAATTGTTCTGGAACATAGAGAAAGCTGATAGTACAAATACAAATAAATACAAATAATTTATTTAAAAACATCATTATAACTAAAAATAACATACAATCTTATTAAATAGTTATTTAATTGTGAACATGGTGAAACATCTCCCCGGAATCTACATTGATGATGAATACTGGATCATTTTCAAGCCGTTTCATTACATTGAAGTTATATTTGGCCTCTGTAGCTTTAACTTTAAAAATAACATCGCCTTTCCAAACTTTAAAAAATATATCACGATCTCTATAATAATGAATATTTGTGTTGTTATTCTATTTTTTTTATCCTTAATCTCACGTTACAATCGCGATAATATAATTTACCTGATTTCGTATATTCAGTTTGTTTTGATCTTCTTTTGTTTGTCTATAACTATCCACGCGCATAGTTTTTGGGTATATCGCCTGCTTGAAAACGTTCAGAAGATTTGTTTTCTCATAAAGAATCCTGAAGACACCAAATATTTTAAAATTATGACACGACTTGCTTGTTCATTGTTGTATCTCTATTATTTCATACTGTTTTGTTTTAATGTATATACATATCCTTTGTTAAACTGGACAAGAGCTTTCTCGATTGTATTATTTTTTTTGACGACGGCTTTAGAAATTCAACTGCTTAAAGTTGCCTTCTTGCTTAGATTTTTAGTCAAAAAACAACAAAAATGGCTTCAACAACTAACAAATAGAAATAAAAATACGAAACATTTAAAATCGTCTTTTGAAATGATATTGCATGCTTATTTCTCAATCAAGTTGGTTTACCATATAATTGTAAGATGTTTTATTTTGTTTACTGTTTTCTTTGTAGTTTTCCGTTCATTACGTTTTAAATTTTTTTTTTTAGATTGCTGTTCATTTTATAATGGCGTTTCTTCAAGTATTGATATATTGCGGCATTACATTACTCATAGTCGCAAAATCAGTACGTATCTATTAAAATAATACTTTTATATATTATTATTAAAATTACAAATTGATAGTCTAAGATCCCGCTATACAACGACCTTCACCGAGATGCTTATTTAATGAGACGTATTTTTTATGTTATAAAATATGCCAATAAATATATCCTATATGGGTTGCCTAACAAATTTCAGTCCAGAGTATTTTTAATTAATAATTAAAAAATAGCTGCAGTCTGTGTCTGGTGTCGGATTAGAATTTTAAGACGCTTTGTAAATACTTGTAATTTTTAGAATATCTCCAAGTGATCAGTAAGATTTTATGGAAATAAATGATGGACATAAATCTCAAACATCAAAAAAGGAAAAATAAAAGTAAAGTTATCAATATAATAAAATAACATAGATACATTAATTGTTTCTTTTAGGTTCGAGTAACGTTCATGAACGTTCACGATACTGTAGTGTGCGTGTGGTTCTTGAAGGCGTGGACTATTGAGTACTTCGTCTGCTTGTCCTTTGAACAGTTCTACCGGACTATCGAAGAGACACGTGGAACCGTTATCAAGCACACCTTCAACCCTTGTCGTAAGTTTTATTTTATTATTATTTTTTACCATAAGACCTTACCTTAACGGGCTTTTATTTATTAATAACTAGTTATAGATGAACCATTTCTAAACTGAACGCCCCTTCACCGCGGTTACACGTAGGTACATGCAAATAGGTGTATAGATACAACACACATAAATTGATCTTTGTCATTGGATGTTTATTAACGTATAAGCAAACGGTATCACTTTGACAGACAGATGAGCCAATGTTACAGTAAAGTTGAAGCACGCACACAAGTATAGTGATGCAATAAGTATTTCCTCTCACACGTTGAAATTATCACGGTTTCGTGGAGGGGAGTTCATTTTAAGACTGGATCATCTATACCTTGATATTGAATCAGGAATGGTAATTTTATATTTAACTATACCTACTTCCTTCCTGGATGCCTGGCAGAGATTGCTTTTAGTGATACGAACGCCCATTGTGTCGCTCTAATGTATCTGTATCTATCTTGTATGTATTTGTCTTGTGTTACAATAAAGCATCTTGTCATTTATGAATTACTTTATTTTTTATTTTTTTTACTATTCAATGCCTACTTCTTCATTATAATCGAATTCCATAATATCTTTCAAATTATTACAATTGAGAAGGTCACTTTTATTCATAAGTAACGAAATACAGTACACAACAGAAAATGAATCCACAAGCGTAAGAAATTGTATGAGATTCAGGCAGACTAAACGCCTTAACATTTTGTTTATTCTCACAGAGCGTTGTGATGAGAAGAATAGAACTGAGCTGACACACTTCGGCAAGAGCGTAGTCCGCAGCATAGACACGAGCTGCCGCAAGCTGTGGGCTTGCGGGCTGTTCCCGATAGATGTCACCACGCCGCTGCAACTCGGCAGTCTCTCTGCCACCTACATTCTAGTGATCCTGCAATTTGCTTTACAAGTCTAATCAATATACGATATAAATATCTATTTATGTATATTATATTAAGTATTATGAGAAATCTAGCACCCGTAACACAAGCTTCGAGCTTACCACTAGATGTTCCTGTGTGAATTGTCCAGCAATATTTATTTATTATAGACGACCTCAGTGTCACGGTGGGCTACCGCCTGCGACGCAAGAGATTGCGGGTTCGATTCCCGCCTCGGGACATTTTTTTTATGATCTGCATTTGCAGATATTTGTTCCTGGTGTTCTGGGTGTCTAATAAAAATATAATAAAAAATATCTAATGTATGTATTATAAGTAATACCATAAGCAAACTGTGTACTTACCAAGCCTAACCTTTAAATGTATTATGTTTGCAATAAATTTAATTACGCAAAGTCTTGTCGTCTAAAATTTCTCAGTGCCTCAAGACAAAAGTCTATAATCAAAAGTGTGTGTTGCCAGTGATGACTTACGGATCCTAGATGCGGTGCTTCACTACAGCCTCATGAAAAGACTCAGTCGCTCAAAGTGCTATCGAAAGGTGTGAATTGTCCAACATTTTTTTTTTCAAAGACAGTAACTGTTCTATATTTGAACAATTTTAATAGAGGGTAAAATATTCATTATTATGTACACCTTATCATGAAGACAAACAAGTAATGTATGCAGATCAATAAAATTATTATTACGTTCAGTCAGAATACGTATATGATCGTTCTAATATTAAATATTATTTTTGTACAAGTAATTTTCTGATAGCTTCCATGAAAAACCTTTTACACTAATGGTTTTTATTTGTGTGTTAGTTTAGTTTATCATTTACGGCATACAACTGTGAACCTGTAAAAATGCTCGTGAATAAAAACGAAATTGTAATAGATAGAGACTTTTGGGAAATATTTAAACCTTTTTTTTATTTCGAAAAAATATTCTGTATATTCACATTTAATTTAAAAAATGGTATCGCTTCTCCAGCATCTGGTAAAATCATTATGGCATCCATTATTCTTGATGTTGTAGTAATAATTGTATTCTGTTTGTCGGTATTCCAACTGGATTATAGAACTGTTACTCAAAAAGTTTTATATTGTTGTACTTATTCGCAGTATGTTTGGATATTTTGTGTTGTTTCTATTACTATTCACAGTAAGCATAAAAACATATTCTTGCTACTTCAACGCCTTCAAGAAATATGTTTCCACATCAGGAACCCTGCAGATACATTTCGCTTCAAGATTATGGTTCGTGCCAGTTGCATCATCCTAGTTATGTTTTATATCTTTACTGCAAGCTTGAAATTGTCAACTGACATGTATTGGCACTGGACTAGAAGTTTTTTCATATCATCTACGATTATGTTTGAAGCACAATTGATCAGTGTATCTTATTTAATGAAATTTTTGAATCAAAAACTGAAGAAATGGATTAAAGAATTTATGAAAAGTGAAGAAAGAGATCTGTCTTTGAAGACGTTGATTTCTGTTTTTGAATCAATACTGAATGCATATTACCTAATCAAAAGGATTTATCAAATAATTGTAAGTAGGTACATTAAACAAAAGATTATTAAAGAATTACAAAAGATTATTTTTTTCTTTAAAAGAGTCCTACTTTTTCATGAACTTCCTTCAGCCTCTAAGTAAATTGGATTAAAATATACCTTTAGGTAATGAATTAATCTAACTTTACGTTTCAGATTATGCTACATTTCGTGATGACGTTCCTGCAGATATTGATCTATATTGAAGTATTGATCCTCACGTCTATGGAAGCTACAACTGATGTTAGTATTATTTTATCATTAAGCTAACCACTCACCTACATTACTTATGTGAAATGTATGAGGTAGCCAGTACTTAGTGTTACTCTTAATAAAAAGTATGTAACTATTTATCATTTGTGAACCAAACTGCGTAAATTTGGTTTATGAGCTTAATCCTGTTGGATATTTGATCTCGCGGTTTACCCCCATAAGAAATAAAATATATTTTTATACAGTGTTAATTAAAATTAATATACCATAGTATTGCTAAATGAACTAGTGCAGTAGTTGAAAACTGTGTTTTTATTTCTCTAGGTTTACAACAGTTGCGTCTAGCTAACATTGTTTATAATATCCTATTTTTGTTTAGGATGGTGAGAACACAATCATTAGTCACGGCGTCGGCGTGGTTGCCTGGTTTATCAAAGGCTTGGTCATTGAGTACTTCCTCTGTTCTTCGTTTGAAATGTTCTACTGCACAGTCGAAGACACGCGCGCTGCTGTTCTTGACCATGCTTTCAAACAGTACCGTTAGTTTCTTTTTACTATATATATTTATTTTATAGGTGCTTAATAAAAACATTAATTAAAAAAAAGAAAAGAATTATCTTATCTTATCTTATCTTAATCATCATTGTCATTTTAGCTGTCGGACGTCCACAGCTAGATGTCGATGACCTTCATAGAATACAGTAATAGTAATAATACCTAACACTTGACATTCTAATTCCGTTAATTGAATAATATCAATAATCGAACGTGCGCGGCGGGCTTTGAACCTACGACCTTCGGAATTAAAGTTTAGTGTGTTCCCATCTATCCAACTTGGCTCCAATAGTATAAAGTCAAAATATTTTCCTAGTAATTTATATTGTATATTGTATGTCATAAAATTCCTAAATGGATAAAAATTGTTGATTCGTGTAACATTCGCCATTACCACCTGAACCTGAATGTAACACAAGCTTACAATAAAGTTTTATTTTCTTTATTAATGGTAATTGGTAACTTTAAATTACCAAGGTCTTTTTCAATTTTTTTTTCATCTTTTCAGAGGACATTGGTAATACCACAGACAAGGAGAAGATAGACCTCATCCACTTCGGCAAGTGCATAGTCCGCAGCATAGACACGAGCTACCGCAAGCTGTGGGCCTGCGGCATGTTCCCGATAGATGTCACCACGCCGCTTCAGCTTGGGAATCTCTCAGCGACGTATATTATAGTGCTATTGCAGTTTGCTTTATAACTTCTACACCTCTTTGATGACCTCTGTGGCGCAGCGGGCGAAGGTCTGCCTGCAACTCAAAAGGATGAGGGTTCAATTCCCGCCTTGGGATAACTATTTGTATCAGCATCATCTCAGCCATTGGACGTCCGCTGTTGGACATCTGGCCTCTCTATATGACTTCCAGTCATTACGGACCCTCGCGGCATGCATCCACCGCGAGCCAACCGTCTTCACCAAATCATCTGTCCACCTTGTTGGTGGACGTCCAACGCTGCGTTTTTCGATCCGTGGTCTCCACTCGAGAACTTTTCGGCCCCATCGGCCATCTGTTCTCCTCGCTATGTGACCCATTGCCACTTCAAAGAGCTAATCCGTTGGGCTATGCTATGACGGTGACCCGCGTTCTCCTAACGAAAAAAGATACAAAACCTACATACCTAACTAAATAGTATGTAATTAGTATGTAGGTATTAGTATTTAGGTTTGTAGGTATTATCTTATAAATAAGAATTTGATTTAATGTTGTCGCATTTCATAGCGACAACATTAAATAATTTAAAAAAAATAACGGATCTCCGAATTTCTGATTTGATCCCGTAGAGAAACCCCGAGCATAGACCTCTGTGTATATTATATTAAGTATATCAGAAATCTAGCACCCGTAACACAAGCTTCAAGCTTACAACGGGGCTAGATGTTGCTGTGTGAATTGTCCAGAAATAATTATTTATTTATCTCTCAGCAAAAGTTTTTCGAAAACAAAAAAATATATTCATTGGGACAATGGATGGGACAAATATATTTTTATATAATTTAGATAATTATCTTGAGATATAACATATTGTCCTACAAATTTCGTGGTCCCTTATCCCGGTTTTACATCCTTGATTTTTTAAATCCTTGATATCTCTGTTAGCTACCACAATCGAGAGTTGGGTACCTATAGGATATTTTTGGGTGTCTCATCGAAACGAAGCTACTCACCAAAAATTAGCTTGATCGTAATCAAGTGATTTCCATGTTCTACGGATCCCTACGGACTATAAACACATATTCTATCTATGTAGGTAATTTATTATAGTATTATTAAAATGTTATTGGACTTTTTAACGTTAAGGGTATATTATTGATTCTAAATAAAAAAGTCTCAATTATTTAAGAATTATTTATTATAAAATTTCTACAATCTTAAATTATATTAAAATTAGTTTAAGGCAGTGATTCCACTTCTTAATTTGAGTATTAAGTAAATTAATATTATTATATATACTCATCTATATCACTAGTAAGTCGGTAACCTCAGTATCAATGCATACCATAAAAAAACTTTACAAAAACAATAACAATTAATTGCTATCCACTCATTCTCAAGTTTGGTATCACAATTTATATGGCAACATTAATTTTACTGAAAACAAAAGGGCTTTTCGATTAATTAAAATTATTCAGTTACGTTCATTGAGCAAAGTGCCATCAAGTAAAAATTTTCGATACCAAAATCGAAAAACCCTCGTTAGAACTAACTTTAAATCAATACAAAAAGTTGCATAGCAATTTTCCGATTGGTTTACTTATCCTAAAACACGAAGGGTACTTGGGGTTTGTCGTAGAAATAGCCTTGGTCGGGTACAAAAGGGGGTCTTGTGGTTTGGGGTGGAAGGTAAATTGGGGGGTTTGTTACTGGCGGGCGTGGTGGAGGGGGTGTAGGGTACGTGAATGGTACTTTTGGGACAGGATAGGTGTATCCGGTGGTTCTGGTGGTGTCCAGGATTGTTGAGTAAGTTGGTGGGGGGGTTGGTGGTGGTGGAGGTGGGGGTGGTGGTCTGGTTGGTGGTGGTGGTGGTGGAGGAGGAGGTCTCGTTGGTGGTGGAGGTGGCGGCGGAGGTGGTGGAGGAGGAGGTGGTGGTCTTGTTGGTGGTGGGGGTGGTGGTGGTGGTGGCCTAGTTGGTGGCGGTGGTGGTAGATAAGTAGGCTGTGTTGGTGGTGGTGGTGGTCTGGTAGGAAAAGTGAATGGTACTTTTGGTACAGGGTATGTGTAGCCAGTTGTTACTGGTGGGGGTGGTGGCCTAGTTGGTGGCGGCGGTGGTCTAGTTGGTGGTGGCGGCGGAGGGGGAGGTGGTCTGGTTGATGGCGGTGGTGGTGGCGGTGGTGGAGGTGGTGGCGGTGGCGGCCTTGTTGGTGGTGGTGGTGGCGGTGGCGGCCTTGTTGTTGGTGGTAAGTAAGTTGTAGGAGGTCTAGTAGGGAAAGTAAACGGAACTTTTGGTACAGGATATGTATAACCAGTAGTTTGAGTTACATCTAAAACGGTAGAATAAGTTGGTGGTCTGGTGGTTTGTGGTGGCCTCGTGGTTACAGGGGGTAAGTAAGTTGAAGTATAGATGGGTCTTGGTGTCGTTGGTGGCGGTGGTGGTCTGGTAGGAAAAGTAAATGGTACTTTTGGTGTGGGGTATGTGTAGCCAGTGGTTACTGGTGGTGGTGGCGGGCGAGTTGGTGGTGGTGGAGGAGGTGGTGGTGGTGGTGGAGGAGGAGGTGGTCTTGTTGGTGGTGGTGGTGGTGGAGGTGGTAACCTAGTTGGTGGAGGTGGTGGTGGCGGGGGTGGTCTTGGTGGTGGTGGTCTATTTGTAACGGGAGGGATGTAAGTTGGTGGTGGAAATGGTCTTGGGGTAGAAGGAGGTAGTGGTGGTCTGGTGGGGAAAGTAAATGGTACTTTTGGGACTGGGTAGGTGTAACCTGTATATCCATAGGTTGGTGGTAACGTTGGTCGCGGTGGTGGTGGAGGAGGTGGTGGTGGTAGTGTAGGCCTTGGTGGTGGAGGAGGAGGCGGTGGTGGTAAAGTTGGCCTTGGTGGCGGTGGTGGTGGTGGTGGTGGCAAAGTTGGCCTTGGTGGTGGTGGTGGAGGTAGCCTTGTTGGTGGCGGTGGTGGTCTAGTTGGGAACGTAAAAGGAACCTTTGGTACAGGGTATGTGTAACCAGTAGTTTGGGTAACAGCTAATGTTGTTGAGTAAGTTGGTGGTCTGGTTGTTGGCGGGAGATAGGTAGTTGGTGGTCTGTATGGTGGTGGTGGGGGAGGAGGTGGTGGCCTGGTAGGTGGCGGAGGCGGTGGTGGAGGTCTAGTTGTTGGTGGAAGGTAAGTTGTTGGAGGCCTGTATGGCGGCGGTGGGGGAGGAGGTGGTGGTCTCGTTGGTGGCGGTGGTGGTGGTGGGGGTGGCCTTGTTGGTGGTGGAGGCGGTGGAGGTGGTCTTGTTGTTGGTGGAAGGTAGGTAGTTGGTGGTCTGTATGGTGGCGGTGTTGGCGGAGGTGGTGGCCTCGTTGGTGGCGGTGGTGGAGGAGGTGGTGGTCTGGTCGGCGGTGGTGGTGGTGGGGGCGGCCTGAAATTAAGAAATACCAAATTAAACAACAAACATAGTTTAATATTTAGGTTTAAAATAGTTTATCATTTCATATTATTTTCGTAAATCTGACTTATTAACGTTATCATTTATCACATTCAACTCCTAAACTTGAGCGTGTGTCATGGGTACAGATGGTGTTAAGAAGACTCTTTATTCTTTATACATATAAATACCTAGTAGTCGGCGGCAAATACGGCGGCGGAGTCGGCAGCTCGAACGGCACCTTCGGCTTCTCATAAACGTATCCCTCAGCGTCTGGGTACGTCTCCTCGATCACCGACGGCTGGGGGAATGGAATGTTGGGTTTGGGGTAGTAGTACCCATCTTCGTTAAGAATCGCGTTGTTTGGCTCGCCTAGGACGGCGTAGTTTCGATTGGTGAGGATCGCGCGGGGCGAGCGATCCGCAATGCATGTCGCGGACAGAAGGAACACTGCTATGTGCAGTGACAGCCTCTGGAATGAAGAAAGGAATACATTAGATATAGTTTGAGAAATTTTACTAAAAAGCAAGAAAAACATTTATTTGAGATACAAGCAAGATATACAAAATATAAACAAAAGAATAATGAAAATAACTTGTAGTTGTATCTCAAAAAGGTTCCCTACTCAGCATGTAGCACCTACTATGCCGAACGGGGTGCATTGTATGTCATAATGTTAGTATAAGACCAGTAGCTTATTACTATCATGAATCGCCAAAGCGATAAACGGCTACGAACTAATTTATAAATTGAATTAAAATAGGTCTTAAATTAAATTTTAACATGGAATGACAATAGTTTAGTCTTGACAGTTCGTTTCAATGTTTTCATGCTGATGTTGAGAAACGACTAGAACAACAAAGAATTTATCTCATATCTCCAATGAGTTAATAAAATCAGAGATAACTTAATCAGCTCAAATAAATAATACTTTAATAATCCGATTAGTTTACATAGATATAAGTTTAAAACGACATATATTATGTTATAGTTGTAGGTCAAGGGTAATATCTCCAAAAACGTAGTTACACAATAAGTTCAAGGGTCGACTGGTCTGCATAGTAATGAATATGTCACGACACAAACAATATCTGTCCAATATTGTCACATCTAATATTTATCAAACACCAAATATATTAGTTTTTACATGTTGTAATTCGGCTAATCTACAAAAGAGAGATATTTTCAAGTTCCCTTAAAAAGTACATTTATTCTCGCTAAAATCCAAGAACGGCTGGGCCAGTTTTGCAGATTGTGGTCTTGAAATGTTTGTAGTAGTCTATGGTAAAGGTTAAAAATGTGAGAATACTATAGAAAGCGAGCGAAGCTGCGACGCTTTTATAGAATAATAAACATTATAATCGGAAATCTTCCGATGTCCGATGATCAAAACTCCAATTATGTCATAATGGATATTGGCCTGATAACATTGAATCTGTTAATTGGTTCATTTGCATAAATTAATTATTAAACCCGAAGCCTGTTATAAAACTATAGCCGAGTTACAATTCACGGCTTGAACTATGGCAATATTTAAAATATTTTATTTTATTTGTCAATTTTAGATATATCTGAATAACGCACGTTTTATCTCTTTTTGCATAGTACAAAAATGTAAAATCTAAAAAAAAACTTAGTACGATTTATCAAGGTTATAAAATTACCGATACATATTAATTTCGCTACCTCTGTTGTTACACCACAATAAATAAATTAATATTGCAATTCACATAGCCCCATGGTAAGCTCGAAGCTTGTGTTACCGGTGCTAATATAATAAAAACATTATATTTCTCCTGAGTGAGCCGTGTTGGCTAAGTGGGAGCACACTCAACTTTCATTCCGAAGGTCGTGGGTTCAAAACCCGCCGCGCACCTCTGATTTTTCTTCTTGGAAAATTATGTGTGCTTTAAAAACACGTGCTCTAACGGTGAAGGCAAACATCGTGAGGAAACCGGCATGTTCTGAGAACTTTGAAAAGTTTGAAGGACATGTGTCATTCACCAACCCGCACTTGGCCAGCGTGGTGAATTAAGGCCTAATCTCTCTCGTCAAGAGAGAAGTCCCTGTGTCCCAGCAGTGGGAACGTGAATAGGGGTGTTATGTATTATATTTCTCCTAATGTAATAAACAATTAAAAAAAATTAAATAATAATAATTAATTTATAATAAACAATTAGCAGATCTGTTTTTCTCAAAAATGTAAAAGCACTAACAAACCATTGTATAATAATGAAGCAGTATTGGTATCGAATGGACCATCCAAAAGATGGACGAGTGTAATATAATTTTGAAGAGAGCCAAGGCACTCCGGTTGTGGAATGTGGTCAATGTGACATAACACAATTGGAGATGGCAAGATCATTTATAAGGCAGATGCCCATTTATTATGACGTCATTTTGTATCGCTAAAATGTATTGGGAATTTTATTAATAAAAGTTAAAGCAACTTGTGTTAAAGAATTGAACATTTTGAAGATGTTAAAATATTATAGATGCGTTTTCAATAGTTAAGTTTATTCTAGATGTATGTAGATTAAATCTCAAAACAACTGAAATCTATATAATTTATATTCCAATAATTTATACGTCTGATAACTATTAATGATGATTGTTATCAAAAACCAAATTTTACAAAAAAAACAAAAATTTGCTATCAACAAAAAAAAGTAAAAATATCGTTTAAATTTTGATTAAAATGACATTGATGAGCCGTTTGTTGACGACAATGACTTAATTAAAGTCAACATTCTGATTATTGACACTGATTAGATATTATGTGATATCCTTCGATATTGCAAAGGTCACAATAGACTGTTTAATAAAACAATATGAATCAAGGCACAGTTTGTTACTTGACTACTGAATCTAAAAGTCATCATACAATATTTCTGAAAACAAAGTATGTATTTAATGGGGAACAAAAAAAAACGAAACGAACACTATAGTATTTTTGTTGTCATTTCCAAAAGAAAATGCAAACTTTTGTAATCATTCAACTGAAAATTTCCAAACAATGTAAAAAATAACAAGAAAATCATGTCACGGTACATAATGCAAGTTTAAACGAAATATGCACATTTTGAATTGTCTTCCATTCGTCCCGGTTTTGTTCACTCCATTCATATTTCCCGCATTGTCTCGAGTTGCGTTACTGTTTGTCTGCTGTGTGGCAATGAGGTCAGGTTCAAATGTATTGACATAACTTTGACTACTCGATACCTCGTAACTGTTAGAAAATATTTGGTTTTCTACAGTTTTTGCATACTTAAAGAATATCTAATATTGTGCTAAATACTAATCGATGGTGCTTTTTAGGAGTGCTGTTGTTTGACCTTGGATTTAGCTACTAGGGATAAATTACCGTGTTGTCCCACTGCGAGAGAAATAATTATCAATAATATTTGCATCAAAAAATTTATATAATCATATAAAAATGCATACCTTATAAATACTGCGTTCTTGTCACTAAATGTAACAATGAAATACTTCGTCCTATCTCTGGAATCACGATAAGTCTCTCACAGACATAGTTTTCTAGTCTTTGTTAGATGTACTACAAACAGCTGATTAAGCGATTATGTTTTTAGCAATGATCTAACCGAAGTGACACAAATGTACAATGAAATGACACAATAAGACAAAACATAACAATTTGATAATTCAATTGTTTTGCGTATGATTGCGCCTAATGACTATGAAACACGAACAATGCTCAATTTTTCATCGAATCCTAAATAAGACACGAAGATTCTTGACACAGAAGCCCAAACTGATGGAACAAACATAAATTTCCATATTTTAGAAGAAAACTGTTGTGCTGGCCTAAAGATAGGTCTCATCTATACCATCACAAAATGAATTGGCAACAGCTTTATATTGTGTATTGTACCAATTTTCTGCGATCACTAACACGCCTGGTAAGCGTGGTAATTATACCAAGTTCCTCAAGACCACAAATCGGTTCTACTCCTAAGACCACTTACAGTAGTGAGTGTGATATGGTTTGTTATTTTGCCTATTTATCCAATAAAACTAATACAATGTTGTAGAAGGGCATACTACCGGCCTTCGAACTTTGTGGCTTCTTAATAGTAGGGCACGCAAACCAGAATTTAAATGTGACCTGTAATCTAAAAGGGCTTACGATACAGCGTTTGTTTATAACATTCAAATATAAGAATTTAATAAGAAATTATTGTTGTAAGCTACCCACATCTATAACACACACATCTTTATAATTTACTCGTAACTCTACATATTAAAAAAACATAAAGCCCAAAACAAGCCACTAGTTTCTAGTTTACGAGTTACGAGAATCAGCACACATGAAGAAGTTTTGGAAAGTAGAAAAAATATTATCTTTATTTATTTATTTATTCAACAAAATCCACAGCCCTTAAAATACATACAGCATTGTTTCATATAACAAAACTTACGGCCAAAAAAACGGATTTACTTTCTATAAAATGGATCTTATAGCTATTATGCAGACCACAGGTGATGCAGACAGTCCAAAATCTTCTCATAATTTACTCAGGCGTTAATTTTTTTGCCGTTTGGTGCCTTAGAATAATACCAGTATATTATCTATTGGGCTGTCTTTAAATAAAAATAAATAAAATAGTCTTACCGCGTCATCAAACTAGGATTTTTTATACCAGGCAGGCAGAAGCGTCGTTCTATGAAGTCTACCAACTTACTGTGATTACCAACCTGCCTGTTACCATCGTAATTATACCGAATCCCCAAGACTTATAATGGACCTATTAAGTAGAATCTTACCCATTGTAGAATGTAATATCGTTTATTATTGGTAGTGATGATTGAATAAAAGTTCTTGTTACAGTTTCTAGCAGGTGTACAAACTGATTCACTTCCTGTATCCTGTATTCTTTGAGAACCGGAAACTAATATGAGATTCTTCGATTGCATCACCGCTGAGTATGAACATGTTTACTCCCACAGTCATTATAATTGACATTCATCTTGAAACAATGTTATTGGATCTTTTCAAGGTGAAATAGACTTTCTTTGTTTTGTTTTTTATGGATATTTTATGGACAATTAACAAAGTAGCTAGATACTGTCGCGGTACGCTCTATGCAAAGGGAAAAATAAATGGATGGATGAGATACCTTAATAATTTAAACGAAATTTAGCACTCCAAATTCTAGTCCAAAGTTCCATTAATCTTTAAATATCCAATTTTCCAGATTTGGTTTCTAAAACTATTGTCATAGAGACATACCATATTTCTATTCTCTAAATCTATTTAAAAGCATAAAAAAAGAAAAAAGTGACAAGACAAAATGACAAACAACACTGCGCAACAAATTCTAGTCCACACACAGCGACCCCATTCATTATCAGCACCATACACAGACAAGTCGCTGGACAAGTCTTACAACACGTCACTTTTGTAATGAAGGCATACATTGACTCTAATTACCTTCCAATATTGAGTTATCCTTATCTCGGCAATCTGTTGCGAAACATCAACCTTTGCTGATGCTGATGATCATGGTTACTCAAATATTGTTATCTGATGAAATTTGTGGATATTGCGAATAATTTGTCATGTGACCGTGAACTGTCGGGAAATATGGTGAAGTTATGGACGGTGATCGATCAATTTAATTTGTGTTTTTTTATTTACTGGCATACACAGTCAAACTCAAGTGGCAAGCGCTTGTATGTCTATGTTTTAAGGTTATTTCATCCTAAATAAGGCAACAAAATGTTCTCTTAATAATTATATTATAAAAGACTATTCAGCGCCTGAATTAGTTCACGCCAATATGAAACCGAATTAACTAGACAAAGTTTTTTTTTCGTAAGAAACTGATATAAATACAATTTGTGGTAGATTTTAGAAATCTATAACCTTTAACATGCAATAAGAGGAACAAAATTATCTATCTTATAAGTTCAAGCAACGAGTTATTTCGAATACTGTGGTTAACCGCCTCTTGGCTGCTGGAATCATATAAAAAATAGGTTTGGAACTTCTTAAGTATCTAAGAACTGGCATTTAACGAAATGACCTTAAACGATTGGAGACATTCAAATTAGAATGTTTTTAGTTAAGAAAGTTATGAAAATCAACACTTAGTGATCTTTTTTAAAATTTTAAAAATTTTAAAATTTTAATTAAAAACGAATATTTAAATGAGATTCAAAGCTTAGCTTTAGTAAATTAACGTTGTAGAGTTAGCAGTATTCATATTTATTAAATTACTTGAAAATTTATGTTGTTGTTCCAAACATCTATATCCATTATTAACATATTGAAAACAAGAATACTGAATTAATGATGCAACATTTCTTTTTATTTGTTTACCTATGTAATTTATTTTTGATAACCTTCATTAAAGTACAATTTCCACTCGCGATGAGGTCAAATTCACCAAAACAAACCCAAACATCCTACATTGAATCTATGCGCCACGCATCCTTCTATTGAATCTGACAGCTCAATAGCTCGTAAAGGAAGCCGCTGTACTAACCGCCTTATCTCAACGCCTGAATGAATGGCATTCGTTTAATCTGTTTTACGCTACAGCAATGTTTCACGGGGAACTTGAGTATTAAAGATTTTTGACATTTATTTCTACAACGTAACAACTCATATTACGACCCTCACAGCGGGCGAAGGGCTGCCTGTGACGCAGGAGGTTGCGGGTTCGATTCCCGCCCTCCAAAACAGTTGATGTGTAATTCACACAGACAGCCGGATGATGATGTACTTTCCGTAGTAAAACCAGAATTTCCATCCATATTTTTTGTATCAATGACCTCAACGAACATTCTCAAACACTCCAGTTTGGTGTCCGCTAGCGTCATCTATTAATTTATATAAATCATAGAGCTGGCCTTGACATTTCTGTAAATATTCCAAACAGATGAGAATTCTGACCTCGCCCCGTTTATCTCAGGCAGATCCGGGTAATTTTACTTTGACAATACTTGGAAAGAAGATAGCACGGTAAAAATAAAACCCTGTTTATTTAAAGCTTCAGCCATACTGTATATTTTATACGGTGACCTTTGAGATATACTTCTATTTCTATCAGAATTCTATTTCTGTTCTATACCTAAGTTTAAACCTACAGACATTTTCATAGAAATGATGAATCGCACATTCAAAACTGTTTTAAAGTATTGAATGACTCTTCGTTTGTTCGTATGTAGTCGTTCTGTTGAATAAAGGATTTTTTAATATTAATAAATATAATTATATTATTTACAATTTATTTAGTGGGATAGTGAATTGAATAGGTACATATCATGTTAATGTTCGGAACTAGGTCTCCCCGATATAAACTACTCGTATATAGCAAGGTCTTGCAGGATTTAGTAAAATTAAAATACCAAGCGTGTTAGTAATTGCAGTTTTCAGAATTCAAATCCTTAAGTTGGTTTGTTAACACCCGCAGAAAGAGACAGGGTGATAAAAATACTTAAACGGCCTTTAAAAAAACAATTGGTTATAAAAAACCGTTTAAAATCGATATAAAACCGATCATCAACAACATTTTTACGATGTACACTCGGCATAAAAAAACTGATCATACTTAGAGCATTTAATTTTATTTACGTCACATCATTGACATTTAGACGTGCATTAGTTCATCCATGATTGACCACTCAATTTAAACAAAAAGATGTCGACATTTAACGTAGTTTAGTCATATAGGCAACATGTTGAGTGACCATTCTGCCATGTGGCCTTTTTATTGAAAGCTTAAGTAGTTTCCATTTTACATGAATTCTTGCGTCATGATTGGAAACATCTTTAGGTACTGTGCTTTATTATTCACCAAGGATAAAAATTTTACCGAATATTTGGTCTAAAATTAATACTTGTACAGCAAATACAATAAAAGCCATATACGTAATTATTTGTTTTTATTATATTTAGAATTGATTTAAGTATAAGTGTATATATAAATTAAATTTTTATTAGTACACCCCTGTCTTACTTAAATACCATCTATCTTTTCCATCCAAAGGTTGCCTGGAAGAGATCGCTCTTTAGCGATAAGGCCGCCCATTGTACGTGTCTCTTTTTGTGTTTTATTTGTGTGTTTTGTTATTGGTGTACAATAAAGTGTTTTTGTATTGTATTGTATTGTAATTAAAATAGATTATCCAAAATTCGTAAAATACTCGTATATGTAACTACTGCACAAACTTCCTCATTAACAAATAGTTTAATCAGTACTTCTGTATTCATTGTTTCTACAAAGAATGTTTATTTATGGCTCTATAACGTCATTCCGTTTAATCAGGAATCACTTACCTACGCTTTACATGCAAGAAGACATCTTATCTATACCAACAAAGGATTTATTTAAATTTGAACCTTGTTGTCTTTGTGATACGGTTTATTGTAGATACCGCTTGTGATAGACCTGTCAATGTTGAATTACTTGTCTACATTGTCAATCTAATCTGTCAATACTTGCAGTGTGTTTTGTTAGCGTAATGAGTTTTGACAGGGTGGTAAATAGCTTTTATTATTTTAATATTATTTCAACAAGTTAAGTTAAAACAAGTTATTATTAAGGCATTGAGGTTTTTTCCCGTGGGTGTCTTATTTATCAAAATCGGGTTACAGCGTCGTTTTGTGTATTGTGCTAAACTACTGAAATAGGCAACCTACTACGTCAAACCACTATATGCTTCTATTGGGAAATCTGATCCCATTTGTTAATGAATATATAAAAAGTCTATGTTCCTTTAGTTAATATTATATAATACAAAAAGCCAATTTGGGTGCATTTAACCATTTTAAAATAGTCGTGTTAAGGGTTTATAGGTGAGAAAACATGGGAATCAAGTGGGTGAATCCGCTTTTTAATCAAATACATTCAAATTTTATTTATATAAACATAAGAAACAAAAAAAATGTAGTAGTAGAATGTAGCTGTAAAACATATTACTGAGCGACACGGTTGGTCACTTAAAAAACCTTCAGGATTTTTTTTATATTTAATTTTTTTAAATTTTCTGATTTCAAATCCGCAAAAAAGCTATAGGAAAACAAAACCAAAAGGAAAACTAGCATAAACAAATAGGTATATTTCCTAGCGTGTTTAACACCATTTAACCAGCCAATTACCAACTAATTAGGTATTAAGTAATTGCTAATTTGAATTAACATAACTATGGGGTAAAAGGGTCACCATGGTCAAGTTCGATGCGCGTGCGCTTATGCAACAACAGGCTCGTCTTGACACGGACCGACCGAGTCGCGAATTGAGCGTAAACAAGTATTCACATCTGTTTTTGAACACTTGTTACTCTTCAACCTCATCATAACTACTTAAGGTTGCCCCCATATCACTTGCTATCTAATTGTGTAATATCTTGGCCAGAAATAGCTTTGATGTTTTATATCAGAATAAGCACTTAGGTGCATACATCCAAACGAATATCATTGAAGCACGTTATAGTACACTATGTGTAGTTTTCATTGTAACTTGAGATAAGCCTTAATTTACCCAATTAAATAATAATTGACAAATAACTTACGTATTTGATGTCTTTACCTAGATACAACTCTTAAGTTGTTGATTTCAAAATAATTATTCTCACACCCATTAGTACTAAAACCAGTTAAGCTGTAAACATTTCAAACTTAAGGTAAGTATATAATAATTAAATATTTGTGTACAATTGCCTATGACAATAAGGGGCTCATTAGTTTAATGTCATTTCCAAGTTATTTTACGACCTCTGTGGCGCAGCGGGCGAAGGTCTGCCTGCGACGCAAGAGGCAGTTTCGATTCCCACCTCGGAACGACAATTTGTTCGATTTACAGATATTTGTTCCCGGTTATACATACAATGTATTTACAAAAATATCTGTCCATGTATATTATATTAAGTATATCAGTAATATAGCACCTGTAACGCAAGCTTCGAGCTTACCGGGGCTGAACCCCTTAGAGTACTCAAGTGATTAATTATACGTAAATTGAATATCAATTCTACTTAACATCTATCAGTTTAACTTAATAAAGTCCGAGAAAACCATAAAATATTATAACTAGTTATATCTGGATTATAAAATGTATAGAGTTTGTCGACCCTATGTATCTAGAATTGCCATTTTTAACAACTTCTGCCAATAAAACCACTTGTAAACTAAATGGTAATAAATAAGCTAGCTTGAATTTAGTTAAACTTGTTTTATAAATAATTATTTAAAAAATGTGAAATGATGACAATTCTCTGAAATTGTTATGACGCAATATCCCTTCTTATTACGAAAATTTATACCCATTTTATTTATTTATTTTAATAGGAGGTGTTCTTTGGTGCCGGCCTAAGATAGTACCACTCCATCATTTTCCTCTGTCAGATAAAATAAATATAGTCTGAAAATTCAATTCAGGCAGTACCGCAGCTAATTGCAAAAATAAGTTTTGGCTTTTGATGTAGTCAGTTTTTTACATGATGACACAAACTAGTATGCAGAAGAGACCGCATTTTAAATATTTATACACAAAACCAAAGGCCAAGGTCAAAATAATCGATGATTATTTCGTTACAATCAAATTTAGACGATTTTTTCAAATATTTTCTATTGAAACCTAGAGTTATTAAAATAAAGGCGAACTTTGATTGAGTCAATAATTTCCGCCTTTAACTCTTCAGTCAACTTTGACATTATTTGAAGATGTAGTGACATTGAAATCGTACCAAAAATAGAAGTATTTTTTGTGATATTTTCAATTACCGCTACCGCCTTGTGAATGTTTAGGTTATATCGGTTTATATAACGTGCGAAATTGAAAATGAGTTCTGTAAATGGCGGCGGGTAGGTATGGTACGGTTGGCAAAACAAGTTCTCAAACAGGCCGGCGTCACGACGAATACTAAATTATTGGAAATAAATGGCGAATTATTGGAATATTTCTACTAATACTCATCGTACTAATCGCAGCGCCGGCGTTTTTTTAATCGTGTGAATAATATTAAAAAGTTTCATACGGCCTATTACCAGCACTCTGCGTTGAAAATGCAACACTGCTCGATAAAAAAGCGTCGCGTTCTAAAATCGCCGACGTGTGAACACGTACTTGGGTATGCATAAAGCGTTCAAATAGAACATAATTATTATGTTCCATTTGAACGCTTTTTTAACGGACGTTAAAAAAGCTCTCGTGCGAATTAGGCCTGACTGACTATTTTTTTGTAGCGCGTACTTCACTGTGTGAGTATAGACAGCGATAGAGAGTGAGCGAGAACGCATGCGAGCGGACGCCATTTACAGAACTCAATTCTAATTGCGCACGTTATACCAGATTTTTAATATTATATATGCCTATTAAGATAAAAAAAAACATTTTGGGGAACTGTGTGTCCGTCCCTATCTTCAAAACTGATTTAGATGTGTTTTTTAGCGGCGATGCGAGGGTGGGTATCTCGTATAACATTATCGTTTCAAACAGACACCAAAAGACAGATTGATGTCTGTTACCTACCTTATGAAATGACGAATGACTATCTATTATAAAGTAGTGTAAGAATTAGTCAAAACAATAAAAACTTAGGTGTGCCTACTTACAAACATTAACTTGTTTATTGTACACACATTACCAAGGCATATGGTAATTTATTTTAGCGACCACAAACGGCTGCTAACGAGCCTTAGCCAAAAATAGTGTGGTTTACAAAAAAGAAATTGCGTAAAACAGATTATCCAAGACATTTGAAAATGTTCTCCTAACCGTTCCAATTTAATCCACAACACAAAGAGGGTAAGGTAAGGAGAACCGCCGTAGTTTTTTTATGGAGGGGCGTTGAGTTTGTTTGTTACTAAATAGCAGCAAACTTAGTTCTTAAAAGATTTTAGTAATTATCAGCATCATTATTGTCTCATGCCAATATTTTTTGGTTATCTTATTCAATGATTATATGAATTTGGACTGCGCAAATTATTCAGGTTTTATAATAACTACTGTTTTTAACATGACCTAAAGTTAAAAACATTAAGTATTACAATTTCATGCACATTTCGTTTCGTCTATAACCGTCTATAACGTCTGTAACCAATTAACTTTATAGCCTCTTGCAACTTTGGCGCCACTGTGGAGGAATACGGTACTTTTTTAAAAAACGTACAACTTGCACTATTCTGCCTTATGAGAGTCCTCCTAACCTCTACCTTCCATACAACTAAGATAAATTATTATTCACACTGACACCATAGTCATCTTCTGAAGGTTGGGCTCATGAACTTTTTGAGTAACTTTCGTCGAAAATCGATTCTGCAACCGAATAATAGTATTGCAGCATTGATGCATCTCATTACAAATGAATTATATGCGTAATATTAGGTGGTTAAGGTCCATAATTGGTTGATACGTATTTTATTGGAGGCTCCAATCGTAATGACCCCGTGTCACTTTGACACCGTGGTCGGAGAAAAGGTCAATAATTTAATTATAAGTATTTTATAACTAATTTTCGAATATGAAACCATTTTTTCTCCTAACTTAGCTTAGATATATACATATGTTTTAATACAAATAATCGTTAAGAAGTATGTTTGTGGTATCAAGAACAGACAAAAGTATAGAATATATAAGACGTATAGGAGAGAATTACTCATATTCAAGAATCTGCTACAGACAATTTAGACATAGATTTTCTTATAACAATTATAATATATTTTATATTTTTTTAGCTTCGAGCTTACCACGGAGCTAGATGCTGTGTGAACTGTTTAACAAAATTAATTTATTTTATTATCATATTATTTGAAACCTTTCAAAAAAAGTCGAGTAACTCTCAAATCCTTGCTTTTCTGTCCCACATCTTTTTCTATTCGATTGAAATATGTACCTATTTATATTTGCCTAACTTGGTATACAAAATTATCTAATAGTTACTTGAACACTAAGCCAACACGTTTTTATCCAATCCATTCAGTTATGAGCAGCATAATTAACGGTTAAATAACGCAACGACTTCATCAACCCATAAGGTCAGAACAGTAGTTAATAAGATGCGTACTTTACTACGAAACATTGTTATACAAAGTAAATTATAGGGTTGTACACATTAACGGTTTTAATAAGAGTAGTCACCTCGAAAATTCATCGAGCGTTCAAAAATAATTACTAACAAATTAGAAGAAAATGTAGTGACCTAATTTGAGTTAAAATTTAATATGTTGTATAATTTGAAGCATTACTTATTCAATTAATATATCAAATTACTAATGTATTTTTTTATTATATTGACAATTTAGAGGACTAGAAACAGCAACATTGCACTTAATTTTCATTCCGTAATACATAACTAAACCCTAAATACGAGATATTCTAATATATGTTAAATCTTAATAACAAAAAAAAGTGAATATAATATATACCACTATGTACGCATTCCTAAATTAGTTTAGTACCTAATAAGTTAAAATGTATGAATAGATAATGAATGTTTAACAAAATACGTTACAGAAACAAATACCTTTCATTGACCTGAAGAAGTGTCAATCAATAGCGCGCCTAAGCAAGTTTGTAGTTGCAACACTGAGTTGAAAGGTACTGGTGTTGCCAGAGTAGCTTACAAAAACTAGCTATTTTCACAATTTTAACGTTGATTACCGCTTTTAGTGCTAAATATGGCACCATAGAGGTGCTTCAGATTTATCTAACGAGTTTGAATGTGAAATGTGCTATAAAAAATTAAGGTTATATTACGTTATTGTTATTTTTTACGTTATATTGATTGTCGAATCCTCAATCTTATTTTCAAAACCCCTTTCGTGGTTTTTTATAGAGACATTGTTTTAAATACAAATGTATCTTATAGAATCACAATATAAAAAGTGTTGAATAATTTATTATTTGTTATCAAATATCATTAGGCTTTATTAATATTAAATTATATCTTTCTCATTTCAAGGTTCCCTTTGTCTCTGAAGGGAAGCTCAAACTTATTAAAATCATCTTTAACATTAAAAGTTTTTATCCATTGAAACTCTTAAATTCTCTCCGCCTCTCGATTGTCCGTGGCAGTACTAAGTAGCAGATAGGCGCCTGCGCACAAAACAAAGCGAATGTTACAACGCACAAAACTATCGGGAAATCTACCAGCTTCTGTGTGCCGCTTTAAGATGCAAATGTGTGTGGTCTGCCTGACTGGGTCAACTGGTTTATCATCATCATCATAAGTAAAATTCAAACTTATCAAGTTATTTTGATTCAATGTTTATTCCATACTTTTTAGATGCGATTGAATACGTATGATACAAAATGGCTTTAATACATAAAGCTTTTAAACTAAAATAATATTTGAACCAATGATTAAATAATGGTAAAGAAGATATTATTTAATCTGTGAGTATGAATAAAATACTAATTTGGCTAAATAACAAAAAAACTATGATGGTTTACGAGTTGGTAGTAAAAAATGTTTGTCTGAGAACACAAATCATTAACAAAAGAATGCGGAAAAATGAATGCATCTTCACAAAAACGTTCATAAAAAAAATATTTTTGCATAAATTGGTTAACAACAAAATAATTTTATTGATAAAATTTACCCAAGATTGAGGGACTAGAGTTTAAATTTCAGTAGGTATAATCAATATACCTACTCAAATATTTATGTTGCTAGATAATACACCCAGCAATATCTTGGCTCGTGGAAGGTATTAATTAGTACCTTAACGTGCTCTAACTTACTGATACTAATAACTAATAGTTGTTAGTAATGTGATGCAAAAGGGGTACGAAACCATCTGAATGATAATTCTAGCATATTTTTTTCTATCTAAATAAGTAGAAATGTAACATAAAACAAAACCATCATCAAAAAGTTTTCATAACAAAGAATCAAAATATAAGTTAAAACAATAAATCGGAAGTACAATTTCAATACTGCACACTTCTTATCATCAACATGAAATATCGAAGCCCTTAATTAATAATCAATCAAAATAATCAATAAAAAACAAATTGACCATAATAACCATTTGAAAATCAATCGAGATGATTAAAACTTACGCAAACGATTGACATTGAATCCCTCTTACGCACGTCTACATATTAATTAAGTAGCAAATAAGTATTTCCTATAAATACCAATAGGTAAGTACTATTGTCAATAGTAAAGTGTACAATTATGTTCTGCTAATAGATTATTATTAGAAGAACATAATTGTGGACTTAGAGGTATCTTAAAATATTGTATTTTAATTGACGATCCGTCCCGATCTGATTAGATAATAATTTGCTTTTATATACAAATGAAGTCATTTTAATGTTATGTGTTGTGTAGTTGAGTAATTTACAAATTTAGATACATATAAATGAGAACAAATTTAGGATTTTTTTTGGTATTTTTATCTGATGTGCATAATATCTATAATTTGGTTATAAGTAGGTATTTATTAAATATAATATATATTTATATATATATATATATTTGCTTAGCTTGTATTTTCTCATTGCTGGGCAAAATAACTCAGTCCAGGACTCCCTGTCCAGAGCAGTTTGCCACCAGTCTTCTCAGAAGAAGAAGAAAAAATAATTACTTTAGAATAATTCACCTAACATAACATTTCTTACAAAAGATATCAACGCGCTTCTACACGATTCGATGCTAACCTTTTTCAACTAAATCGAATATTCAAAATAAATTGATAAAAATTCTCCTTATACTTACTTACCTTATTCCAAAAATATATACTACAAATGTGTTTTTTTTTATATTTATTTTATAGAAACAAATTCATAATCAATTTGAATCGTAACTATTTTAATTTGGAGCGGATATAGATAATTTAAGTTTTCGAACAGACAAAAATAAAAATAAGCAATTTTCTGCAACATGATTAAGAATTTATGATGTCTCGAATATATCACGCGACCTTTTCTCGACCTTCTTGCATAACGACGTCCTTCATAAACGCATCTTTGTAGACCGCAGTCACACAGAACTACCAACGATTAATTAACTCATTTATCTCAGACATAGGCTACTTTTCATACTACGATATTTACCTGTATTATTTCATACGTGAGTTTTTTTACAACCTCTCCAGCTATCCTATCAGTTTTAAAGCTGAAAACTTTGTTTGATTGTTTGAACGCGCTAATTGCAGGAACCGCTGGTCCGATTTGAAAAAAATAAGTTTTTGATGAACTTTTATCGATAGAGGCTATATTATATAATCTTTGTACATATATGTAACGTAAGCAAAGCTGTCGGCGGGTTGGATAGTAAATTAACTGAGTTGATCAAACTATTAAATTATTTAACTATAGGCATAAGGGTACATAGTGTTCTCTCCGTAATATTACTTCGCCTGGAACTAATTTTACAGCACAGGAATTCCCACAAAACTTGCTATCCTTTTTACCTCCCCCAACAGGACCCACAGGAAAGATAAGGCCAACAGGTGTAGAGTCAGTTCTGTCACAGGTGTTCTGAGTTTAATAGTTTAATATAAATAAGCTATGTATATCATTTGAATTGAAGGATTTGCGACTGATGTTGATAATAACTCATAAACTAGAGTTTAAATGATTAGACGCAGATGCTTAATGGCTCGTCGCTCATAACTCAACAAGTCTGTAATAGGAGATGTCCAAGATCATAGGAATGTGGTTGTTTTTATGGTTAATAAGGCCTTATACATCTATAAGATGATTTGTAAAACGTCAGCGTATTATAAGCACAATCAGATAGATTGCTAATTGCTGAAGACCAGATCTATCCTACTAGCATAGCTTAATAAGCAGCCTTACTAAAGTTCCCACTGCTTGGACACAGGGACTTCTCTCTTGACGAAAGTGATGAAAATAGGTGGAAATACCTTAGAAGCAGGAGAAGAATATATGATATTTTTTACAGTGAGAAAAATATTATAACGCGGGTGAAGCTGCGGGGTGGAAAGCTAGTTAATTATATTATAATATCTGTAATACCAACAAATATTACAGGAATATAATTTTTACAGGAAGATGAAAATAGGTATTAGAACATAAAATTAAAGCATTTAGTTACCTATACCTACTATGTCATACCTAATATAAATAACTCATTTGAAAATTACAAATCAAGGCGCCTTTGTAATCGCACCAAGCATATTTTGTAAATTAAATATTTAAATCAAATAAAATTAAACCTCGGATATTATTATAATTTAATGCTAGATGTTACGAAACTATATTTCGTTTTGTTCTATTCTATATTGTGGGTGGACGTAGGATTATTTTATAGATCCTCGTAATGTGGCCATTATCATAATTTGTGAACTATTTCTAACGTCATCTAGGATGGTGTCATTCCACAAAGGTCAATTAAGTTTATTTTTAATAAAATGGAATCTAGAGCTTTTAATATGAAAGAGTTTTAAAAAGTCAACAACGCGCGTTTAAGCATAGTGTATGTAGCAAATCCCCCATGACAAGTTATGGGTTCTATTGGGAAGACCCTTGCTTATATTTTGGGTAGAGGTTTTTAGATCGAGGACGATTTTTTTTCTTATTTTTACAATATATTTACTGTCGTGGTAATATTCGTCGGACATTACGTTCACACATGATAGTATCGAAGTAACATGTCATGTCAATCTAACTGGGGTTAAAGGTACTTGTTAGTTTTTGATATTATCTTAAGACATAGGTCGAGTGTAACTTGACTTTTAAGTTGTATTTGTTTCTAAATTCAGTTATTGTGAAATTAGGTACCTTAGGTTTGTACAATCCTGTATAATATATTATTCCAAACTTTAATTCTAAGGTATTATGTAGGATTCCAGTTTACTGATTCCGAGTTTAATAAACTGAAATAAATCTTAAATACAAAATAGCAAAATTTCACTTTAAGCAGATTTCATCATTCCCAAAAAAAAGGATGTAAAATGTATCTAAAATATTAATCTTACATGAACAAAATTCCAGAAAGATAAGTAAAAATAAAAATGACAGTCAATATTATTTCACAATAAGTAAATAACTAAAACACTTGTACCAAAGTAAAAGTATTAGTTTTATAAGTTTCAAGACAAGATCAAATCTTAGTAATATGGTATCTTTAAAAATAATTGTGAAATCATTATTTTTAATATATAAGCACAATTTAATTTAAACATTTAGAATATATAAAGAATATAGAATAGAAAGACCGGCAATAATAATACCCTTAAAACTTGAGCTTAAAACAACAAAGAAAATTATAGGCAAAGAAAAACAAAAAAGCTCACCATTTTCCTGACTGACTAGCACATCACATTCACAACACTGACGCGTGCGCGCGCGCGCAATGAACTAAGTGACCGGCGCGCGCGGGACATATATAGCCTCGCAGTTCAGGATTCAGACGACCTTGACTTCTTACCCCTGAAATACATTGATACAGCTCTGTTTCAGGTACTTTATGCAACTCATAAGATTGACTTCATCACAATCGATTCAAGACAAATGCTTAAATTTATATATAGGCCAAAAATTTAAGACAATTAGCTTGGCAAAGAAAATCAGGTACTTCTTGAGACTCATAAAAAATAAAATTGACATCATAACAATCGATTCAAGACAAATGCCTCAATTTATACATAGGCCGAAAATTTAAGACGATTAGCTTAGCAAAGAAAATAGTTGTGAAAAATGATGAGAAGAGTTGAGCTGAGCCTGAGATTTATTCATGACGATAGATTCAAAAGATTCAGTCTTAATTTATGCATCTCATTTGGCCCTTATTTATATAATTTTCCCCGAAAATTTCTCTAAGTTTGTAAGAAACTAGCTAAGTATGTAATTTATCTACCGAAAAGGTGCCTTACATAATTAATATATACCTACTATCAGACGAGCAATTGCCCAAGCTTAGAGGTTATCACGGGACAAGCTGTTCCTGTGTGAATGGTCCAGTAATATTTATATATTATTTATTTATTATAGCACTGCTATACAAACTTACTACGACTATTAACCCGCCTTACAATAATGGCTGGGATTTGGATGGGGGTATGAACTTTTGAGGGATTGACCTCAAAAGTTCATAATCCCAGAAGGATGCCTGGTATCTCCCCAAGATAACCCATTATATGTGATGGCAGAATTGTTATAATCATTTACCAGTAGGCTTGGTGATCGCAGTAAGTTGGTAAAATACTCATAACGACTATGAGCTACCTGGTATTCAAATCTGGTATAAAAACCCATCCGTTTAAAATCCAAAAGAACTATTATTTTAAAATTTTCAAGGAAGGTAAAAATCTTCCTGGCTGATTCAGCTATATTTCAAAATAATATTCTTATTCTGTTTTTTTATTGATTTAATCAAGCCAGATTAAAATACTACGCAGTTATTTTGTATTATTAAAAAAAAAACATAAAAATCCTCATAACATAATTAAAAATAAGTCTTTGCATATGTTAAGGTTTAATTTATGTAAAACTTATAAAAATGATACGCGTAACATTTTACGAGTCACAATATTCATATATTTATGGAATTTTGTCTTACTTGTAAATGTTGTATAATAAAAATAACATTGATATTAAAATCCAAATAGGTTCATATAACTATTTAAGAATAGTTTAGGAATATAATTTTTGTTACTGTGTAAAATAAAAAAAATAACCCATTATTCTATAACACAAAATATTCAGAATTAGATCACAAATAATAACAACAATAAAAATAAATACTAAGACGTGAGAGACCGTGGACTTGGCCGAAATAAATTAAATAATAATACATTAGGTATTATGAAATTATGCATTTATGTAAACGGTTATTGTTTTTATAATGTCACCAAATACGTTAGATATGAATCGTATATTGTAACATGATACTTTTATGAAGTTTTAGGGAGTGAAAAATGAAGCTTTAGAACTGTACAGTTTTAAATAATTAGTTAACTAAGGGCTACTTACAAAGGCTTCCGTAAAATTATTTTTTTTTCAATTCATTGCTTTGGATCCTCCAGGGGATCAAATTACTAATATACCTTTAATTTCGGATTGATGTTGATGTATATACAGAAGCTTTTCTTATATTATTGTGTGAATATATTGCCATTAGAGTGGCGTGCATCACAAAATAGGTGAGGATACGAGACTTTACCTCTTAAAACAAATAAGAATAAGAATCATATAAACTTCATACTTTAAATTGGGGGTCATACCAAACTAAAAGGGCATCCACGATGTCAATATTTATTTACTAGAAGTAGGTTACATTTACATCTACACGCGACGACATCCAAATTGAATTTACACCTCACTTATTCAAGGTGCCTTTAAACTAATACTATTTATTTGGCGGGGTCGGAAGATCATTGTTTTAACACGTTAGTTGGCTTGTACAAACTAACCATGTTGATAAAATATTGATAATGCAGCTCAAAGAAACCCAAATAAAAAATGCTTGTTTTGTGTACACGCCAACAATCTTCTAGAGTTGTGGTTTTGCTTGTGATCTAATGGGCCTACCTGTAACAAGATTGGTTTTCCCAATGTAAAAAGTCAAAATCCCAATTACCCATCCCAGATTATTAAATTAAGCTAGAAGAGACAGTTTTATTGTTATTTATCGTTATTTTAATAGGTCATATAGCCTCAGAAGTAACGTTTATCCTATCAAAGACACCCACGGAAAGAAATTAGGTAGAAATATTCGTTCCTGTTCGGGAATCAAACATGCTATATTTTGTATGGCAGGAGGAACATTCTAGATTGTAATTAGTGTTGCTATATTAGATGGTATTATGGTCAATTAAAGATGCAATAAGATAAAAAAGAGTGCCGTTTAAGAAAAATATACGATAAATTTAGGCGTCATTAACTTTGATTTAATAAGGCCTCAATTGTTTCTTTCAAAATGTTTGTGTTATATGATCCGAACAATACTCATAGATATTACTAATTATCGTGAAACAGAAAAAATACAAATTTGTTCAAATGGAGTAAGAACTATTAAATTTGAACATATTTGCAAGCCAACATTATTACCTATCTATTTCTCACCAACTCACCTGTTAAGTCTGGGTTATACCATCCCATTCTTTCACAAGTTCTATCATTGCTATATCTGAAGGCAAAAACTATTCACATACTTGGTTTATTTGGGTTAGTTTCGTTTTCACCCAGTCCCGTACACCCCCGGTCCGTTTTCACCCGATTACAATTAAGTTTATATCAATATTTTTTCCGCTTTTACGGCAAGTACCTGCGAAGACAAAAGTGCTTCAGAATTGTGTTCTAGTAAAAATTATTTGGTTTTCACTTTTGTTATGAATTTGAGTATTTATCATGTTCGTATTTTTATGTTACATACAATTTACATGAGTTATTATTTTTCCTTCTTTCTTTGAAGTTATGTAATGATTAGTCCCTTGAGTTTTGTTTTATAGAGTACTTGAGTTTAGTTAACACTGTATTTTTAAATTTAATTGTGTAATAAGACAAGATCTGACATTGTTTAAAATTACTTAGTTAGACTCATATTTTACAATCAGTACTTACCTATCTACACTGTTGCAATATAGAAACTACTACCTATTATAACAAAAATCGAATAAATAAATATCCTTTTAAATATGATTTAGTTACTTATTTCAAGTCCTCTATTAATATAATATTGTCCTTACATAATCATAATTAACTTACATCCATTATTTTAATATAACAAAAGCCGAACACATTTACGTGCCTGCCAGTACTTTTCGTCAAAAAATGCTTTTGATTGAATTTATTATACCTAAACCAAATCGGGTGAAAACGGACCGGGGGTGTGCGGGACTGGGTGAAAACGAAACTAACCCGTTTATTTTCAGTAGGGATATTCTTGTTAGATCTATCAAAAATCAGTTGATAGATTGTGCAACATTTAAAGTTCAACGGGCATTCCTTTCACCTAGGAACGATTTATGTTCTAAACATTCAACTTGAATAATTTGCTGCCCACAAGACCCAAGTTGTAAGTAGATTTGTTATAATTGACACTAATTCCAGTTTTTAATCCAGTCATTTTGATAAACTGAAATGAACTGAAACTACACAGTTCATTTCAGTTTATCAAAATGACACTAGTTTAAAAACAAACGTAGTAAGGTGAAATGTCATTTAATTTTGGTATGCCTGCAAGATATACAGGGTGTCCCAAAGTTATGGGCCATGGAGGGGAAGTACCTTAAATATCGTAGATAGTGAATTTTGCTCAAAGAAGACTTCATTTTATTTTTAAAAGTAAGTAATTCTGCATTCATAGATTTTCTAAAAATTACTTGATTTGTCTGGGAATCGAACCGACTTACATGTGGAAAAAAAATTACTCTACTTTTATGATACCAATCGAAAGAATAGCTAAAAAATAATAACTCTGCTTGAGTAACATAGTATTTTAAAAGAAAGGAACAACGTTAAAATAATTATTTTAATCAAATAAAAAACATAAAACAATTTTTTTCTGTAAATTAATTAATTAAATGCTCAAAATGAGATCCCTCTTGTCTTAAGCATCTTCGCCAATCTTCTTGTGACCCGGCTGCCTGTTGATTTTCTAATCATTTTATGGTGAACACTCGATGTGATATGGCACAATTCTGTTTGCAACTCGATCATTTGACCTTGACTCAATTATTTTATGTTGTTCCTTTCTTTTAAAATACTATGTTACTTAAGCAAAGTTATTATTTTATAGCTATTCTTTCGATTGGTATCATAAAAGTAGAGTAATTATTTTTTCCACATGTAAGTCGGTTTGATTCCCAGACAAAGCAAGTAATTTTTAGAAAATCTATGAATGCAGAAATACTTACTTTTAAAAATAAAATGAAGTCTTCTTTGAGCAAAATTCACTATCTACGATATTTAAGGTACTTCCCCTTCATGGCCCATAACTTTGGGACACCCTGTATATGATATCAAGAAGATTGTTACCAAAAATCATCATTAAAAATTTAAATAAAATAAATTTTTAAATAAAATTATTTATATAATTATTAAATATTTATATTTATCTAAAAAATTCAATTAAATTAAAATTTGAATGATGATTTTTGCTTGCCCTTTGCTCGTATTATATGGGGATTCATACATTTTTTTCTGTATGCCGTCTTCTCCACACTGACTCTTTTCTTCTACTATTATATATGTTACGGCTAATACCCGAAGTGCGGCTACACCTAGTTCTAGCCGGTTAGAACTAGGTGTAGCCACTGACTGTTGGTTAAACCTAGTATTAGCCGATTGTTTTCGGGTAAAACTAGGTCTAGCCTTCATCATGCCGGCTACAACTAGGTCCAGCCATTCCCTGTTGGATAAAACTAGGTCTAACCGATATCACTCCGGCTAGAACTAGGTCCAAACAATTCCTGGTGAATAAAACTTGTTATTCTGATAAATATGTTTATGTTACTTTATAAAAGTGTGATTTATAATTAAAATTACATTCCTTAAATTATAATATGCAAATACTTACTTATTGTCTGTTGTTAAAAAATGTTCCTGATGTTCCTATTATATTAAAAATTGCACTCCTAATAATTTATGTTAATTATTACAATGTGATTTATAAGAATAAAAAAACTCTCTACGTTTCTTTTTATTGGATGTTTTTTAATATCTAAAAAAAGCTATGCCGATAGCATGCCGGCTACAACTATGTACAGCCAATCCCTGCTAGATAAAACTAAGACACGCGCTGCTGCTGCTGATCTACTGCAGGTCTACTAGATACGATTGTGACTCACTATCTGCAGCAGCGGCGCGTGTCTTAGTTTATCTAGCAGGGATTGGCTGTACATAGTGTGCAATTTTTAATATAATAGAAACAATCAGGAACATTATTTAACAACAGACAATAAGTAGTTGCATATTATAATTTATAGAATGTTATTTTAATTATAAATCACACTTTTATAAAGTAACATAAACTATTTATTAGAATAACAAGTTTTATCCAACAGGGATTGTCTGGACCTAGTTCTAGCCGGAGTGATATCGGTTAGACCTAGTTTTATCCAACAGGGAATGGCTGGACCTAGTTGTAGCCGGCATGATGAAGGCTAGACCTAGTTTTACCCGAAAACAATCGGCTAATACTAGGTTTAACCAAGAGCAAGTGGCTACACCTAGTTCTAACCGGCTAGAACTAGGTGTAGCCGCACTTCGGGTATTAGCCGTAACATATACATAATATGCACTTTAAATAAAAATTAAGTTTGATCTTTGACGTCATTCATTGTTAATTATAACAGTAATACCTTAAATCCAATGCCTTACAGGGGTACAACAGCTTTTTCTCAGAGATCTAAATACATTTTCTGAAAACATTTCTCATGTAGGTAAACTATTTCCAAGCGTAATAAACATATGAATTCATACATAGAAATCAATTTCAGAGTAAATATTCTGAGTCCTTTTAAACGCTTTTTACGTGCTATTTAGTATTAGAAGGCGTTGGGCGTTTAGAATACACAAAGCTACATTAATTTTATTCGCAGCGTTTAGCCTTGTCAAATGTTGTTAAACAATCGAAATTAATTAAAATACATGCCTTAAATTTTAGCATATTGTCACTAAATGCACTTTTAAGTTATTGTTCATAGGATTTAAATACATAGAATAACTTTAATTGTCTATTTCGTCTAGTAATTTATGCTATTAGAATCACTATTGCTTCTAATCACCAAAGTAAACCATGATATATGAGTGATTTGGAAGACTAAGTATAAACAATAATAAGTTATAATCCTGCTGAACACATTGTATTTTATATTTATGTTTTTTGTGTTTCAACTTAAGTGAGATAACATATAAAATTGCCATTCTACTTTACTAGGCATTTCAAATCAATTTTTTATTGGCTAAGAATTCTTATTTTAATTTAATAATTGATTTTTTATTAATCTGTGACCCACGTCTTACTATACATGGTGTATCATGTATAGTAAGACGAGGTTACCTACTGCGATCACTAACCTGCCTGGAGAGCATAGTGATAAACCAAATCCCACGAGACCTATTTAATTGGTACTATAAGAGAGACCCGCGCCACAGTAGAGGAGGTAGGTCAGATGGATATAATGAGTTGTAACGATGACTCGGTGACCCTTGTTCTTCTAGTAATCTCATTTACGTAATGCAGATAGTTTGGTCTTAATGTGTCATCGCCTTAATCACTTGTTAGTCAGTTATCAAGGATTATCTTGAAATTAACAAATAAGAGGAAAAATAGTTCTTGAATATTCATAATTTAGTCAAAATCATGTGGAAAATTTAAGGCTAACATTAAAATGCCTTATACCTAAAATATAATTTGTCATATAAAACATAACATTGGTATATTCACCACAAAAACGGGTTGATCATTAGAGTTAGTTTAAGTTCCATATCCGATTCTTCTTTTTCCTGACTTCCTTCCTGCCATTTTGACTGCTTATGAAGCCTACAATATGCCCAAATATACATTATATACTTACATTATTTATTTAAAGATATCTGTATAAAAGCGATAGTCATCGGAGGACCACGTGTTTATAACACATTAAATTCATCAACGTAAAAATAATCCATATTATAGATGTACAAAACTTGAAAAATTAAGCGGACTGCATTCTTTAGGTTTCGGTCATACTGCAAGCGATTTGGCGTAGGTACATATCATGGCATCCCTCTCGCTCTCGCAAGATTCTTGTTGCTGAAATATAAAGTGCATAATATAATAATTATATATAAATCAAATCAAAGTGCGATAATTTGTAACATGTTTGCATATAATAACTAACATAATAATAATATTTATACACAAATCTATTTATCTATATCTAATATTTTAAAATCAATGCTACTTTGTATTTCATAACTTAAGAACTGGCAGAAGAAGGGACGATTTAGGTGCTTTTGATTTTAATATTGTTTCTACTACAACTACCAGGGAAGGTTGATGGAAGATGAAAAAATAGCTGAAAACGAAAACTAATTGATGTTTACCTACTGTAAAATCGCGAAAGTTGCTCGCTTATTCGCTACCAATCTAGCCAGCACCCAACATGGCCTAGCTTCAACCAAATAAGGTACACGCTTGATATTTTATTACGATTTAATGTTATTCAATCATGTTTGATTGATTGCCGCCAAAACAGTACGAGTCGATGATTAATGCCTATTTAGTTGATTGAACTTTAAAGGTTCCTTCGTTAAAGCGTTCAAAAATAAGGTTTCAATGTGATTTCATTTGAATGGTATTTTTCATTGAAGAAAAAATTCTTAGAATTGTATGCCGGACACAAGAAGTCTGGTTTGATTTGGTTAATAAAGTTAAAAGTTTAAGTTAGTTAGTTATGCGCAAATTTACGGGTTAGTTTTAATTTAAAGATTGGCTATACGATAATGCTTTAAATTTATCTGATGACACTCGAGAAATAGTAAATGTTTTAATTTTATATAACCAACCCGCACTTGACCAGCGTGAATCTCTTTCTCCAAGAAAGAAGTCCCTGTGTCCCAGCAGTGGGAACGTATATAGCCTTTCCCATACTAAACTAAAAAGTCAATGCCAAAGCTAATATAATCACTACTAATATCTCTTAATTCAATTTGTATTATTCTGTTGTCTGTTTGTCCGATATTAAAACGCCTAAATTCCATAGACAAATCAATTCATCGTTTGTGGTTCAATTTCAGGGTCGACGAGATATTTGAATTGTGATCAACTCCGGCGCATCGAATACATCCATACATATACATATATATACGAAAGTGCGTGTGTTAGTTTGTGCGTCGTTCACGGCATAATACTCCCTCCCCCCCCCCCCCTCCATTTACTTCTAATGGGGATGAAAGTTTGTATGGAAATGAATGCAAACGCATATATTATTTTTGAAATTCTGCCCATTCCCTGTGTAGTTTTATATGGGATTTTTTGCAGTTTTCAAGGTTGGAGACTAAAATTCGGTACATAGACTCTTTGTTATCAACGAACACCAAAAAGTTATCTCCTGTCACCTCTTGTGTTCTAAATCAGAAACGGTCAACAGAGTCACATCGAATTTCACGCGGGCGAAGCCGCGGGCAACAGCTATTCTAATATATTATACATCTATCTGTTGTATAAATGCCAGGAAACGGATTCAGGAAATAAATATGCCATGTTATTAAAATTCTTGCATAACTTTTGGAATAAGTTTTTGTGAGGAGCTTTAACGATGCAATATCTTTTGTATGGTGATTATTATAACTACTGACTACAATATAAATAAATAGGCGAATCATCATCATCACCCCTATTTACGTTCCCACTGGTGGGACGGGCCTTCTCTCTTGACGAAAGAGATTAATTCTTAATTCACCACGCTGGCCAAGTGCGGGTTGGTGAATGACACAATGTCCTTCAAAACTTTTTAAAGTTCCAAGAACATACCGGTTTCCTCAAGATGTTTGCCTTCACCGTAAGAGAAAGTTTTTAAAGCGCACATAATGGTTTTCTATAAGAAAAATCCAGGGGTGCGTGTTAAGTTATTAACCCACGACCATCAAAATGAAAGTCGAGTGTGCTACCACTTAGTCAACACTGCTCTCAAACGAATCATAAGCATATAATAATCATAAGCACAGGAACTTCTCTCTTGACGTAACACATTTATACATTAGTTTTTAACTAACACTTCGCCAAACGCTTTGTATTCGTCAAAATGAATGTTATGATGTTTAGATATTATAATTGTAAGGTTTCATGAATCATAAAATTAAACTATATAAGATTCATAAAAATAAACATTAGCCCTAGACAAATTGTTAGATGTAATAAATCTTCAATACCTAGACAGACATACATAATTCATAATGTTCAATGTAATATGTAATTTCCGATTCGCGCCGTACCGATTCGTAATGTCAATGTTAGAAAAAACTGTAAAATACGAGGATGTATTAGATCCTAAAATAGCTCTATTCTCATGAATTGTCCAAGTGAATTTAATCGAATTGAAGAAAAAACCCACATCAAACTCATAAGTAAGCGTAAATGGTTTCACCATACACGAGTGTAACAGGTTGCGGGTTCGATTCCCGCCTCGGAACGACAATTAGTACGAACTGCAGATATTTGTTCCGAGTGTCTATGTGTTCTATTATGTACAATAAAAAATATTATATCTATGAATGTATATTATATTAAGAGTATCAGATTATCTAGTAGTACCCGTAACACGTGCTTCGAGGGGCTAGGTATTGCTGTGTAAATTGTCCATTAATATTTACTTATTAATTTCAATTTTTAGTTGAGCAACTTATCATTTGTATAAATATGACAATTTTCAAGCAAATACCCAGGAACCATAGCTAAGCTGTGATAGAAATAGCCCCACTGAGTTGTGTCATACACAAACACAACTCATCCGCGTATTTATACTTAAACTTTTACAGTGACATTTACATGTTGTGATCATAATCATAATTACCCATTAAGTCAGTCAGGTACGTCCCCGAACCCGTACTTCACTTGGGACGAAATAGAATCCATTGTTTAATTACTTTACGATTACGGGACTTAGGGGATTTCATATAAACATCAACATTATAAGCACATAGGGGTGCTTATGATGTCGATGTTTATATTACACTAGCCGCCAACAGCTTCGCTTGCTTTTTTTAATAAATATGCCAATAACCTTCCTCGATAAATGGACTATCCAACACTGAAAGAATTTTTAAATCGGACCAGCGGTTCCTGAGATTAGCGCGTTAAAACAAACAAATAATCAAACAAACTCTTTAGTTTTATAATATTAGTATATATTTCTACTGCTGGGACACAGGGACTTCTCTCTTTACGAGAGTGTTTAGGCCGTAATTCCCACTCTAGCCAGCCTAGTGCGGCTGGTAAATATAATCATCGTATTCTCGTACAAATCCTTCAGCCGGCCGACGACGATACCCTCAGGAAGGGATGGTGAAGTACTATTTTTATGCAAAAGCCGAGTTAAAAATGTATTGTATATAATGATTTATAATTTTTTCAGTAAGGCATTGGAATAACCAGTATTCGAATCAGTTTATCCTCAAAGCCGCGCTGAATTCCTCTAGACGTCTACCACAGACTATAGACTTTGTCTATGGCCTAATGAAGTAATCTGTAGAGGTTTGTCAATGAAGCGTTCGTCACATGGGCGGCCTTCACAAGGTCGCCAGAATTCCTCAATATTTGTTAGTCAAACTTTAGATTATGACTATGACTTTTCAAGTCGGTCATTATGCAAATTATAAAATATATTACGTATTTTACGATGCGGACAATATGCGCACAATTTAATGATAGGTACATTTTTCAAAATTTAACAGTTATCTAATAGAATCTAAAATGTTTGTGCAAAATAAATGTATTTTCTATCTTCGAGCTAACCACGGGGCTAGACGTTGTTTGAATTGTCCAGCATCATTTATTATACAAAAGAACCAATTATGATAAAATTATTAATACTAATGACATATTTGCGGCTTCAAACGACTATAAAACGTCTTCAGAAGCTAAATTAACCAAATTAATGTGAATTCTGCCAAGCGCCATGTATTGAAAAACCTCAATCCAATACTTGATCGTTAGAGTGAAGACTTCTTCGTATTTTATTCAACTAACAACGTACTTGCTAGACAAGGCTGCCTTATGCAAACCTACTATCGACAGTCCCTACTAATGGAATACATTAATTAATAAATAGTAGTGGAATGTGATCGAATGTTAATCGAAATAAATAAAATAAAATCGGTTTATTTCAGATAACTAACTCAGAAACAGAAATCAACAGATCGTTGTAATAACCCTTTTTAAATTAATTTTGGTTAATTTATTAAGTTGAGCCGTGTTGGCTAAGTGGGAGCATATTTGACTTTCATTCCGAAGGTCGTGCGATAATGCGGACGAACTGTTTGAACTGTTGTTTGAACGCGCTAATCTCAGGAACCGCTGGTCCGATTTGAAAAATTCTTTCAGTGTTGGATAGCCCGTTTATCGAGAAAGGTTATAGGCTATATTTTATGAAAAAAAGGAAGCGAAGCTGTTGGCAGTCGGCTAGTATTTAATAATGCTTATTCGATATCGAGTTCAGTTAATCACTGAAATCTATAGTAGGAGTAAGTAAACACCAGTAGCTTTTCAACAAGTAAATTATTTATTTTTGTACAGTTTACGTTACGTGATGTACTTGAACTATTAAATAATTGTGTAATTAATTAACAAACACACACAAATCTGTGACACAATGTTCATAAAAATAACATGTGTAAGTAAAGTTGTGTATGATATGATAATTTGATTTTACGACGTGGTCATCATTTATTAAACTTTTTAAATCGTCATCAGTTTCTAACTAACTAGCTGCCGCCCGCGGCATCTTTTAAACCTGCTCTAAAAACCAAAAGCATCTAAATCTGTTTTGTTTTTGAGTTATAAACTAACAACGAAAAGTGGCATTGATTTATTTAGATAAAGAAAGTAACTGCGTTTTGTGACGTTTATTTAATAAAGCCTTATTCAATAATTGTACTATACAGCACTGAAAGAATTTTACAAAATACGACCTGTGCCAACGGATAAGCGCATTCAAACAAACAAACACTTCAGTTTCATAATATTAGTATAGATAACTAATAATAGATACGGATTATATTGCGTCTCACTTCTAGGGATGAGTTTCTCTATTTCAGTTCACTACTAAACGGCTGCAGCGATTTTGGTAAAATTATTAGTGATTAATATTATTAGGAGCCGTGTTGGCTAAGTGGGAGCACACCCCACTTTCATTCGGAAGGTCGTGGGTTCAAACCCCGCCGCGCACCTCTGATTTTTCTTCTTGGAAAATTATGTGTGCTATAAAAACACGTACTCTAACGGTGAAGGCAAACATCGTGAGGAAACCGGCATGTTCTGAGAACTTCTCAAAGTTTGAAGAACATGTGTCATTCACCAACCCGCACTTGGCCAGCGTGGTGAATTAAGGCCTAATCTCTCTCGCCAAGAGATAAGTCCCTGTGTCCCAGCAGTGGGAACGTGAATAGGGGTGTTATGGTTATTTATGGTATTAGCGATTTATTAGTTACTCTGGATTAATATTAATATTAACTTAGGCAACATTAACGCAGGCAAAACCGCAGACAAAAAGCCATAATTTTTATACTAAGCCTTAACTTAAATTAAACTTTATATATCACAAAGCAATTACAGTCATGTTTTTTATGATAACTGAATACTTGGATAACTCTTGACTTTACATTCCATGTATGTGCATCGACTTAATAGTTGTTGATTGAAACCAAAGTCAAGGCGAACTTGGGATCATCAACATTGTATTCATTTACGTATATACATTTATATGCTTGATGAAATTATCATCTTAATGATCCGTTAAAACCCTATATGGGTAGAGTAGTTTCACCACGCTCCAAGCATTCAAACTAAAGTAAAAATAAAGCCTTCAGCTTTACGTAGTTGGTTAAAAATTAAATAATAATAATTTGCCTATAACCTACATTCCATTCATAGCTATGTAAAATTATATTCAAATAAGTTATTAATTTTAAATTATGTCAAAGTTCAATGTCTCGAATAAAGGCAAATTATAACAAAAGAATTGTTAGTAAAAATATACCAATAAATATAAATGGTTATCTATCTAATCTTGCATATCTGAATTCTGGATATGAATATTTATGTTTACTTAAAATACATTGTGTTTATAAGGATACCTAAATAGTAATATTTTACATTATTTTATGGTTCACACAAATTGAATATTACAAAACAAGATACAGATACAGATACTTTATTGATAACAAATAAGTTACATGTCAATTACTTTAGATACATTAATAAGTACACTAATAGCATAGTGTTATACTTAAATTAGAGTAATAATAAATAATTATACATACAATTCAATACTTTAATAAGTACACTTACACACAAGTACACAAGATTAATTTAAGCTATATGTGAAATAGTGTATGTAGGATGTTGTGTTGGTGAATTATTTAAACGAATCTTTGTGTGTGTGGAAGTCAGTCAAAATATTTATTCAAAGAATTACCTAAGCAACCTATATTAATAACATCCTATAATAATGAAATAAATATAGTTGAACAATTAACACAACAATATTTATCCCAAGCTCGAAGCTTGTACCGAACCCGTAACACAAGCTTCGAGCTTCGATAATCCGATACAAATATATGCTGGTGTATAATAAAAAAAAATGATGTTTGTTTATTGCAAACATCAATTTATATATTTTTTCGCCCACTTTATTAACATGTTTTCTCACCGTTTAAACCTTCTTTGGGCTATTACGACTATTTTCTGAATCGGCCCAGCCGTTCACGCGTGATTAAGTGACCAAGGGTAATAAGGATTCATGTTTATATATAGAACGTCCACACTACATATATGTTTATAATGTTAGTTTAATTATAAACACATAAATATATAGTAAATTAAATCCATATAGTAATATTAATAGTTCCGGAAGCGATTCAATACAAAGCAAAGTACCCACAAGTACCCTCACAGCTCATCATAAGCTCAAGTGTTTCCCTTACAAGTGTCACAACAAACAAGTCGAGTACTCTAAATTTATATCATCTAAGTCCATTTATCGAACGTTTCCATAATACACCCACGTCGATATGTCATCACACCATATATATATATATATATCTCTAAGGTCAACATGGCGACCTCTCGGAAGCGAGGTCATGTTAGTACGGTTAGAGATGCGCCGGCGTCGGTCACAGGTCACGTGACCTTGCCCTCTGAAAGTTAAGTTTGGTTTAATTTGGTTACGATTGTGATAGGTGATCACCAGATCTTCGTGCTTAAGGCTAACCCTAAGCGATTTAAGCTACTTGACCATATCAGTGACACGTGCTAGATTTAAAACTAAGACCATAGACATACCATAAAATAATATAGTGTAAGAGACGTTATAGTTAATGTTAAAGGATATTTTACAATAGGTTACTGAACTTTCTTTTCTAGAACTTTATGAATCCATAGGCCATAATGTTAAAAATCTGTTAAAATAAATTGACTGTATAAAAAAGGGCAAATCTAATATAACAATTTAAATGTCACCAATTCTTTTTTAACAATCACTAAAATAAAAATTATAGCATAAATTCTGAATACAATAGATTTTGACATTTGACACGATGATACATAAAGTTGACATTTAATAAATGTGTAGTAATTTAAGGCGATCTCATTTATTTAACTACTGGATTAATAGGAGATAAATGTCATTTGTGCTAATTTATATCGTAAAACTTATTTTTAAGGATATCACTCAATTTTGTGTCGTAAAAGATTTATATTCGCTGATTTGCGTTACAATACACTATTCTGGCACTATTTTTGCCATTAAGTATATTTTGCATAGATTATTAAATAAATATTTTTAAATAATTTTCTGACATTTTTTTAACAAGGATTGAAAGATAAAAATGTGTTTGCTGATCTAGTCTGCGATCAAGTAAGTAACACAATTTTTGTTCATTAAATTGTTTTAAATTTTTAATACTCACAAACATTCTTTTTTGTGATTCTTTTTTATATTAAATGAAATGAGACATAAATACCTTCAACCTTACTTTTGCCATAAAAGTCATTCTTAGAACATTTGTTATAATTTGTATTGTGTTTTTTGTTATTACCATTTAAAAGACATTTTAATTCAAATGCTATTAACATACCCTAAAGGTCAGCGTTTTTAATTTTTATTGCCATACTTATTAACATAATAAAATAAAAAGTACCCATCTTGTTATAAATTGTAATTAACTTGAGACGAAAATCCGTAGGTACATTTATAATTTTGCTAAATTTAATACATCTACTGCCTGTTTTTAACTGACAACTTTACCTACATTTTTTTTGACAAACAAACTTATTTATTAACGAATATCAAAGAAAGGTAAGTTAGCCTTTGATACGACCTCTATGCAACTTTACTAAAGTTAAAGCAAAAAGAGTATCTGCTATCAGCTTCAAGCTCTTATAAATAGATGGCGTGGTAACTTATTGCGCATAAGGACACTGCCACACAGTTTTTAAATTAGTTCCAATAGTACGTAATAGGTGGCACTATTCAAGATTTCAAATAATCCTGACATTATCCAAGAAAAGATTCCAACGCACTTGGATTCATTTTTGATTACTTTTATTTAGATAAGTATGTATGTAGATACATTTAACATTAGCGAATATATTGATCATGTTAAATACATAAAAACATTATAAAACAAATCTAAATATTTTTGTTATCCTATTTATGTCTTTGTAGAAAACATTGATTTTTTCGGTTTCTATTTTTGTTCGCTGATTTAATATTAGGTACTCTGGCTATATCAGAGTTAGGGAAGATGTCATTATTACACAAACATACATCACATAGGTATTTATTTAATTCTATCTTAATTTAAATAATTAATAATTAAATTAACTGTACAACAATACAATACAATGTGTGCAACGCAAGAAACAAATTGATAGGGTGTCCTAGGAGACCCTATTGTTTACGTAATTGCCTCTTTGCATACAATAATGCGTAGGTATAGGTATAGGTACCTATGGTATGAATTATGGGAATAGTATAACGTTCACTATTCAATGGCTGCTACTTTGTTTTAATTAGGTGAACGTTAAATAATACCTGCAGGACATAGAAGTTTCAATAAATCTAAATACAGTTAGTCATGTCGTGCCAGCCTAAGAATCGTAATATGCCGTTTCTTCCCGATGGAATTAACTCAGAGATTTATTGATAGTGATGACGTGTCCAAGTTCATACTTGTGATTTAATGGACAAAATCTGAATCAATCAATAATATAACAGGGTACGATCAGCGGTGTTATACTTTTTACTGTACAAATAACAGAATGGAAAAGTTAATAAGTATTACGTCAGCTTGTTGTTTTTTCTTAACACGATTTTGAGCAAGGTCTTTATGTGTAAAAGTTGTGAAAAGAAAAGAGTGAAAACTCTTGATCCTAGCAATTTCAACAACTCGTACCCATTTTTTGTCCGTTTTTAACAAAGAAGGCAGAAAACAAAGTAGGTAGGTATTGAACCACATAAGTTACATCTGTACCTATATGTTTGTAATTTATAATTGGTTCTTTATTTATAATAAGATAAGATAAGATAAGATAACTCTTTATTACACACCAATAAAAAATATTTACAAAAAACTTAAAACTACAAAAATGTATGTGTAATGGGCGGTCTTATTGCTCAAAGCAATTTCTTCCAGACAACCTGAGGATGGAAAGAAAAACTGCAGAATATAACTGGACGGTGGTGTTAGAATTAGAATTAATATATAAAATACATAAACCTACAACTAATACAAAATAGAATAAAATAAAGAAACTTAAACACGCGTATAATAAGCGTTTTGATTTAATTGAAACTTTATGATATAATAACTAAATGAGCTGAGCATTTAGTAAGACAAATAGATGGCCGATGGAGCCGAAAGTTTTCCAGTGGATATCACGGACCGGCAAATGCAGCGTCGGACGTCCACCAACAAGATGGGCAGATGATCATGTCATAGCTGCCAGTTCACGGTGGATGCAAGCTGCATCCGACCGCACATGAAAATAATTTTTCGACATGGAAATAATTTACGGATGCCTATATCCAGCAGTGGACGTCCGAAAGCCGAAATGATGATGATTATGGACTTAATAAATGTTACCATAAATAAAGTTAAATAAAAACAAATATTTTTCTGCTTTCAGAAAATAATCATTTAATATCATTAAAACGTATTTAATACATTGTGATATTAAGCAAGGCAGTGTTCATGAGACCATAATATAATACACATAAAAATAATAACATAATATGTTTATGATCGATTTATCAGACGTAAAACTGTCATTCAATTGTTTTATTAAAAAGACATTGCTCTTTTAGAAATATAAACATGCTAAGAATATAAAATTATACATTTACAGTAACAAAAAAACCAGTACGTGTCAAACTTCGGAATATTTTTCGCACGAAAGTTGATGAATGATAGAACACGATGCATACATAATACAATGAATACATTAAAATATATACAACTTAATGTTATTTATACAGTGCTTAGCTTAATATAATTTACTTACTAATTCTGAATTTAAACTGGCAAGTAGTCCAATTAATATTTGAATATACATTTTATTAAATATGCTATTTTACATTTTTTTTATTTTAATCATTTCGTTTTCAAGAGAATGTATTATTTTTCACCTTATAATCGTAAATAATTTAGGTGAGTACTTACAGTAACATACAGATTTCCAAAAAATTGCTAAGAATAGTGAAAATTGATTTAAATTCGTTGATTGTTCTAAGTGCTATAATATCTTGAAATAAGATAGCCCTAACCTAAATCTACCACCAGTAACCATGATGCCCGCCGTAATATCCGCCATATCCGCCGTAGGGCCAGCCATATCCGTATCCGCCGTACCCGTAACTGGGCCATCCGCCGTAACCGTAGTAACTGGGATATCCATAGTGACCCCCGTATCCGCCGTAACCTTAACAAAAATAATAAATGATATTTAAGAAAACTTTACTAAGAATAATTTAGTAATTCTGAGTAATTATACAACCAAAATTGTACATACAATTTTTTTAATATATTGTATGAGAACCAAATGAAAATGAATGTGAAATTTTTTAGGTAGAAAAATTATATAAAGAAATTTACATGCGGAAAATCACATTTTGTAAACTACATACGTAGGTATGTTAAAATATTTTAATAATATTCGTGCGAATTCTTTATTAAAGCGAATTTTTTTTTTTTTAAATGTGTCTATCAAAACTGTTTACCTCCATAATGACCGCCCCAGTGCGAGGCGGCGGGCTTAAGATCGTCCTTTTCAGCCCCATCGGCCACATCAGCCACCTCGGAGGCGGCGAGGTCTTCCTTCTGGACCTGCTCTTGCGCCGGCGCAGCTAGAACTGCTCCCAGCAGGAAAACCAGAGCGAAGACTGTGATCTAGATAAATGAGAAACAGAGTTTGTAGTATAATTGAAGAATTAGCTAAAATTACTCCTGTTAATCCTCCTACAGTAAATAAGAATACAAATCCTAATCTTCATAAAATAGAAGGAGGAGTCATTATTAGAAGTATTGAATAAGATATAACTTTAGTTTAAGCTATTCATTTTAGTTAAGGTGTATAAATAAATAAATAAATATTGCTGGGCAAATCACACAGCAACATCTAGCCCCGTGATAAGCTCTAAGCTTGTGTAACGGGTGCTAGATTTCTGATATACTTAATAGAATATACATACATTATATAGATATTTTTTGCGTACGTTGTTATTTTTTAAAAATAAATGTATGCTAGTCTTTCGCGACAAAATTTAGGGTTGTTGGACATGAGAAGAGACACAATGAACATAATAACTATGTAATCGAAGGTCATATGATAATGCACGGCTTCTGTTGACCCAATTATTGGCTTGGACATCATGCAACTACCACTAACAATCTACAATGCGTAACTGCGGTAATAGGCGCATTGACACTGTTAGAACCATTGCGGAAAGGAACAAACCTGTAGCAGTTAGTAGATAAGAAGGGCTCAATTTTCCGCAAAAGTCACAAATATTTATCTATAACATCTTCCAATATTGATAAAAGAGTAAGTCAAATATTAAAAGTATTAAATGCAAGAGTTCCGAGAAAGAATGCAAGATTTAGATCTCTATAAATACTAATATTTTTTAAACTTTTAAGACTGTCTGCAAACTGTCTACAAAGGTTTTTAACGAAAAAGGATTTTTCACAAAATTATTTAAAATAATTATGCTAATTAGGTTCTAAATATTTTTCAACGACTAATATCTTTAAAACTTCAAATGTGACTGGTTATAAGTACATTGTTTTTATCACATTAAAGAATATTACAAATTAATTTAATAGCTTTGTATCTTGAAAAATATTCAAATTATTGTTTCAGAGACTGTGACGGTGACTCTTCGTAATTAACATCCGTAAATTATTCATTTACTAGTTATTGTGTAAAAAAAATTCTCTACAAAATTCTGTAAATATCAGTTTAAAAGACTTAATTAAAATTATTAATAAGTAAAAATAAATAAAAAGAAACGAAAGCAAATTTTGTATCAACTTAGAATTAAACAAATTAGATAACATAATTTAAAACTTATCTTGACAAACATCTTTGAGTACTTTACTCGGTTCCATTGATAATTTGTGACTGATTATCCCACAAATATTGTAAACTTTCTTTGTTTAGTTGTAAAGTATTCCCAAATTCATTCGTTAGTTTTAAGCAAAAGAAATTAAGTAAAATTAGGGAACACAGTAATTCCTCCTGAAGGATTTTCCAATCGATTTTTAACTAAATACTGAATTTGTTAATCCATGAAGTTCTAACAGCACAATTAATAATTAAAAAATAAAACAAACAATTAATAAAAATTTAAAACAAAAAATTTTTTAAAAAGTAACAAATTAGCTTACTTTAGAAACCATGGTTGTCACTGTTCACAGTCGTAGTGGACTATGTGACTAGCCGCTCCTGCGCAGGTTATATACGAGGAGGTGTCCGTGAGACGCACGGGTCACTGCCTGGTTTCCTTTACACACAATGGACGGATTGTGGACCTTCGTGGGTAAATAATAGGGTTTTATCTGAGTGAGTTGTTGATTGGGGATGTTGGTTTAGAGAATTTTTAGGGCCGTTTTTGATCATCAGCTGCATATGTCTCGAATTAAATTTGTTTTCTATTTCATAAATGGTAAAACGGTGTATTAGAGCCTATTTTTTCTATGTTATTTTATAGTTACCAGTGGGGAGCTGCTTATTTCTGTGAACTGTACTAACTTACTTGGATCACCAACCAGTTTACTAAATGCGCTATACATATTTTATCCAATTGGCAAGATTTCCCAATAAAGGAACTGTAACACAAAAACTTATGATAAGTTATATTAAGGAGACTGGTGCCCTGTAAAACGAATTAAAACCCATACGGTCTACGTTATGTTTGCACCACACACTTTGAGGTAAAAAGGTGTGAACTGCGAGCAAAACACGTGTGTTATCTATAAAGTTACCTTTAAGCTAACCAATGTCTAGTCTATAATAAATTCACTATAACTCTACGTATATAATATCCAACTAATAGGCACGGATCCCTCCAGTAGAACCCACTATACATTATAAATCTTGGAAGATTTAGCATAATCACTACGCTGATCAGGGGGCCTACCGTGATCTCTTAGAGCAGTATTATTCTAATCTTATTTTGTGATTTCGTACCATAACCTCTTAAAAACCATATAAAGTAATATTATTGTAGGCTTACTCTAAGAATGTTCGGAAACATGATAGTTTTTAAAAGATGGTGGTTGGCCCCCAGGAGGTTTAGTGAATGCAGTAAGTTGCATCAGTACAAAACTAACGCTGCTGCCCGTGTTCTGGTATATAAATACCTTAATCGGTTTGACAACACCTGTGTATAAAGATAGCATGGTAATATACTTAGGGCAATTCCATATGGTAATTGATTGAATGTATTAAACAAAGTCAAATCCACCTATAGATATTCAACAATAAGTTAATTTGAATTAATTAAATCACCCCTGTCGATTTTTCACTATATTAGTCCATTCATGTATAGTAAAACCATTCTAAAAATGAACTTCCCTCCACAAGACCGTGATGATTTCAACGTGTGAGAGGAAATACAGAAAAACAGAATTCACAGAAAAAAAAAATTCAGAATTCGGTAGAGGGGCGTTCATTTTAGAAATGGTTTTACTATACTTCGGTAGATATTCACATAAAATGTCAATTATTATATTATCTGGAACCAGTTGGCAGTTCGACTGACGTATTCCCTCTGCCCTACGTGCCTCATTATTCAGCTCTAGGATCCGGGTGAGAGAGGATAATGGGAGATCATTGATCCTTTGTCAATACATCGATTTTCCTTAAAGGAACATATTTAAAAATATTCTTTTGGCTCTGCAAAGGGATATTTAGTGCGTAGGTCAGTAGGCCGTTGGAGAACGAAAATTTATCGGATGGAGACCATTCTATCCAAAGAAAAGATAAATTGGCTGCTCTCGGTAGATCATTTTCATCGCAATTTTAGTTACTGGACATCCAGCGCTGTGCAATTCCTCCCTTAACGATTTTTATTTCTTTGGTTGAGAATCGGCTTCCATCATGAGCTAGCAGCTTTCACTTAATCTTCCTTCCATTTTCTTCCACCAGCAGACCGAATATAAATAAATGAAGACAACTTTCTTCATTTGAGAAGTTATCAGCCATCTATTGTACACCTGGATGCAAAATGATTTCCTAATGTATAGAGGTTTTTGACCATCAGTCCTACGAATTAATCAATAATGGTATGAGACTAATCTACGATTTTTTCTTAGACAGAAAATTAAATCTTATCATACACATCGAAAATAGATATATGAAATAGATTTATAGTTAATGTAGGTATAATTAGGGTCAATAGTATAATTGTTTCATAAAATTTAACAATAAACGCCCAAGAGAAAACAACTTCAACTTTTGCAATGAAAACAACGATAACACCCGCGTTATATCGTTGCTACATATAATTCCCATCACGCGTCTAAAACACACAATGCATATTTAGTATGAATGAAATTCCTCTAGGAGGCTTGCAAACAATCAGCTGTGGAGTCGCTTCTGTCCTTGACTTTGAACGGGTTGCACAGGACAGACGGGTTTCAGAATGTAAGTTTTAATCGTCGTTTATCTTTGCCATTATTTATTTACTCATGTTTAAAATTAGTACATTTTGCTGTGCAGCTGCATTTTTGGAAGTACATTTCTTTTTATTTGAAAGTTCGAATATTCACGGTTCTTAAAAGCTGGCATTTTTTAACAACTAAAAGTTAGAATCCTTTGATTTGCTAATTTATGGTACATTTCATTTAATTGAAATGAAAACTAATGGTTACCTACCAGCTTGGTAAAATTTCCTTAGTTTTCATAAATGAAATATAAAAACTGAAAATTCACGATTCCGTAAATCCAATTTCTTCACAAATCTGACAAGTGGTGGCTCATGCAAATTGATGACGGTCAAGTTGATAATTCTATAATGATTTTAATGATCGTTGATCAGCGATCAGTGAACCATCCTGATAATTACGATGATAACTGCTTGTTATTGAGTAGTTGACTGACAGTCAAAATATGTATGTGGGTTGGTTACTTACTGCAGTTGTTCGCGGCTGTACCCGTATCATAGGGGCAATGCGAGTGTTCTTTATCATTTCGTTATAAAATAAACCTTAAGCTCTGGTACTTATGTATATGATATAAAAACACGCTCTTTGATTACCTCACCAATACCTATAACTTTTAAGGATTACAACGGTTTTGCTATGCACTTTTCATTCATCAAGCCGAAACATTTTATCAGGACGAAGCCTCTAATAAAAAGTTTGGATATAGATAAACATTTACTCCCGGTTGCATTACTGGTGAGAAAACCATTCTCTTCAGAAGTTTTACCCACCGCTTTAGATACCTTAAACACACACAACACGGCACTATTGTAATTAATGATGTGTGCGTTTCAAGCAATAATTAAAAAGTGCATACCACCTAACACACATCAAGCAGCTACCACCTCATCTCCTACGACCGGACACAGTCAGCGACATTGACATGGCTCCGTTACCTGTATTTAGACAATCGACGAGACATTGAGGCGACGCTCCAAGGCCTCTTGTTTCCCTAGACAGCCCCGTTTTGTCAACGGCTGTTTCTTCAGTGCCAATGGAACTCTCTAGAATGTTATATCTTCATGAGAAGGCACAGTTTTGTCGTCAAAGGCATGGTAGAGAATTTTGGTGTGTTTTCATCATCACAATAACTACTATGTGTAACTATGTGCACGAGTTTCGAAGACGAGAACTCATTGATTGACGCGGCAAATTTTATGTAAATCGTTAGCGATTTATATAGGTCTTTGGCAGAGCTCTTTGGTTAGCCAAATACCTCTAGGAATTGGGAATACCACATTTACGTTCCCATTGCGGAGGACACAGAGATTTCATGATGAGACAGATCATTTATTACGCTGGCTAAATCCGTTTAGTAAAACAGCCAATTCAGGACTGATGCAAGCCGCATCCGACTAAAATTATTGGAAATATTTAAGATGAATAGCCAGAAAATTTAAGTTTTATTTAACTACATAAGGGAAACATGCGTACCCAGACCCACATAGGTACATTCAAGAAGTCAAGACGGCAATTAAAAACTTGAGTCTAACTAAACCCTAAGAAGGCGAGTGAATACCCTTCGCCCAAGGCCAAGGCGCACATCCGTCCGTCGAATCAGCTATCGGCTTTCGTTACGCTCACAGACTTTGTCGACAGAATTATGATAAGTAGCTACCTCAAATACTTCATTACTGTACAATACATTACATGTATTATAGGTACTAGTAACTATATTGATCAAAAACCACTTACTGGTCATTTTTTTATTTTATTTAAATGAATTTAATAAAATTATTTTATTTGTTTATGTATATAAATTTATACCATTGTAATGTCTTAGTTTTAAATGTAAACTGTTATGTAATACTTATGTTAAATCAATAATTTTAATTTTTACAACCATGTCCTGTTAATTCATGTGATTACACTTACCTATAATGAAATTTGCTAATATTAAAATACAGCACTATCTAGACATATTAACCGTTTCAGTACTCAGAGGAATCAAAATCCCTAGAACTAGCAATAAAATATGTAACAGTACATCCCCGTGGGAAGGTCCTTGCACGCGGCTCCGCTCGACACATACTAATGTCTATTATCGCCCCATAAACTATCCGCAGGCATTAAACACCTATAGAGCGACAGTTTTAATGGCTTTGACAAAAGGTAAGTCTACAATGAAGATCTAGATTTTTTGTTCTTGACAAGGAGGTTTTTGATGTACTCGTACCAAGTGATTGATTTCTGATTTAGTCCTATAAAAACCTGTGATGACGAAAACCGCGCCTGAAGCTGGAAAATTATTATTCAATTACAGCATGATTTCACAAATATTTGTAAGTGGTCTCACGATGCGGGACTTGTTCTAAATTACGATAAGACTAAAGTAATGCATGTTCGTTCAAACCATCTGCTTAACGAAAACAGACCCCTGGCGATAACCGCACACAGTCATGAATGTCTGCATAAGTCTATAACGCACAGGTGCACATGTGGTAATCTTGAACAGGTTAGTCATTATAAATACCTAGGCCTTATTGTTGACGACAGATTTAACTGGAGTCAACATATTGACCATATTTGTAACAAACTTAGGGCTATGCTGGCCAAATTTTCTATTCTAAAATACAAGGTACCTTTCAAGGTCCTTATTAATTTGTACAACTCGTTAGCCGAGTCATTAATAACGTACGGCTTAACAAGTTATGGTAAAACATTTAAAACATACTTAGAAAAAATATATAATATTCAGCTGAGATTACTAAAAATTATAATACCTAACAAAATAAAAATAAACATAATTAAAGATAATATAACAGAAATTTTTAAATATTGTAAAATTTTACCAATTTATACGAAGGCTGAAATGAATATATTAATAGAACAATTTCTCAATAAAGAACTTCAGATAAAAGTACAGCATAATGTTACCACAAGAAAAATAACCCATAATAAACTTGTTGTTCCTAAGGTTCTTAATTATTATGGTAAACGAACATATAAATATATAATACCTAATCTTATTAACGCTTTGCCCACTAAACTTTTCTCCAATCTAACCGACGAAAACTATAAATTCAGAATTAAAAAGCACTATTACGATCTACTACAGAACTCTTAATTATTCCTTAATTATCTATTTGCAATAAAAATAATATATTGTAGAATAGATTTAACAAAAATTATTTAATAAGCTCACGCGCGTTTATAAATAACACTGCATTTGTGTTATCAGTTAGAAATGATTGAACAAAGAAAGTGTACATGTCCTGCTCGCACTCACTTCAATGTTTATTGTTACCTCGCTTACACATTACACATGCGCTTGAAGTTAGCAGTGATTTGATTATTAGCTCGACTACACTATTGTAATTGTATTGTAACACCTATTCTTACTAAATTTAAATATTTGTTCTTTAACATGACATGTTTAGTCTATAAAATGTACGAATCAACACTTGAATTTGAGATTCAAAGCTAAACGGACAAACCAATAATTGGTTTTTAGTTTAAGCATTAGTTTATACATAAGTTTATTTTTGTAATAATAAATAAATAAAAAAAAAAAAAAAAAAAAAAAAAAAAGATAGGTATTCTAAGACAAAGACACCTTAATTAATTAAAACCTGACCTACTAAGCATTGAGAAAATTTTATCAAAAACAACAACATCGAAACATCCTTACATTGTGCCAATCTCTTTACTGGTGTATGAATGTATAATATATCAGAAATCTAGCACCCGTAACACAAGCTTTGAGCTTACCACGGGGCTAGATGTCGTTGTGTAAAATTGTCCAATATTTATTATTATTATTATTTATTATTATTATTAATGAATCTGGAGTTAGTATCGTCAGAAAAACACTATTGGTATTCCAGTAGAGTGCCATAAGCAAGTAGTGACGTAGCAAGTAGCTACCGATACAGTAGCCACAGCATGAAACAAACAGGTCAATTCAGAAAAAAACGTTGGTTGGTATATGTGATTTTAATTGTGTAAAAAGTAAATTTCTCGAACGGCATACTATTTAAGGATCTTAGATTAGAACTAATTTTATTTTAGATGGCACAGTTTTAGAATATAGGTCTTGCAGTATTTTATACTACACATCAGTCGGTAAAGTAAAGTATCGTAAGATTGTAATTAGTCTTAATCTTAGCGAAAAAACTAAGCTTTAAATTATGTGAAATATTTGTCAGATATTTTTTTACTTGAGTAATAACTAAATCAATACTACTACTTGACATGAAACGTTCGCCGTGTTTCTGAATACATGTGGATCTAAAAGGAACTTCGTCAACACTATGTTTTCTTTACAGTTAGTTTGCTGCTGACTGTACCTTGTATTGTTCAGTTTTAGGACATAAAGTGAATGAGGAGAATATATCATATTTGTGAAAGAGACACATTGTTTTCAAATTAGAGTTATGGGTGAAATGCGAATTGCTTTTTATCAGTACTTTGAACTTGCACTAAAACTGTAAAAAAATTGGAAGTATGTTATTATCACTGAATCCATTAAATTATTATCTATTCTTATCCAAAATTACGCAGGCGGTAATCAAGTCCTATTAATGTTATACTTATAAGCGAAAGCCTGTAAGAATGTATAGATGTTTGTTACTCTTTCACGCAAAAACGAAACTACTTTATGATGTAAGTACCTAGCTTAGCTTATATATCAGAATAATACATACTTAGGCTTTTTTTTACCGCGAGAAAATTCATTATAACCGGGGAAAGTTAATAAAAACGCGGGCAAAGCCGCGAATGGAAACTTGGTTTAAATTAGCTTGTATTCTAACTAAACTCAAAATACTGAACTCTAAATTGTCCTTCTTAAAGTACTTACTACCAGTATACAATAAGGAGGTATTCTAAAATTGACCATTGTATGAAACAAGTAGTGTTTTTGTCGTACATGCAAAGAGCCATGTAATTACACGAAAATTGGTCAAGCCCTTTGATACACAGTCTCTCACGAAATTTAATTACATTAATTAGATTTAATTATAATGATTGTAAACAAAAGATAGTGGGCCGACTCTGTTCGTTTGTTTGTTTTTATCTATTGATGACCTAAATCGGGTTATTGTACATTTGCCAAAAAGTCAATTCGTCATGAAAAAAAGGATGTGTAAATTCGTCATACATGTCTTTCCGTAGAGACAGCAGGAAAATCATTTAATAAGTAGGATATAACAAAATTGATATTTTCACACTCATAGATAGTTTTTAATAAAATTTCATATAATATGATATTCATTTTTAATGATCAGGATTATGAAAATTTTACCTTTTTGACAAACATCTTCAAAAAGTAAAATTCTATAAATAATAAATGCCACGGAATCAACGCAATTAATAAATAATAATTAATAATTAATCTATTGCGCTACATTGCATTGGTTTAAAACTAAATTAAAAATTTCTAAAGTTTAAAACCTAAAAGCGATGCCACACGAAAAATGCTTATGTACTTCGTAAACCCATCAACAAGTACGAATAAAATAGCGATTAAATAAATAAATAATCATTGCGAGTGCTAAACACCATTCACCTTTTACCTGCGAACCCTACTTTATGATGTACTTTACCTACCTATGACGAATTTACTTTCAATGTATGGAGTTTTTAAAAACGTGACGAACTAACTTTGTGGCAAATGTACAATAACCCCCTAAATCAGCATTATCATCAAAATATCGCTGTCATGAGTTCTTAAGGTATTTTAGGCGGGTTTGTGCCTCGTACAAAGACATTCAACCGAGAAGAGACTAGGTTCTTAGGCAGGCACCACAGAGCAGGCTAACTGAATCGATATGAATAAATTTATTTCTCCAATAAATAAATACTACCAACTATTCCAAATTACTTTTTAAAATTATATTACATAGTAGCTACATACTCAATAAATTATTCTCCTCAAAGTTTAAAACGCTTATATGAAATGTATTTACTAGCGCCCTCTATCTCAACCATTGTTCAATCGGCGCGTAGTTGCTGGCGGGGTAGCCGGCGTAGTTCACGCTGCGGCCGCTAGATGTCGCCTGGCGCTTGAAAAACGCTGCGACGTTTCCGCTCATACTGCCGTAGGGAATCCCGCCTAGAATGGAAAACATAAAGAAAACAACATAAAAAAAATTCCAAACAACATAAACAAAACTATAGTCCGACTATAATAATGTTATGTGTATAGTTCGCAATTGCCGATATAAAAATAAAATAAATATTTCTGGAAAATTTACACAGCAACACCTAGCCCCGTGGTTAGCTCGAAGCTTGTGATACTGGTGCTAGATTTCTTATATACCTACTTAATATAATATACGTATAGATAGATATAGAACACCCAGACAACCAGAACAAATATCTGCAAATCGTACAAATATTTGTTTCGAGGCGGGAATCGAACCAAAATAATTGACCACTTTTCTAATCATCCTCCAGAGATGTGAGGACCATTGATGATATTATTGAAACTATCCTTTCTCACCATAAGCAAGGCCAGGCCCGGGTACCGGGTGGGTCTCAGAACCATCGGGGGCAGCTGATGTCACTAGGAATATTCCCACCAGACATAGCGCAGCAATCATCTGAAAAGACACGTGACCTCTCATTACTACACAACAATCATGAAATCATTACACATAATAACGAAATAATTGAAAACTTAGTAAGAGCTGGCTCACTGACAATAATATGGGTTTTACTGGAAAGACTCGTGTCCGGTTATGAGACGTTTGTAACGTGATATAACTTTTTAAACTATCATGGTTTTTAACTATATTTGAACATGAAACGGGTAACATACCATGATTTACTTGTTTTTGAGTTTTAAAAAAAATATCGTTAGAAATATCGGAAAACTCAAAAACAAGTAAATCATGGTATGTTACCCGTTTCATGTTCAAATATAGTTTGTAACGTGGGTTGTTGATCATCATCATTTCAGTTCATTTGTTTTCAAACGAGTGTCAATTTTAATGGAAAAGGTTTTTATTTTGATATTCATATGTGGATAAGAAGTGTAGGTTAGGTAGGTAGTAGGAAACTACATACATCTGCACTTTTTGTACACCGATTTTCCAGGTTCCTCTTTTTTTTAAACATCTAGTCTATCTTATCATATGAAAGTTAACATCATCAATGATAAACAAAAGATGACCTTTTTACAAAAATATCTGTGTTTTCTGGATTTCTGTAAACAAAATGTGTGAATAACCGGCAGGTATGAGAGCTGTGGAGAATGCCTTTCAAGGATATCACATGACGTCACGTGACGTTTCAATTATAAACTTGTTGAGTTCTTAATACCAACTGTAATGAAACTCATATTGAAATAATCACTACCAAAAGGTTTCCGTGTTTCATTAAATTTTTACTAAAAATATGTCAGGGTTTGATAAATTCATATTGAGATAAACAGGAAATCCACGAACCTTTCTTACGTTGACTAGTTGAATTTGGTCAGAAGGTTTGTAAGAAAGGTTCTAAGTTTAAAGTGGACTAAGTTTTTATACTTAAAATGTATTGAAACACGGAGATATCCTTTTCGTAGTGACATCGGGAAATATTTTGGCCGTCCCTGTTTCAAGTGTTGAGGCAATAATAATAATATAAAATGATAATTATAATGAACTCATTAAAGTGTAAGACGGAACAACAAATTAGCTATATGGCAAAGCTTATGCGTGAACTTGATCTTAAACCTGTGGCAATATGACCTCCGTTTGAGGTCACACATTCAGATAATAGGTAACATTATATTTTATTACTTCCTATTTGTATTGATGCTTAGTTATAAAAGATTTCTTTATTGATAAGATTAATGCGACAATAATGTTAAAGAAAATAATTCATGGAATAAATCAGCATCAGGTTGTAAAATTGTTAGAATATTTGACGAGATATAACCATAATTATATAGGTAGGCATATTTTTTACACAAAATGTTTTCTTCAATTTTATTTTTATTTAAGATGACTTCTGGCAAAGATCTGCCTGCAACGCATGAGGTTGTGGCTTCAATTGCCGCCCTAAGGACCAATCGACACATTTTTTTTGTCAATGAACATAATTTTTTATTAAAATACTTGTTCAAACTAACGTGGTTATGTTTTAAGTACAAGTTTAACAAGGAACAAGCTGTTTAACATCATCAAATTCACACAAATTCAGAATAAAATATAAACGATATATTTATATAGATAATTTACTTACAATTTTCGCAGCCGCCATTGCTCGGTGATCTATGGCACAGTAGACGCGCGCGCGCACGGGTCTAGACATTTATACCGGCAGGAAGGTCAGTCACGTGAGCTTTGAGCTTTATGTCCTTAAACTTACTGCAACCTGTTGTAGGCATTAGATTATTATCTGGAGGATACAGGCGAGTGGGCCCATACAAAACTTGGACTGCGGTCCCAGACGCCTGAACACATTTTTGAATTGGTCGACTTGGACCATATACCCAATTTGCTTTAATGTACAGTTAACAGCAAAATCAAATCACATAACTCAGGATTTATTTTATTGTATTTTTTTAGTAAGAATGTCATAAGAACTATAATTATGCGAATGATTCCTAAAAACAAGGATATCCATAAAGGACTGTCCTTTTGTTTCAAAACAGGTATTCTACTCTTAACACCTGAGGGCTATAATATCTATATTAATAATTTCGTGCAGGGGTACGGTAGACTCGATCGAAACCTTATTTAAATAACGAAACATAAAAAAATATTGATTCATGAGTCGACAACATAATGGAAAATTCGTATTATGGATAATTTCGTTAAATTCCGACTGCAAATTAAACAATAATAAACAAATCGCTGTCGCCAAGCACGTTCCGTTTCTTAGATACGCCTCGCCAATTGACACATTACGTTCGTCGCCCCATAAGAATCAATCACAAAGAACTTAGAATATGTAAAACGAAACGTCTGATATTGGCCGATTCAACCACAGAAAAATAATATTAGTTTCCTTTTTATGGCTCGATGATATTGTTAAGGCTGCTGGTTCACGGTGGATGCAGGCTGCATCCGACCGTTATACCTGGAGGTCGTTAAGGGGGGCCTATGTCCATCAGTGGACGTCCAACGGCTGACATGATGATGACGAAGTATGTATTTTGTCCTAAGGTATTAAGATGATTATCCTTGAAACAGTTTAACTTATAAACTGATAGGTGTCTAGATGACATTTGTCAAAATGACAGCTGTCAAACTTTAAACTGCCACAACTGCCTGGCTTGGCCTAGAGATGCCGTACTATTTCAACATTTACGATGACAGCTGTCAAACTTTAAACTGCCATTACTCTGAAACGGCTTGGCCTAGAGATACCCTACTAAGCTCAATCGACAGGTGTTAGAGAGAGCAACATTTTAGATGACAGCTGTCAAACTTTAAACTGCCATAACTCTGAAATGGCTTGGCCTAGAGATGCCGTACAAAGCTCAATCGACAGGTGTTAGAGAGAGCAACATCATAATTAAAACACATTTCTTCAGTTCAATTCCATATGTTGACTTATGTTAACATAAACATAGCTTAATTATTTTGTCATTGGAGAAGTCCGTGTCCCAGCTGTGGAAACGTAATAGTACCAGCTTGAGTTATTACCTACTAATTAGCGGCTCATCCACTAACGACCTCTGTGGCGCAGCGGGCGAAGGTCCGCCTGCGACGCAAGAGGTTGCGGGTTCGATTCCCGCCTCGGAACAACTATTTGTATGATCTGCAGATAGTTGTTCCGGGTGTCTGGGTGTTATATATGTATAATAAAAAAATATCTATCTATGTACGTATATTATATTAAGTATATCCGAAATCTAGCACCCGTAACACAAGCTTCGAGCTTACCACGGGGCTAGATGTCGCTGTGTAAAATTGTCCAGTAATATTAATTTATTTTATTTATTTAATTATGATATTGCTCTCTCTAACACCTGTCGATTGAGTTTGTACGGGATCTCTAGGCTAAGCCGTTTCAGAGTTATGGCAGTTTAAAGTTTGACAGCTGTCATCGAAAATGTTGCTCTCTCTAACACCTGTCGATTGAGCTTAGTAGGGTATCTCTAGGCCAAGCCGTTTCAGAGTTATGGCAGTTTAAAGTTTGACAGCTGTCATCAAAAATGTTGCCCTCTCTAACACCTGTCGATTGAGCTTAGTAGGGCATCTCTAGGTCCAGCCGTTTCAGAGTTATGGCAGTTTAAAGTTTGACAGCTGTCATCGTAAATGTTGAAATAGTACGGCATCTCTAGGCCAAGCCGTTTCAGAGTTGTGGCAGTTTAAAGTTTGATAGCTGTCATTTTGACAAATGTCATCTAGACACCTATCAGTTTATAAGTTAAACTGTTTAATATCAATTTTGTATATTTTGTTCTATGTATTTTATCGATGCGAAGACTGATTTTTAAATTCCTATTATTATGTTGGTATTTTATTTTTTGCAATAGGACAATAAGACATGATGCTAACTGTACTTTAAACAATAGATTTGAGGTTAAAATTACGAGTAGTCCCACTCGCCCAAAGAAATAAACAAGAAAAAACTAATCAGGCGACTGGGACTGCAGTCCCAGCTTTGTCGTGGGACCACTTGCCTGAATCCTCATTATCTGTAGGTACACCAAATTATGTGTGCAATTGTGTGTACTAAACAAACGAAAGAAGGACTCAATCTAATATAGGATTTTGCACGTAGGTATAATGGTTCCTCAGGGAATCTTGGCAACTACCTCTTGCATTATAAACAGACGTACTGAATAAAGTAATTTAGAATAATACAGGCTTTAGAGATTATGCCTCTTATACATATACCTCCCTTATTTCAGTTGCTTGCATCCACCGGCTTTTCAAGTTAGGTACTTTTTTATTTTACCGTATTTTATTTTCTATTGGCCCGATTTTAAACGTTGATAACTCTGCCGTCCTATGGTTAAAAGACCGTAAAGTGACAAACACAAATTGTTGGCTACGAGCAAAAACGTGAAAAATGTTTAATTCTAGACTTTGTGAAGACTTACAGTCTTCTTTCATATACCATTTTTTAAATAATTTCTGGGGCTTCTATTTGAGTATGAAACGGGAACATCAAATTAAACACATGAGTTTTTATTGAAAAATTTGTGTTTTAGACAATGGTCATCTACTTCATAAAGTGGGGGTGTGCAACACTAAAAAGCAGTCAGCTGAAGCGTAGCGGCTTTTAAGTGTTGTATCTTAGTGAAACTGTATGGTGATTTTATGCTCACATACAGTTTTTCCACAAATCGACCTATGCGTAGAATAGAGTTCTATGTGACCATAGAGCAAAAGTACTTTTATCAGCTAAACGTGTTATGGAGTTCAAACTCTACAGAGGTGCATTTTTAGAATTTTTATATCTAATGTAGTTACGGAGATATAGAGTCGAATAACGTTGCATCTGATATCAGTTCCGCAGAATAACGCACTGAGTGTCCATGCGACAGTAATCGGAAGCGGGGACGGCAAGATAGCGCGGTCCGTTTTTCAGTCCAGCCACTATACGATGGAAAGCGGTAGATCATTACGGGCGTTCGATATTTATTTGGGACTTTTTTTGACGGAAAGCTAGTGAAACTCATTATTAATACGAAAGAACGATTAACTTAATACATGTCTTCAGTATAATCATTTTATGTATAATAATAAACACGATAAAGAACAAGTCATATGAAAATATAGGACCATTTTTGACGGATACTGATAAGCTTTTATGGATTTTATGTGAATATAGGACTTTTTATGGTTTAATCTGTTTAACAATTTACGGAGTCGATGTTAAGATAGGACGTTTTTACTGGAATAACGAGTTTAAATAGGACATTGTTCGATTTAAAACTTCGTTAATTTCAAGTTTTATTTTATAATAATTTGTTCTCTAAATTTGTAGGTGTTCATATAATTCTGCCATACTCATAGATATAAACAAAAACAGTTATTTTTTGTCAGATGTTAATGACGATCGTCACAAATCAGCACAATCGTCACCTTAACATATTGTCCCTATCTCCTAGGTCAGTAGGAAAAAAAATAGCCTAAAGCTCTATCTACAAATAGACTTAAGTATTTCCAAAATTTTCAAACAGTATTTTGAATTGTTTGATCTCCAGAACTAAACCTCTTACACTGAAGCTACAAAGTAACGCCATTATCGCGACATAGTCAACTCTTACTTTAATCTAGATTTCCATATCCCAAAAAAACTGTGCTACGAATGTCATGTTTTCCGGCTAAAGAAAAACCTGACGGACCCTGATTTAAAAATAAGGGATTTAAAAAGTCGAGATAAAAAATAACACTGAACATTCAAATGAAAACACTGTTTTGCTGTGTTTGATTTTAAGAATGATTGCAGTGGCCTCATGACAATATAAACGTATTTTCTTTAAGAGAAAACTATAATATTTCAATTTTATAAGTTTTGAAATGGGTAATAGAATAAGGACATTTGCTATAATGTGGGATGAATCAGTGGGAAAGCGTAGGGCAAATGATGTTACTACTACATACATAGTTGCCTTTTAAAATATATTCTTGCTAATGTTGACCAAGAAGTTTGGTTTTTAGTTGGACAATTATTGTAGGCCAAACTAGAAATCGCTTTGTGGTTTCAGAAAGAGGTAAAACGCAAAATAAAAACAATAATATTTACAAACTGAGATTATCACTTTATTTAATCGCTTTGTGTTTCCATTGCATGTTTACGCCACAAATAAGTTAATCATCTGCCTTAAACATCTACAGAAGGGACATGTCCGGAAAGAAGATGATAGTGTTAATTCTGTTATTGAAAGAGCTTCTTAAACCAAAACTATCTATACCTACTCCTGTTGAATGGCGTTTATTAGTAATATGAGCCAAGAATAAAGGGAAAACCTATGTTTTTCGCAACGTTACCTCTTTGATTTTATGTCAATGACAAGTTAATGACAAGGTATGGATGAAAGATATTGAGGAGAAGAACTGGAATAGCATTAAAGAACTTCATGCAGAGAGCAGTAACACAAACAAATTATGTTTTTAAATATTACTTTACTTCATAATTTTACGACAAATAATGAAATGAATTAAACCTATGTTTTAAGGTTTCTGATGATAAATACAGAGATTTATTAGATAAGTGCCACTCAAAATATATATTCGTGGAGTATCATCCTTACCTCATCACACTGCGTAATTCTTTAGAAGAGTCGGATGATGAGTTACTGGACTAAAGGATATTATGGTATTTTTTCTGCTGCTTAATTTTAAAGCTGTATTCGTCATTTAGCGAAATAATAATAATGACATTCCACGTTGTAAAAGTTAGCTACTTATAAAGGTTGATTTTTATTTGTTTAAGTAGGATTATGTAACTAATGCAAACCTGATGATCAACCCCCCAAAAATACAACTTTTGGGTACTTAATTTAACTTTTTCCTGTTGTTCTAACGGAAGGACATGGTACTAAGTTACTAATAAGTAACGCGTGATTGATATTCAAAGTGAGTCTTGAGAACAAACTTTTTAATGAATAAAAGTTTGTTTCACTTATTTTGAGATTTAATCAGTTTTAAACGATTTTAAATTCACAAAATATCATAAATATTTTAAAATTACATAATATATTTATATATAGGTATAAATAATGGAAGCTAGACATAGTTTCACTAACATTATTATATGGATATTATTCACATAGAACTCTTACGGAAAAGGTGATTCCGACGTAAAACGATCAATATTAATATAGAACATCATTTCATTATGATTTTTCCGTAGAAAAAAGTTTAGTGTTGACAACGGACCCTCGCTGTTTTGCCGTACAACGTCCAATGTTTACATGGGACTTGCTATCTCCGGAAAAAAAAGAATAATAAATATACAACACAAAGCAATTAACTATGCTGCGGTGTTGTAACAACATACCAAAAAATCTCAATGATAAGTCTTACCGTTTAAAAGTTATAACTCTTAAACGAAGTCAAAACCTTCTCTGGCCTCTACTGAAAACCATCAACTTTGCAGATCAAACTCTGTTCTACGGATGAGTCGAAATGCTTAACTAAAACACAGTTAAGTCACTTAGTCGTCTTTTTGCATTGCATTGTATGGAAAATTAGACCAGCTCTAATTCATAAAACACCGTTAAACACCTTAAACGGTTTATTTGTTGTTTTGTGGTATAAGTAAGAGATATGGATCTAGACTTAAACACAGTATTGGAAGAAACATTTTATCTAACTGTGTTTTAGTGTTGAAAAATGTACTTGTAGATTCATAACATAAATATAATTTTACGGCTAAGTCTATACTTCCTACATTTTATCTCACCTCCAAAATGGTAAATCATGATTAAATTTAACGATTATCTTTTATTCAAAGCAATAAAAACAATATTGAATCATATTAATATTGTTTATAGTGATTGTATGTAACATAAAGTTGAAAATGCTTATATATAGGAACGTTTTAAAACTTAGTTTGATAAAATCTCACTGTTAAACAAATGAACTGTGATCGCCTAGCGATTTACCATGTTTAATTTGCCATGCAAAATCAGTCTTGAAGTTGCGACGGTAAAATTATTCTCATATTACAGATTAGAATAAGTTTTAAAAAAATACTTGCTTCATAATAATTCCGCGTAATTTGATTCTGAGCGTTGTCCTGTTTGTTTATGATACAAAAATTTAACGCCTCGACGTGTTGCGCGAATTGTAATTGTATTATTTGTGAGAGACTTCGGTTTTAACAGCTCAGATTAAAGATACAACTCATGTAAGTAGTATTTAAAAAGTTGACAGTCAATTTAATCTAGATCATTAATTAATACCCATTAATTTTGTTTATTGTAGTACAAATATCTCAAGTCAAAATTCGACAATCGACGTCCTATCCCCAGAGAAGTTACCAGTGTCCTACTTATAATGATGTTATGAATTATTATTATAATCATTAAATATCAATTAAAGACAGACAAAACAACAAAACAGCCGACTGTCCATAACATATCCGAAATATTGGCTGAAGAAATATTAACTATATATGTAAGCCGTAGGAGAGTATTAAAGTTAATTCGCACCTTTCATGATAAATACAGAAGTTTATTGAAACCTTATTATGGTCGTCAAACCAACATAAACTTTCAACATAACATTAATACATTTACAGCTGAGTCTCATAGATTATTTGATATTTGCAGTTGCTAATGAAAACTTATCTCAAACTCTCATTGTGTTTGAAAGACACTCGTGTTCCCAAAGAAGAAACTCTCTAGTCGATCAAAGAACAACAAGAGAGATGATGATATTTGGTGTAGATCTAGCTGCAACTACAAAAAATAAGAAAAAACAAGTTTATTGCGTAGCAAAGAGACAATTGATCGGGAATCGAGAACAGCACGGTTTTTCGGAAACCAAGCTGTTCCCGATTCTTAACAGACAATGTGAGATTAATTCTAGCAATAGCGAGGCATCTAGTCCAATAAAAAACCCCTTTGCCGCGTCATCAGCAAAAAAGAAGAGGTTAAGTTTACCATCGCTAGCTCTCGCGGAGTTTCTGACAGAGCCGCGGTTTTGATAGCTTCCTTGGTATTGAATGATGTGGAAATTGTTTCTTCAAACGATACCGGTAGCGTCATTGATCGATCTTAGTTCTGGAGAACTAAGACTGGATATCTAGTTCAGTCGACATCATGCTGAGTCGAACCCTCTCCGCTGTGTCACGCAACACACACAGTTTATAGATTAAGTTTTTTTACATGGTTTAAAAATTGTGTTTCTCTTTCTATGTATGGTTGTGTTTTATTGTAATCTGTGTGCGTGATCCAGTGAATAAATGTTATATCTAGGTATCTATCTAGGTTGCGCCATGTGAGAACTACTGTACGGTCAGAACAGCTTTACAGAATGCAGATTGCGATGTATGTGGTATTTATTTTGATGGTAGAAAGGACAAAACATTTGTTAGTATTCAAAAGGAAGAAATGTTACAGAAAAAGAGTTACAGAATCCCACTTAGTTATTTTATCAGAGCCAGGAAGTGAATACTTCGGACATATCACGTCATAAATTGTTCGAAATAAGTTATGGCTCTGTTAATTATCCTATTTTCAGGTATATACAAATATATTTATTAATTGATAGCAGAAAAAAACAATAACTGAACAATTTGACAGCGTGATAACCAGAATGTAAAAAGTAATTATATATTTCAACGGTTTGTCTAGATGCTCACATTCGTCCTTTACACAATTACCAATATTTCCGACGATCTAATTGTTAAGTACCTAAGATATTATACCTATTTTCCAATCGAGCACCTCGAAATATTATAATAGATAACGAGATTGATTCTATCTTTCAAATACTATTTTATATCGCTATGCCGTTCAAAAATTCAGGAATCTACAACAAAACATGCGCCAAATATTTAATAAACTTGATATAAATCTATATTTAGTGCTTTTTTTTCTTCAGAAATCATTTTCGCTGATTTTTATCCTAACGCGCCGAACGTCAAACCTCCACAAGGTCCACGACACGACCGAGAAAGGGAGTGAAACGCATAAAAAGGTAGAACAGGTAGACGTGTTTTAGTGTTGCATTGTCAGTTAACTGTTTTATTACGTTTTAATTACTTAGACAATAACGTCATATTTCATTTCTTAAAACCAGTGACTGTCTTTTAGGCTTGTAATTGTTTAAAATATATGTAAGTTTACCTACTATTTTACGTCTAAGGGTGTTTAGCGGCTCTTTAGTTTTGTACGAGTACAAAAACTGTGTTTTAGACATTGTAAGTCCTAATCATATCATGAGGGTGGAAATAGTTATAAAAAAGTTAAAGTCAGATATCGGTCATTTAGTATTGTTTATGCATGTAACTGTTTTCTAAGTTTGTGGGACCAAGCGAATGAAAGCCTTAAATTCACGATTAGAGGCGTTTAGCGGTATTTTAGTATAGAAATGCTAGATAACCGTGTTTAAGAATTGAAAATGTCTCAAAATGATGTAGTTAACGGTAAACGAGGGGTCCAGATCTCAGGCATTATAAACGATAGAGCCATGAGACCCAGACTGGAAGATAGATAAAAGTTTACGCTTTCGTGCTGTGTATAAAAGTCAATTTTGGCAAAATGTCACTTTACGGTTTTTTAGCAATATGACGGCAGAACTAGGGTGTAAATATGCACATAATATTTAAATGTGCGTATATATTGTGAATAGCTCTAACAATCCATCATTAATTGCCATTCAATAATACATGAGAGAGATGAAATAACTTTTCATGAGCAATTTGCGAGTGTTTAAATAAAATTACTAAGTTATAAAATTGTTACTCGCGAGGACGCCATTTTGGCAATCCCGCAATAAAGTTATAAAGACATATAAAAGGCCAATCTTCTGATGTAATTTTGAAATTTACAATAAACAAAACACAAACAGATTCTTGGTTATCTCTGACTCCCTACACAATAACCTTTATACCTTTGTTTATAATATAACTGCAATTTCCACAACGTCTTATTATAACAAGTTATGTTATCAATGTTATGCCAAACTGAACAAATCAATAATACATTTCTCGGTAACTGTACTAAATTACGTAAGTAGGTATGCGGTATGAATTTTTTATGAAGGGAAATAGTAGAACTCTCTCGTTATCATGGAGACTTTAATAACTAACTAGTTATTAAAGTCTCCGTGATAACCTCGAGAAATTAAATGAAAAAAATCACTCTAAACAGGAATCATAAATAGTTATATTCTTTTGAATTTGCTAGCAGCCATTTTATAATTTCCATAGATGCCGCAAATTCTTATAAAATCTAAGTAGGTATCTATAAGTTTGAGTCTCTGTCATTCCCCTTTATTATTGTTTTGTAACGCTGCAGTCGATTACCCCAGTAGGCTCAGCATCGTGACTAGTAACCGTTCGAGACTATGTACCAAACAGTTACTGTGTTTCAATTATTCACCGTAATTCGGCAAGTATTACGTAAAACGTAGTTGCCCAAACACATTGTCGCTCGTTGCCTTATCTCGGCCACAATTGAAAACTTATTATTGATTTAAAGGTTGTAAAATCGGGTTAATTCTATTATTTTTCGATTGAATTGCAGAATTGAATTAGTTCGAGTTTGATATTTCTTTTTTTTCTACTTAGCTCAATTCATTGAAGTTTAATTAACAGTTGGGTAAAGCTTTTGAAATTAAACCTCAAGAATAAACCGATATAATTAAAGTTGTTTAATTCATAATATCGTTTATTTTGTTATTCAATTAATTAATTGTAAGAATATTACTTATTTACCGAATTATTATATACAATTCAAATTATTATCTTTAAGGATTCTACTGTTTTACTATTTCTCTAAGAATAACATTTTTACATAAGTACTGCCTGAGTGGTTCTCAATATTGGTCTTATTTCTTGCTTCTTTTATCAATAGAGTCCAAGTCATCAGCTTCTTGTAGGTATATTTTACTGAAAAATAATTTATAGGGAAGCTGTTGTATTAAATTATTGTCTATTTTAGTACTATTAGCTTTCTGCCCTGCGGCTTTGCCCGCGTTCTACACTATCCAGCGGAAATATATTTTATTCCCGAGACGGACAGACAGACACACTTTCCCATTTATAATCATTGGTTTCTAAAGAAATTTATAGTATAAAACAACTATTTTTCGTTATTATTATTTATCAATTCATTATTTTAATTGATAAAACTAATAATAGGACGACATTATGTAATTTATTGGTACAATTTTTTGTTCGGTTCTAAACCGCAGTTTAAGCTACTGTTAATTATGCATCTAAAATTATGATTGTCGATGAAAATAGTTGTAAAAAATTGTAATCTAGCAAATCTATATATATATATATATATATATAAAAGAAAGTCGTGTTAGTTACTTCACTTATAACTCGAGAACGGCCGAACCGATTTGGCTGAAACTTGGTGGGGAGGCAGCTTAGAACCGGGATAAGGTACTTTTTACCGCGGGAAAATCCAATATAATGCGGGCAAGGCCGCGGGCGGAAAGCTAGTATTTAATAAATGAAACGTAAGTAAGTCATTGTTACGATAATGACATGTGTTGATACGATTATAAAGGCTGTGATTTATCGGGTAAGGTGTATGCGCATAATTTATCTGAGGCAATCTTGCCCGCTGTACTCTTGTAGATTGCACCGTTCATTGATCAAAGAGTAATCGGGCCGAGACAAACAACCGAGGTGATAAAAACCACCGGTGGCCCATGGAGTGAGTTCAGTCCAGTGCCGCTCCCCGCGCCGTTCGGAATGTCACCGGCACCATGAGAGTCCTCATACTTGTCCTCATAACCTGTGAACTGTGCTCTACCATACGCGTCCCCGTCGTCTGGGATGATAACGATAGTGAAAACCAAGAGAAAAACGATTATAGTGAGGAAATAGTGGAAACTAATCCGCGCGGGCAGGAAGAAGAATATGTGGCACACCCCTTTGTTGATAAAGTAATAACGCAGAAACCTATACCAGCTGAATATTTTGAGTACGCAGCGAAGAAACCGCAATTTGCTGTGGATAATGCAGCTTACCATGATGTGCAGTCACCGGAAAATTATTACAAGGCTTACCCAATTCATCCGTACACTGGCAGCAAGAAACCACAGTTTGGAAAACACCAAGTTTATAATAGTAGAAACAAACATTACAAGGAATCACAAGAACTTGAAAATACTGAGGAGAATGGAAGTGAAGCTGCACCTGTTTCATCCAGCTATGAGGTATATCATCCATATGAGGAAGAAACACCTGCTTTAAAAACTATCTACAAAGATCCTGTATTAATGAAAATACGAAATGATTTGGAAAACAGCAAGTATAGACTGCAACAGTATGAAACTGATACTGGAAATCCAAACATATCTAAGGAAGAGTATTTAGAGCGTCCTGAAAAAACTGAACAAAAACTATTTCCACCTCGTGAACACGCACCTTATGAAATTCACCGGCCTCAAAGAAGACCCATTTACTACAGACAAGGCCCTGTTTATAAAACTCAAGGACGTGTTTTGTTGAACAGACTCAAACACCCATGGAATAAAAATATTGCAAAGGTACAACCAGCACATTATAGACCTTTGCAAAATCATATTAAAAATCTGCGATATGGTCATGCAATGAAATATGACGACGAAGGAAACGAATATCCCCAAGTTACGTTTGCTGAAAATCATTCTGATCCAAAAGATGGTCTTGACATATATCAACGAGGACACGATAAATTTAATAACATAAGAAACACTGTCGATGAAACAATTAATGGAGCCGTCCAAAACAATCGACCTAAAAATTACGGAAAACTAGAAATGCAAAAAGATGATAGTTCTTCAAACGAGTCAAATGATGAAGATGAAGAGGAAATAGAATTTGTCCCTATTAAGAACTACGCACAAGTCAGAAAAACTGAAACATATAAACATTTACCTCGACAGTCTGCCTTAGATGAAGCTGAAACTTATGATGAAATTAAAAATGCACCTAGATTAAAAGAAGCTGTTAAAAGTACAAAAGCTCAGACTGTATATTCTGAAGAAGGCTATGAAGATGCAGCATATGACCACGCTGGAGAACATAAGCATGCATCTGAAAATGAAGGTCACGGTGGCTTTTTAAAAGAACACTCGCTAAGTGCAGGTAGATACAAGAGTCCATCTTTGAGCACAAACTACGACTATGAAGATGGGTCAAATCACAAAGATCAATCAATTCACGCTAGCAAATGGAAAGATGACAGTGAAAATATAAAGGAACAAGCAAGTAAGGAAGAAGATGAAAAAGAAGAATACGCAGATGAAAATGAACATTCGATAGAAAGTAATGATGAAAATAATGATAAAAATTATAGAAATAAGCGAGAACAAAATGCCGACTTAAACTCCACGCATGTAGTGGATAAGAGAGAAACAAACTTTGAGGTGCCAGAAATAGATTTAAATTCTACCTTTCTCAATGACAAAGACTTAATCAGAATTTATAGATTAAAAATAAAGCCGGGATCGAATATAGAGAGACTCAAATATCCCTATTATTTTAAAAAGCTTAAGTCAATCAATAAAAGTTCTCCTCTCAGATATGCAGAAAATTTAAAACACATCCCAAAGAAATCAAACGGTGGGACAGAGTTTTATGATTCACGATCTAAATTTCAATGTCCAGATGTAGATGATGTGCCTGACCCTATTCCAGATAAACTTAAAGGAGAAGGACACCCAGACGACGATAATGAAGAAACTGACGACAATTCTTCACCTAAAGATGACCAAAACTTTGACTCTGTAAAAAAACAACCTCGTCTCAAAGGCCTAGGCGATAAAATTGATTGTTTCAAAGCCAAGTATTTCGGAGAAAATCCTTTAGATAGTCCATTTTTTAAAGAAGGTATTATAAGAAATCCTGAACCTTTAAGAAAACCAAACATTGCATCATTTACCTTAAAACCGGATATTTCAGATCAAATACGTAGCAATGTAGCGGAATCAAATATATTTGATACTTATAACGATTTACATGGACTCAACCATACACGTTCAAATACTTTAATCAGAAACTTAAATTTAACATTAAATCCTCAAATAGATTCACGACCATCTCATGATTTCCAGGCAACAAATAATAGTAATATCACCCTTTTAGAACAACAATCTAAAGTATACAATGATATTATTAAAAATATAAAGAAAGACTTAATAAAATCAGATATTCAAGTAAATGAAGCAAAAACCAATAACGAAACCAATCCATCACCATCCGAGCTTAACAAAAAACAAGAGCTCGTGAATATAACTTACATGCATTTTAATAATAAAGAAGATATTTTAAAGCCTGTATCTTCGCGTACAAAAAGAGCAGCTCCAATATTTTATGAACCTTATAAAATAATTAGAAATGGATTATCACAAGATACAATACGAAAATTTAACTCAAAAACCAATGCCAATCCACATTTAAGACATTCACGAGCAAGTACAGTGAATCACAAAGATTTCTCGCCAAGCGATGAAGAAACAAGTAATGAAAAAAGAAGTGATAATATAAAGTCCTATAAAAATATTGGAAAAACAGACAGAGTAAATAATTATGGTTCATCTAAAAATGACAGGAGTGATGAAGATTCAGATTTTGTAGTAATAAACGTGGACAAAAGAAGAAGCGAACCAAGATATGAAGTTAAACATAAAAATCACAAACCAAGTTACATGCCTGTGCTTGATAGAAAAGCAATGTCAAAGGAAGATTATGAAGCACAAATAAATGATAACAATGGGTCACCTAAAAATAATATAGCTCATAATACAAATCAAAGAAGGCGAATACAGTCTACTCATCTACCGGTTTACGACATAACGCAATTTATTCCCAAAGTTAAAGAAACTTCTAATAAAAAAAATATTACTTCAACCAAATCGAACCCAAAAAGAGAAGACATCCTTGATGATCACGATGAAAATGAAGAAGAAGACTATGAAGATGAAAATGAAAAAACAACAACGAGGACAACTTTACCAATTTCACCCCCTTTTAAAAGAAAAGCTCGGATAGATACAATAACAGAAAAACCTATACAAAAGCCAAAATTGAGACTAGTGACAAGATTGAGAGATTACAAACCAACAATGCAAGAGAATGACGATGAAAATGAAAGAGAAAAATCTGAGAAAAAAAATTTTCAACACCATGACAGTGCTCCCAAGATTAAAGAAAAGAAGAAAAAGCTTTCAAAGAGTACAATAGTTACCGATGCCAAAACATACGGTAACATATCTGATAGTGATGGTGATAGAATGCGAGCTGAAGTTGATAAATTAATTGGCATAAAACATGACATGGATGACTATCTACCTCTATACGAAAAAGAAAGTAAAAATGAAAGTGATTCTAGTGAGGTGATAGAAGAAGATAGTAAAGAAAACGAAAGTAAAGAAGTGCGCGATAGTAGAGAAATTGATGAAAATAGTGAAGAAGGTGATGAAGATGATGAAGATTACAGTACTGAGGATGAAGAAGAAAGTGAAGAGGAAGACATCGACGAAGATGGAATTGATGAGGAAACCACCAATGATGAAAATAAATCATTAAACCAAGTATCCGATGAGAACACAACTTCTGAACCTACTAAACGCACTCTTGACATAACAACTGAAGTACCCTCATCAACAGTAGCAACTCGTTATGCTAAAATACAATCCAAGCCAACAATCATAAAGAAAGTTATCAAAATACACAATGAATTACCAATGGTTAATTTGTCACCAAACATAAGTCAATTCAAACAGGACATACAGGAAATAGAAATAATTAAAGAGCGTAATCCATTAAAACGCAAACCTAACAAGAATGTTGAAGTTTTAGATCTTTACAAGGATGAAAACTTAGCAAAAGATATTAACAATATGGGTGTTGAAATATTTAAAGAGAATCTTAACCTTCGACAGGGTCCAAGACATGGAGGAAATTACAAAATACTTCAACCAAACAGTGAAAGACCTTCAAAAAATAATAATCCAAAAACAGATACTGAGACATCACAGAGTGAACAAGCGGAGAACATAAATTTAAAAGCCAACAAAGAAGAAATTTTAAACAAAAGTAATAGAGCTAAAAGCTCAAAATTAATTGAATTAAGAGATTCTCCTCACATGGAAATGCATGGAGGTAATTTAAAACATCGCACTGAAAAATATAAAGCAGATGAAAGTCTTAATAAAAGTCATGAAAACATAGAATTAGATGATGATGACGATGTAAGTGAAGAGGAAGATAAAGCTTACAATTCACGTGGAAACACACGTATGCATGGTGGAAACTATTTAAGACCTACAGAAGAAAGTTCTGCGGTAGATGCAAAAGGTCATGCTGAGATATTTCTAAGTAGTCTCATTCAAGCTGCTCCGGTGCTAACCACAACACCAAGATTTATCGCGGATCCTAGTAAAAGGAAATACTACTACGTTGATATTTAAAAGTACATATAGGAATGTTTCATGTCTAATCAAGCTTTTCTTTGTTTATAACATACCTTTAAAAGTGTGAAAGTATGTTATAAACAAAGTAAAGTTTACATGATGTTTAACAATGGGTGCTGGATTCACCGAAATAACTTGGTATAAATCTTGGGTGAGGTAATTAAGATCACGATCGATCAAAAAAATGTAACTCGATGTTTTCATTATTTACCTATAAAACTTTATAAGCTTTATTATATTATGTTTCGATGTACATATTTAATTAAATTGTAATTTCTTTAATGTAATTACTTATTAGATTCTGTTGATTTGAACTGAAAGCTAAAATTGACTATTAGAAAGTGCCACGATAATTTTTCGAAAGTGTTTGAAACGAATCAACAAAATCAATCATGAAACGCGTACTCCAATTCACGCCTAAGTTGGAAAACGGTAATTTCTGTGATAAATTGTTATTGGTTTTTATGTTTTTAGATTAATATTTGTAAAAATGTTGTATGTTATTATTAGCTATAAATAAAACTTTTTGTAAACATTTTTCTTATTGAATTGATTCCATAGTTCATTAACATTGCCTGATTTGTTTCAGTGGACATTTAGGTTATTGGTAGGTGTCACAACCACAGCCTAGTTTCTGGTAAGACTTAAGAATGTTGCAAAGATAACGATTCCAATTGAATTGTTTGTCTCGATATTTACAAAGTACGTTTACCTCAATAAAAACTCGATCACTTTCACTTTTACCAAAATGTTATTGTCCACTTAAATTGATCTCGATCATATGACGTAACATTAGTTAAAAATACCATACATAATTATCACCCTTTTTTATTTTATGTCTTAATGAAAATGTTACAAAAGCTTAAACCTACATTTAATAAATATAAATTAAAAAATAATTTAGCATAAATAATAAAATACATTGCAACATTGATTTGGTTTCGTTCAATTAAAGAAATAATTAATTGCTTAAAACTAATTGTTCATGTTTCTTAATACTTGTTACGCGATGGTTTCAAAAATAATTATTTATTAGTCAAGACCTATCTATATTTCTTTCGTCCAATTTGATCGGTACTTGGTGAAGTTCTTGCAGGTAAACGGTTGACAGGTTTCCATTCGGATTCAATAGAAGGTACAAAAGTCGGCTTAAGGTCATCTCTATCCATTGATCTATCATCTTCTTTGCCTTCAGTTTCAAAAAAATCTATTATCGGATGGTAATTGTAGTTTATGCGTTTATTATCAGATGTCAAGATTTCATCTTGGCTAGGTTTATGTTCCTGTATTCTTGAATGGGGTGAATATTTTTCAGTGGTTACAGCCTGTAGCTTTGGTGCTATAGTAGCTTGTACTTTTTGATCCGTGACAGGAACGCTAGCTTGACCTATCTGAGGTTCATGTAGATAATCATTGAAATCTTCCATGGACCCTAAATTGCTATTGCTGAATGCTTCTACTGCGGTTGTTCCCGATGACGTTAGATCTTCAGGTCCTCCGATCTTCTTTCTGATTGGTCTTCTATTTGGTCTGAAAGTTCCCCGTTTGAATTGACTTGGAGTCGATTTATACTTCGGTTCCTTTACGATTGAGAAAGTGTTAGTGGCGGATGGTGTGGGTGGTTCTAAGTAGCTGGGTAGAGTGATCTCATCGGGGCTCGTGACAGGGCTTCTGGCTGCTGTTGGTCTTCGTATATTTCTGATGGAGCTGGGTTGGTTGTAGGAGTCAGGGAAGTAGGTATTTCCGTATGAGTCCATGGGATCTGATTGGTCGTCTTCTTTGAGTTTGTTTTTGCTGAATGGAATTCCGGATATTAGGTTTTGATTTGTTTCGAAGGGGGGGAATGTTTCAGGTTTCTTGAGAGAATAGGGGGGAGTTTTGGTGATCGGTCGTTGGTTGCTGGACTGGACGGCCTCAAAGGCGTGGTTGCCGTGCTCCGAGGAGAGATCCTCTCCCGGGAAGTGTTCAGAGGATGTCTCTTGGATCCGGTGCCCGACGGGAGGGAAGTTCACGCTGTAACCTTCGATATGACAGGAGCAGCATGTTGGGACCTGGAAAGGATAAAAAACCATTTCTTAAAAAAAATCTATGGTTTGTAACTTTAATAACGAAAGTACATTAAAATCACCTTTAGATCGGGATAGATTTGGCATAATTTTCACGCATACCAGGCATGTTGGTGATTTCAGGAAGTTGGTACAATTCACAGATCGATAAAATATAACACCTACAATAAATCGAAAGATGAAAGTTGATTTTTAGTCATCGTCACAGAAACTTCGTAGTCGTCTGTGCAAGTAGAATATGGCATAGACACATAAGATAGTAATATCGTTTTGTACCTTGAAAATATCCATGTGCAATCCATTTTGCTGATCCCATGTTAGCAGTCGATGGTAGTTATAAACTTGAACGCATTTTGATTTAAAGTTGTCCGTTAGATACGTGCATTCTTCTTTCGGCTTCCTGAAAATTTTGATAATAATAAATAAGGTTTCTGGGATATCAAATTTTGTTACTCTTCTTTGGATGTCTTTTTGACTTTAGGACTTTATTTTAGTGACAGGCATTATTTTCCCCATTCCAGAAGTCAAACAACAAAGTGACATCATATGGCCACAATTTAACTTTACCGATAACTATACTGCAACTGAAGCTACAAACTAAACCAACAAACCAGTGTTGACGGTATATGTATATTCCTTCTTCTGTCCGGGAGATTGAACGCACGTTGAAATATTTTTTTTGATTTATAACTCTCAGGATCTCTTCGTCGTACAAAACTCCAACCTCCCTACCAGGATACGAACTTCAGGCGCTGGCGTTGCAGGCAGAGCATTCCCGGCCACGCTATCCAAGCAACACATCACCCGCTGAAACTTACAAGCACTTCTCTAGCCGCAGCGTCTGCGTGTGTTCGCCCGTGTTGACGATGTACTTCCACTGTCCCGAGGTGGCGCGCGCTCGCTGCGGCCGCGCGTACTTCACGGTGCTGGGGCACATGAAGCCGGCCTCTCCGGCGCTTGCGAAGTCGCGGTTGGCGGTGTCGCCTCGTCTGGGAAGAATACATTGGTATATTTACATGACTTCTGTAGAGTAGCGAAGGTCCGCCTGCGACGCAAGAGGTTGCGGGTTTGATTGCCGCCTCGGAACGAAAATTTTGTACGATCTGCAGATATTTGTTCCGAGTGTGTAGGTGTAATATATTATACTTATAATGGTTCCTTCCCGTTGTCCGCGGTGACCGGGGACGTGGTCACCGGTCACCACAATTAAGTATATTAAACAAATTAAAATTAATGTATAAAATATTTTCTATATTATATTAAGTATATCAGAAATCTAGCACCCGTCACACAAGCTTCGAGCTTACCACGGGGATAGATGTTGCTGTGTGAATTTATCAGCAATATTTATTTTATTATTATTTATATTTGAACTGTTTCAAGCCGATTTCAGATCTGCTTTCGCTATTTACGTTATATACCAATACGAGTAGCTTGTCTAGAAAATGATTATTTTGACATAACAATTCGAAAACCATCAGTATAGAATGAAAAATAAATCGTTCTGATTTAATTTGCGTTCTAATTGTTACATTTCAATTTTCTATTATTTATGTTCGTTGTTTGCGTGAAAAAATGTAATTGGCCGATGCATATTTCTCTGAATTGTAATAAATTATTATTTTAACTATTCGCTAATGATGGTAAGCAGTAGGGAATTAAAAATAATTCGTTCTGATTTCTTTGCGTTTTAATTGTTCTATTTCAATATCGATTTTATATTATTTATGTTCGTTGTATGCGTGAAAAAACGTAATTGGCCTCATGGAATGCATATTTCTCTTAATTGTAATAAATGATTATTTTAATTATTCGCTAATGATGGTAAGCAGTAAGGAATTAAAAATAATTCGTTCTGATTTTCTTTGCGTTCTAATTGTTCTATTTCAATATCTATTTTATATTATTTATGTTCGTTGTATGCGTGAAAAAATGTAATTAGCCTTATGTATTGCATATTTCTTTTAATTGTGTTGCGATCACTACCCCGGCAGTAAAGGGTTAATTTTCCAAAGATTAAATAGATACTCGTAAATAAAATTCCATCCCAAGGTTGCCTGGAAGAGATTGCTTTTAGTGATAAGGCCTTATTGTGTCAATGTTATGTATCTGTTTCTGTTCTGTAATGTCCTGTATATTGTTGGTGTTACAATAAAGCTATTTTGTAATGTATTTTTTTGCATAAAATGTCTATCCTAGTGACCTGTTAGTGGACACGAGGTAGTGGTCTGCGGTGTACTTGGCCTCCTGCGCGGCGCTGACGCCGTCGAGCGCGCCCTCCCCCGGCTCTTTGAAGTCGGCGAGTAGAGCGCCCGCCGCCGCCTTGTTCCTTCTGATGGACTGCAGGATCGCTTCTCTGGAAATGTTACTTGAATAAGTCAATCTAATATATCAAGTTTGTCACAATGTTAGTTACCGTACTCCTCCAAAACTTCGAGCTTTTCCGATTTTTAACAAAGTATGTAGATTTTTATGAGCGGAAGAACATAACAAGTGAATCAAATTGACAGAACCGTCAATCTGATTCAGAAACCCTATCTAGAACTAAAAACACTCACCACTATACGATCCAAATTTAAAATCTTATTAACTGTGGGGGGAATTTAATCGATTATAGCCCTAATATTGTTAAATCTAGTTAGACGTTTTTGTGCATATTTCGCAGTGCCTATGTACGTTATATTTTTTGTTTAAAATGTCAAAACGTAGTTACTTACGGAAAGATACAACATAAAATATGGAATTACTAGAAATTTACGTACTATAATTTTTTATGCGTTAGTTGTTCCATATATTATCCATATTCCATTCATTGTGCCTTACAGCTAATAGTAGTAAATCTCAGACCAGTTTGCGAGAATAACGGAGTCACTTTCGCCGGGTAAATGGCCTCCAATGTAATCACTCGGCGGTCGATCTGTGGCCAGTGACCATGGGGCAATATTGTCTTAACGGTTCTAATAGTACTAAGGAAGATGTTTTTATTTTTAACTCATTAAATGATTGCGTTAAATGATAGTGATCGGATGGTATGGCTGGATGGCGTTGCAAGGTATTTAGGACCAAATCGAGTTCAATTTAATGGTTCCTTTTTGCGTAAGCTCTAATGAAATTGGAAGAGATCTTACACACAGTTAGCAAATAAAAATTGGTTATCAAACATCTTAAAATACTATTCTACTATTCGATTTTATAATAAAGGTTATTGATAAAGTTTTTTAAGTATTGGCTTTAAGTCGTCAAAAGATGGAATTTATCTACCTCTCTAACTTTTGTATTTTTTCCACTCGAAATATATTACTCGTAACTAAATCGGTAAAGTGGGTGTGGCAAAAATGACCGCATGCAATTTAACCAATTTATTGGGAATTTTGACAACAACTATCAATCTGAAGATCACCCAGTAACCTGTAACCTTGGGAGTGTGGTTAAAAAGCAAACTACTTTTTTCTAATTAAAAAACTTACGTCGGATAATCCTCAGCATGCAAGCACAGACTGTTCGTAAACAGTTCGCATTTGGACTGGTCGCTGGGGGGCAGTTTCCTCGGCGGCATGGGGCGTCTTCTTACTAGAGCGGGTTCAGGGGTCTTACGAGTCACTGCTGATGTGTTGGCGGGTTGGAGCTTAGCGGGGTAGGTGCCGCGGCGGATCAGAGCCCCTGGAAAAATAATGTGATGTCGTCATTTCAACCGTAAACCGTAACTGCTGGACCAAAAATGCCTGCACTATACGGTATAATTCAGATGAAGGCTTAACATAAACAACTAAATCATTCCTATTTACGTAAAATAAATTAATAAAACATTTTGATTAGGATATATTTAAGTGAGAGGCGATTTGATTTGGCTTGTGACGACCATAAAAGTGAGAGTGCCTTAGAGTATTCTGGCAATAGCAATAAGAATAGTGGCACTGCATACAGTCACATCATAATGCCAAACCCTACTTACTGCATAAACCTAATTAGTAGGATTGAGTTGTAACAGATTTAGTGGGTTTCTTTGGGCAACAGACTTCGTTTATTCCGAAATTTTGGGTTGTACATGCATGAATCTTAATCTTAAATCATCTGTTCTGCCATAAGGCCAAAACCTCACTACACCTAGAGTAGGTATTAATTTGATGTCAATGAATAGCAAATAAAAGAAAGAATTACCAAAATAAAACTAGTTCTTCCCTTCGGTTGACAAAATAAATTAACAAGGAATAAACCAGTATCCTAAATTCCTCACCTTTTCTATCCGCGTATCTGTTCAAAGCTCGCAGCTTCTCTGCCACGGGCAGATCACTAGCCAACGTCTGGTTGGTGGAGTCAGCCATCAGGTCGTGACTGCTGTTATCGAAAGATCTAGAAAGGTTCCCTTTCATTTCAGATACATCGCTGCTGGATATTGTCTTTGTAGTATTCTGGAATTCAAATGAGAAATCAAATAAATGCAACCAGAAATAGTTTTTCTCCGTAAGTACTTCTTCTTCTGCCTTGGAACGAAAAATTTTACGATCTGCAAATATATTTATGTATGTTTTATTGAGTGACTCCCATCTGCCCCGGTGACCTGGCCCGGTACCGGGGCAGATGAGAAAAAAAAGTTGCATCGGGCCCGGTGATGTGTAAGTATATTACCACGGGGTGTATCTAGATGTAACTGTGTGAATTTTCAGCGATATTTATTTAGGTATATACTTTATTTACTTTTAAGTTATTTTGTTGTTTACTTATTAAATATATTAGGTGCATTTTGATTTATTAATAATAATTTTTGTGGTAACATAAGGTGACTTGAAGTCTTTTCACACCTATTCTCACGACCCATAAGTAACGTTTCTATTACTATGGCATTATTCAAGACATTTTCACTTATTGCGGCGGTAAAGCTAACGACTATAGCAAGTGGTTTCACTTTATCGTCTCATAAATAATCATCTTTACTATAGTACAGTTACATAATGCATTTAATTATGATTTGAAATACTAATTATCGACATCTGACGTCGTAATTAACGGGCAAAACAAAAAACCTTACCTTCCAAACCTTACCTATGCTATTGAATAATCGTTTTTACGTGTTGTTTAGTAGTGAAATGGTGTTAGTTTTATTAACATTTTAAATTAAATTTTAAGTGTGAACTTACTGCTTCTGGAACTTTGGTAGTGTTTTCATTTGTCTTCGGTTTCTCAGTGTTTGTATTTCTTTGAGGAAATCTGCGTGTGACTGTAAGTGTAGGTGTTGGTTCGATTCCTACATCAAAGAAATCGACGTCGAGTGAATCATCTGTATATGATCTTCGATTACTGGTGTCTTTAGCTTCAACTGATCTTCTAAGCATGTGTAGTTTAGGTTTATCCCTATGTGTGTCAATGTAAGTTCCTCTGAGTAGTGTGTTTTCTTCTTGAGATGCGTCGGTGTATGAGCCTCTAAGTATGTTTGTTTGTTCTTCAGTGAGTGGTTTGTAAGGGACTTCTCTGATTTCTTTGCCGGGTTTGATGGCTCGGCGGACTAGATTCGCCATGTCTAGCAGTATGGGCAGCATTAGGTCTGTGGTGTTTGTGTTTCCGAACATTGACCTTACCTGGAAGGAGAATTTCGTTGATTAGTGTATGGTTTTTCGATTTTTGTGATTATATTAATGCAGATGAGTGAATAGGTATCGGTATGTTTAGGAAGATGAGAGATAATGGTTCAAGAAGTGATTACAGTTATTTCACACAAACTGGGTTAAATTTGTAATATATTGAATATACTGTGTAGGTATACAGAATATTAAATAAATCAATTGCAGAAAAATAAATAAAATGAATACAACCCAAACATAACTCATAAAAGCTAAGCATTTCACACAATACTACACTAGCAAGACAATGGTTTTAAATGTGCATTCTTCCGTTCATATCGCCTACAAAGTGTTACAGAGACTTTACACAGTTTTATGACCATAATGGTTAAATTAACTTGTTCAAAGCCATGTTAATTTCACGGCCATGAGAAAACCTAGTTCCACTTTGAGATAAATTTGTATTATTCATTACAAATTCTCATGTCAAAGGGCAAATAAATATAAACATTTTTTGAGGAAAATATTTACTATAAATGTAAAGAGATTATTATGATACATTAAGAGGTATGTTGTAATTTTATCATTATCATCATCCTCTCAGGCGTTTATCATCCACTGTTGGACATAGGCTTTTATAAAGATTCCCTATACAATACATATATAAGGTAAAGGTTAGCTTAATAAAAATATTTAAGGTAAAGGTTAGCTTAGTCAAAGTCTAGATTTTAAATTATTGAGTAACAAACCGACGAGCTTTCACATGAATATGAATAGTGTCTGACTATGTTAAAGATGATTTGAAGAATCTACAAATAATAATAGCTTTGTAATAATGGTCGCTGTGACATAACCGACCGTCCTCTTAATACCATGAACCATAAACAAGGCGAAAGTATTCACGTAAGTGTTAAATAAAATCGAAAGTACGTTACGTTTGCGTATTTGGAAACATGGCAAATATTTCAGAGACTTTGATTGGAGGTGTTAAATACTTAATTAAGATTTAAAATCAACATAACTTTAATTTTTTTTAGTATTGAGACAATTTTGATTACTTCTTAAACTATGGGTTTTAACAAATATTAGAACATTGTAACATAACACGATATAAATGTTTTTAAGTTTCCAGAAATTTTGGCACTGTTTCTAGCGCCTCTTCAAGGAGAAACTGATGGCGAGTATAATTATTAGTAACCCACATTACGTCCTTGTCCTATGACTTGGCAGGGTTTTCCCCAATGGAATCTATAGATACATACGCATGTTTGACAAACAGTGCTTGCAATTAATGATGCTGCTTTCCTTCCTCTGGTATAAATAAGCATTAGCCGAAGCTATTTCCCAATTCCCAACAGGGATTTCTATTTTGATGATAGAGTTAAGGCAACGCTTTTGTGGCTAAGTGCCGGTTGGTGAATATCGCTGCCCTTCTAACCCTTTATCACATAATATAGTTATGTACTTTTCCGTTTTGGTTTTTTAGTAAAATCTTTGAAAATTCTTATTAATGTTTTGAAAACTCGCGGTCGCGGTAGAGTTCAGAATACATAAAATCACATACTATTTTAACATATTGTACCTAGATATTTTACGCACAAATAAATTACGAGTGCTCTACCAGAAAAATGTTTACACGAACGTTGCAAAGTCAATGTCCTTGTAATGATTGTACATATAAGGTATAAAATATTTGAAAGAAAATGAAGTTGAAAGACATCCATCATAATTATAAAATACTTACATAACAGAAATAGACGACAAGAAAATGCTTATTAATCGACCAAATTATCACATTCCTACATCATTTTAGTTTCTATGTTTGTTATTTTAACTAAATTTACTGTTAATATAAGCATAAGCATTTAATTTATAACGTAAATTACAAACCGTCTTTCAAATATTCGCTATTTTCATCAATACACTTGGGCCCAATAAAATTGTCCTACTTTACGACACGCTGAGAAACTGCCTCTCACGCTTATTGAGTTTTTGCTATCCCGTTTCTCTGCATTGTACTGTGTTGCAAATGCGATACTTTATGAGAACCAAATATTACGTTCTAATGAGGAATAGGCTGTATAACAAGGGTGCAAAATAGTATATTTACGGAGAGAGCGCTCCTTTAAATGACCTTTAAATAATAGCCTAGTTATTATGTCGATACTTAATGCTACTGCCTCGTGTAGTTCTGCAACACAACGTAAACATAATAAACTTGTATCATAAACTATGTAATAACGATTAAAAGTTTGTATCATCAATTATAAACTTATGATAAACACTTTATTTATGATGTGTTGAAATTAATTATCATCATTTTAGGCGTCAGAAATCTACTGCTGGATAAAAACGCCTAAAAAAGGTTAACAACTAATTTTCATTAGAAGATGAACATGGACGAAAATTATAAAAACAAATCTATAGCAGTTATGTTTCTGAATCTTTAGCAAACTTCATAATCTATATAACAAGGTATTATACAACCGTTTTTACCAATTTAACCATGGAATATTAGATGTCACCTGCCGCAGGTCAAGACAAACGGTAATCATAGTACACGGTGATTTTACGGTTACGAAAACGTTACAATAACTAATCTTCATGCTTTTCAAGCGATTTACTTAACAAAATACAAACTTTTTTTATTATAGTCTAATATTGCCTCTAATACATTGCAAAATATTGGTGCCATAAAAGTACTAGGTAATTTGAGAGGTGGCACTAATTTTGGAGGGTAAATTGAAAACTTGTCACAAACCTTTCTTCGATAGGTATAATATAATAACCCCTCAAACTGATGACTTGAATGATAATATTCTAGTATATATATGATGATGATATAGCTCTACAATATTGTAACGGTGAGATATACGAATCAGACCAGAATATCCGAATTTGCATGACTACGATGCGTTTGAGCACAATTACCGATAGGCATGTCGTGACGGAAGCGGATCGCGTGTGGAGACCAGCCCCAAGGAAGCCATGCTGAAACTGCAGGAAGTATGGCCATTGGGGCTATTGAAGTCATGTGTAACCTGGTTTACTGAACATTCTAATTGAGAATAACGAGTCTCTCAAGTTACAATGTAGGTGCAGTGTAAGAGATCACTATTTACGTTCCCACTGCTAGGACATAGGGACTTCTGTTTGACGAGAGAGATAAGGCCTAAATTTACCACGCTGGCTAAGTGCGGGATGGGGAATGACACGTTCTTAAAACTTTTGAAAGTTCTCAGAAAATGCTGGTTTCCTCACGATGTTTGATGATTGGTGAGCCCATTAAGTTAGCACAGCACTCAAATCGGAGCTACTGTTTAGCTACGTTATCTGGTTTATAAATCCCTTAGTTCGTTGACAAGCCATGGGATAACAAGGTGAGGAATATAATACTTGGTAGCCATGACATTGCGAGAAAAACGCGATCAACAAACTACCGGCTATCATCTATCTACTTGACCACTTTCCTTTTTAATGCCATCTCAAGGTAACGTTTATGTCTCGAAAGCACAATAATGACGCAAACAGTTTCAAGCGTAATTTTCGGAATATTTTGAGACTCATGTTGAGCATGACAGAGCAAAGCCTAGCCTTTTTGCACGGTTGGAAGAAAGTAGGGTAAAATTAATATGTCATTTTGCAGCGAATTATGAAATGATAACTATCGGCAAAATAAAAGTAATCGAAAGTATCCTACTTTCGATTACATTATATAAATAGGATATAAATAATTTATTCGGATTATATAATGTAATTTAATTCATAATACATACATGATTAAAATAATCTACTTAATAACTTTTAAAATAAAATTCAAGTTCAAATCTCACTAAATACGGTCATATCAAACTACAGTTAGCAACTTCAGTTAGAACAGTCAATTGTTCAAAAATCTATATTAACGTGAAAGAATCTACATGGAGTTATTTATCCAATAACGATTTGATAAATGTTGACGTCTATTCGTTAATATTCATAATTCTGCGATTAAACCTCATTTGCTTCACTAAACTGTTATTCATGAAGCGGTCTATCAATTTTAAAGACTATCGTTAAACAGTGATGATGAATTATGAAAGATTAATTTTTAATGCTCAGTCTATGTCTACCTACTCCTTTTATCTCAGTAGATAACTACTGAGATAAAAGGAGTTGGGAATAATACTACTTTTTAAGCAGAATAGGAAGAATAAAGTCATTGTAATCATTCACGCACCCCTTTTCTCAAAATCATTAACATGTTTGACGACCTCTGTGGCGTAGTGGGCGATGATTGTTCCGGGTGTTCTGGGTGGATCATTTAATCATATAATAAAGTACCTAAGTATGTAAGTTCTATTAAGTATATCAGAAATCTAACATCTGTAACACAAGCTTCGAGTTTACGACGCGATCAGGAAGTACTTACTTATTTATTTATTTATTCAAAACCTATGTGTAAGTAGGTATTTAAGTACTCGTAGTAGGTACCTACTAATAATAATTAAATGGATAAAAATGTAATTTGTTGAATTACCTGAGCCAAATTGAGCGGAGCCCTCCCCGGCGGCGTAGTGACCTGATTGGCCACCAACGAAGCCAGCGCCAGCCGCTGCGACGAAGACATTGCCCTGATGATGGGCAGGATCTGCGCAAACTTTCCAACCTGGTCCTTCCTCTCTATAGCCCTCTTCATCGCTTCATTCACCATCCTCTCTCTCGCTCTCAAAGCCGCAGAAGACTTATAATTCTTCACCAAAGATCTTGAAGGTAAGTCGTTTGTAAAATCCTCCAAAGAATCTAAGTTGTACTGCGGACGGTGAGAATTTGTCACCCCTAGAGGCTTGAATATCGTCACAGGAGGCTTAACGATAGTTTGATAATGCCTCGATTCCTGAGCGATCATAACCTCATCAGCATCTCTCTCGAAATCAAAATCGTTCAATTCCTCTCCACACACTAAAAACGCCAACAATAATAGTTCTACCAAGCGCGCCATTTTCAAAATACGAACACGTTTATGGTTTATGTCATTATTTTTCGTTTCCACGCACGAAGAAGTTCGCGATTAAAAAGTTTGAATTTAAACTTAGAACGCACGTTTTTGAATGCGCGAGTGTTGTGCGTCGCTCCGCGGTAGAATGGCTGCCGAGAATCTCATACACACACAAACATGCACTCTCATCTTGTATTTACTGTGAGATAATTCCGGAACTAGTGACTTTCACCGTAAAGGTCAGAATTGGTCAAATTTTGATAATTCCCATTGACATGTCGATAATACATACAATGATGGTATGATGTAAGTAACATCTCGCTTAGAAGCATTAAGTACCTACCTACCTAGGTACAATTTACAAGAATTCCTTCCAAACCAACTCCGTATTATAATCAAAATAGAGTTCTATTTTATTAAAAATCGAATGATTTTGCATTTTTAGCATATCTATAGAGATGCTTTCACGCTTCTTTATTGTAATAGTGTTACGAAAGCCATTACTGATCTGATGCAAAGATATCAACCTCTTTTGATTTAAGACTCTATAGTTACGGAATAAGATATTCCTCGTATCATATCAAACCAGTTCCAGAAAACAATCCATAGACAAAGATTAAGATAGAATCGGCAATCATTGATGGTATCGTAAACGCCATTGAGCATCAAATTTTTGTGATTATCATCGTCATTATTTTAAAAGTTGTGCGTTATGTAACTTACAGTAAAAACTTAATTGACAGTGGTCGTACTTTATACGGCTATCAATTGGACGTTTTGGTTGTAAGAACTAAAATGGGAGGTAGGTTTTAATTTTTAGTAGGTATAAATTTGCTCTATGCACCTGGGTAGACATCAATAAACTAAGTGTTATAGATAGATATAATTTTTCAAATAAGCACCTTATGTAGGTTATTGGTACAACTATTCTTTATTATGACTTTTTTAGTTAAACCTACACATTAAGACATTGTCAACCCTTTCTTTACATCTGGATTAGAGGCACAGGAAGATGCATATGAAAGCGCGTGTTCAGTATCTAATCACACTATTCTATTCTTTCTAGCAAGTAGACCGCGACGCGCTCAATGATCTCTCCGCAGATGCCAATACCTGCAATTAGCTCACCGTGAACTTACGACTCTATTCAAGTAGGTATAATGTTCTAAGAATATTATTTTTGAAATTCGAATATTTGGAATTTGTCATCCTGGACTCAACGCTTTACGATGTTGACAACATTTAACATCAGTGCGGACGAATCGCAGGCAAAGGCAAAATTGGAAAATATAAATCCTACATAGATAAGTTGTGTTGAAGCATAATGTAATTTGTGTTTGGTAAGTACTTATTTGTATTTGTAGACCTACTTATATACTTTTTCGATACCTACTTCACAGTAAAATTTCTAAATAAAGAGAATTTTTATATCAGTGTCAGATTTAAACCAAAACTGCAACAGATCTGCAGTAGGTGCTCAAAAACGTCGTCTACAAACCTCTCAGTAAAGTTGTATATTACATCAAACATTCCAATGAATTGTTGAGGCAACCGTCGCCCTAACAGTTTCAATATTACCGCAAAAATATGAATAGGCATGCAAAATAGAAAACCTGGTTATTTCGTAAACAATCCCGCATTGCACTTTCGATGGAAACCGCACACGCAGCCGGGGTTAACTCGAGTTTGCCATACTAAAGGAATGCTTGTTGGTACTCCACAGGATGCTGTAAATCATCTAACTTCAGAATAGAAGGCTTAATTAACACTCAGTTGAATATAAATTAATTAGTCGAACACGAAAATATACGAACCTGCAAATAAAAGGAAAACGGTAAGTACCTAAGAGAAACGAGTAGAAAATAAATAAATAAATGTATTTTGTAGAGTAACGTACGGGATCTCGTTACCAAGAACCAAATATAGGTAAGTACTTACTTATTTTTATTTACGTAGTATTTATTTATGTTCTGTGATTTAACTATCCTTAACAAGCGAAATGATAAATAACTTAAAATACGCGTTATAATATATGGCGTATTTTAATTTACTTAGCTTCCTTAAAGACAGCCTAATTTATTAGATAGGAACCTAATAATTGAAAATTAATCAAAATTTAACATTTTACAAAATATTTCGAAACGAGTAATTTTACGATTTGCTTTCACTAATAAATGCAATTTCTAATCAAAACTGACTGACGTCAAATGTTACATATATTATTAATGAATGGCCTTTATTAAATCATACCTACTATTCTTCCTCGTTGTTCATCAGTAGGTACTTACCGAAATTGCTATTCTAGAACTCTGTAGTCTTGCTTTTCTAGAAAGTATTAGTAAAGTTGTATCACCCTGTTAGTTACAAGAGCAGCTTTGTGAAGTAGGTATCTATCACAAAGAAAGTACAAGTCATGACTGGCGACCGCAGCCAATGAGTTCCTTGTTTATAACGAAATTTCAATTGAATCATCATAAAAATGATTATAAGCCTTACGTTGTGAGTAGTTAGAACTATTATTCAATAGATATTGCAACATAATTGGCTTATAGATTTGTCAGATTTTTATGTATGAAATCTAGTTCGTTTTTAGTTAGCTGCTCGGTATTATACAATTGGTAAGAAACTAGAAAAATATTCGATTGGTATCTATTGGTACTTATAGTATAGTACAAAGTTTTTACCGTTTGCTTATGCATTTGTTAGATTCAAATGATGTCGAACAAAAATCGCCGTAAGCAATAGGTACATTTTCAATTTAACCATTGATCTTGTTAAGTTGTCTCTTTCATGACAAGTTTTAATTTTAAATAATATATTTAAGTTGTATATCTAAAGCAATAGACATTTTATTTGAATTTAATTACTAAGCCAGTCAGTATTTGTATATCTAGTTATATACAAATAACATAATAACCAACAAAGGAGTAAATTACACAAAATGTTATTTTGTAAAATTACTTTAATATTTAAAATATAATCCTTTCAAACTTATAATAAATCAGATCTTAAAACCAATCATAATTACAATTTATTAGAGACTAGAGAGTAATATCAAACCAATGAAAATTCAGGTGCAAAATGAAATTACGTAAATAAAACATTTAAATGAAAATGAGAATACGAAAATTTCTAAATTATGAATGTATATCTTTTGTCATATGCATTTGAAGATACAATGATGATAATAGGTAAGATACGAACATAAAACCTTTCAGTATTTATTACAATACATAACTTTCTTCTAAAAAATATTTCTATAACTCATAACAAGATTAAAATACTGATCCACTTATTATTTACAAAAACAAGAAACAATATAAGCACCATTGCGATCCAACAAATATAAAACGTGCTAAAACAAAAATTCCTTGTGAATTTATTACATAAACACAAACTTACACACTCATAATTCTTAACACAAACAGTTCTTTGTTATAAAACTTTATATACAAAATAAATTCATTAAAATACTGTTATAAATAAATCTATTTACATTATCCACACAAATTCATACAATCATACCTACTCATGCTATGCTCACGTGTGATTTGAACCTACAAATTCTTCCAACTTTGCCAACCAATTTGAAGTTTTCACAAACATACCAACATTACGTATAAGTAATCTATTTTATTTAAGTACTCTGTTTACTGGATGTGCACTTTCAAAGAACATTTTCTGATTCAAAATCAAAACTTAGTTCGTCTGTTACAAATCGAACTTATTAAATAATGTTCATTTTAGTTTTAATTTTAAGAATGACCCATATATTTTAACCAAAATTATGGTCAAATGTCGCATTCAAACTCTGGCACTCTTTTACTCCGGCCATCTGGATTCATTTGAAAGTGTCCATCTCTCGCGCCTACCCTCGGGAAACCGCTAAAACTATTTCTACTAACTAAAGGATTCTCTCTCTCCCTCTCTCTCTCGCGTTCTCTGTGAAAGCTAGACGTGGATAGCTTCCCGTCTTTCCTTTCAGTAAAGTTAGTCTCATTGAAATTTTTGTCTACAAAATTTCTATCATTGAAATTCGCTTCTCCGAAATTTCTTTCATTGAAATTTTTATCCGAGAAGGTTCTTTCGTTGAAATCTCCGTCGGAAAAATTTCGATCATTAAAATGTAGATCTCGTATGCCAAAGCCTCCCATTCTCGGGGTACCGATTCCGAACTTATTCCGTAGCTCTTCGTCACGAAGATTGAAGCCTCTGTTGTCGAACTTTGACTGACTGGTCTCAAGTCTGGAAAAGAAAGAAAAAAATAATAATAGGTTTATATTGTTTGATTGTGGCACACCAACAGTATGGGGTAACTAAGCATCTTATTTTACGTACCATGTACGGGAATGCAAGCCAATGAACAAATGTACTTTTTTATCGAATATATCAATGAGATCTAGCGACGACGCTTTATACCTTTGTGATTACGGAATTAATTAAATTACGAAAGTATGTCAATATGTATTTAGTATATGCAGGCAGCATCAAAGCAAGGTTCGATATCAAAATCAGGTTAATCAACGTACTCTCTGAAACACCTCCTCTCCCGATCGTACTCCGCACTGAGCCCCTCCTCGTCGTTGATGATCGCGGAGGGGTCACTATACACCGAGGACTCCTGATAGAAGGAGTCTAGATCCACGTAGTTCCCCTCCGCCGGCTCGTTGTCCAGCAGGTCGGCGAGGCGCGCCTTCAGCGTGGCGAAGGAGGGGCGCTGTGCGGGGTCGGCGTGCCAGCACGCGTGCATGGCCACGTAGAGCTGCGGCGCGCAGTGCGGCGGACGCTCCAGACGGTAGCCCTCCGTCACTGCTGTCAGCACTGAGCGACCGGACATCGCGGCGTATGGCGTAGAGCCTGGATAAAACATCATCATTCATTGGTATACAAATATGTATTTGGTTTGAATATATACTGAGTATTCTAAAAAAAACTTTGGAAACTATGTCTACAGATAAAAGCGATGTAGGTATAGCCGCGTTTATATTTATCTGACGTGTTGTGTTGTGACGGTATCGGTGTCATACATTTCTTACATACGTCAGAAGCCGTCACAACACACCGCGCTGAATAAATGTATAAATAACAATAACATACCAATGTATGAAACCGTTACCGTTCTGATGCATCACAACACAACACGTCAGAATAAAATATAAACACGGCTTAAATCTTTGTCATATTGTTTGCGTCTTGTTGAAAAATGTATCCTCATTGTAGATGATATAAATAGGACGACATTACCTTTGAGTTTAACAACAACAAACTAAAAAGCTTGAATTATATTCTGGCTCTATCGCACCAATAATAAAATAAACACAAACGAAGTCGGCACGCTACCTTTACTTTACACAATTTACTATCGGTCGAAAGACAACCGCATATGAACCGGACGTGTCGACCATTTACCGTCCCCCAAATCATAGGGTAATCGTTTCTTAAATTAGTTGTTTAATTCAACCAAGCTTAGATAGGTGTATGTTACCTAGCGTCACAATCTCCCACAGCAGTATCCCAAACGCCCACACGTCGCTGTGGTGGCTATACACGTTGTACAAGAGTGCCTCGGGCGCCATCCATCGCACGGGCAGCGCGCCGCGGGGGGCGCGCGCGGCGGCGCCGGCGTTGCGAGACATGCCGAAGTCTGCGATCTTACAGAGCTTGTTGTGGTCTACTAGGACGTTGCGGGCCGCCAAGTCTCGATGGACGATCTGGAAGGATATGTGTTGATATAAACTTTGGTTAAGTAACTAAAAATGTAGATACGCGTCTACGCACAAAGGAGCAACTTTGAGTCTAACTGCGGAAAAAGGAGTCCCCAAACTAAACTGTAGGTGCGCGTTGAATTCCACCCACGACACGGGCACTATGCCGAGTGTAAAGGTCAAAGTTATTAGTAAGTTATATATACGGTAAATAAATATATTAATTTTTTTTATCGAAAATCTGCGTTTTTTTTTTTGTTAGATAATCATGTGTAGCCTGAGCAAAAAAGCTTTGTTGCTAATTTTGGTAAATTTATATAATAATAGACCCAGTTATTGATATGGTTGAAACTTTAATTCTCCCGCAATTTTCAACAGCCATAAACCTACATACGTTATATCATAAAGCTGAAGAGCCGAAGATATTAGTAGTTGTATTAGGTCACCGCTGTTCTCGAGAGAGAGACCGCTGAGAGAGTAGATGGGTATCTCAGGAGAGGTAGGCCAAAGAAACGATGGATGGATTGTGTGAAAGATGATATGTGTAAGAAAGGAGTTGGTGTAGATATGACGGCTGACAGAGGAAAGTGGAGAGAAAGTACATGTTGTGCCCCACATAATTTGGGAAAAAAGGACAAGATGATTGTTCTATAAGTGTGCTCACCCCTTTAGAAGCGATATAGTCCATGCCCCTCGCCACGCAGTAGGCGAACACGGTGAGGTCCCTGGAGGTGAGGGCGCCGCTGCCGCTGAACCGGTCGGGACGGGAGCGGCGCTCGCGCAGGTACGTCAGCAACTTGCCGCACATCACGTACTCCATTATCAACAGGTACGGCTCTGGAATTATTTCAAGTTTATAATTATTTTTTAATCATGAAAGTAGTAGTAGTAGTATTTACAAATATTTACAAAAAGTATTATACATACATTATGATTTAAGATATCTTAAAATTCTAATCCGTCACTAGATGGTAAAGTGCCAAGAATGCTGGCATTGCCACGTTGAATCTTATCGTATTATCATAAAAATTGGGCTTGGTAAGACAAAATCACTTTGTACTGATTCTAAGTACGTTAGCACCCCCATTTACGTTCCAGTAAATGCCGGGTTTCTTACGGTGTTTGCCACCATTAAAGTATTTAAAAGTGTAGTTCATGTAAGTGAATTTATATCTTTTTTTTTAAGAATAAGGAAAATACTAATTACCAAGTTCAGTACAGCAAGCCAGCAGTGTGACCACATTTGGATGTGTTCCAATCTTCTGCATGATGAGTATTTCGTGAAGTAGCTCCTGTTTTTCTTTCTGCGAGGCGGTTTCTTTGATGCTTTTGACGGCTACTAGTCGCGTCAAACCGTCGTGTCCGTTGAGATCGTCTGCTTCGGCCTTCCAAACCTTGGAATTATTAAATTTAAGTAAAAATTCATAATTTTACGAACGCTTCTTTATGGTCCACTACAAATTATTGGTCTATTTTTGTAGAACCAATTATAAATTGGTGTATTAGAGATAATTACCACGCTTACCAGGCGGGTTGATGATCGCAGTAAGTTGGTACAGAAGAAGCTTTTGATCATTTAAAGATATTATTCATTTTTACTATTGCACTTTACGTTAATGTTATTCCTCATGATGATGAGCTTTAAAACCTTAAAAACATAAGTAATAAAAAACACTATACAAACCTGTCCAAAGTTGCCTTGCCCCAACAAAGTCTGCAACCTGAGTTTATTTCTTGGGAACTCCCACTTCGTGTCAGGTTTAACCGGCGGAGGTATCGGCGGGCGAGCTACAGGCGTGATAGGCGATTCCTTCTTCACATCGCTGCTATCATCAAAGTAACCCTCATACTCAGTATCAATCTCTTTGGTCTTCTTATTCAACACACTTCTCAGCACAAAAGCTACTATCGCTGCAACTGGGAGGAATCCTATTCCAGCTAAAACGTAAGACGCTGTGTACGTCTTGTCAGCTTCTATAACAACTTCATTGGTCGTGTTTTCTTTCTGAGTTGTGTTTTCTGAGGAATCGCGTGGTACGGGTTTAGGAACGGAATTTGTGTCTCCGAATCTAGAGGTGATGATTGGTGGTTTGATAGCTTCTGTGGTTTCTTCATGTTTTGTTGTTCTTTGTGTTGTTGTTGGGTAAGTTGAAGGGATAGGTTCGGTTGATGGAATAGGTTCGAAGTAAATCGTAGGTTCAGGAGTCGTGGTCGAAGTAGTGGTTGTCGGTCGTCTTCTTTTAAGAATATTTTGTGGTCGAATAGAGAAAGATGTATTAGCTGGAGTTGTAGTTTCGATGTGTCCGTATAAGGTGGCTAGTCGATCCGATATTTTAGAAACTGTTTCGTTTTTAACGCGTTTTGGCTTTTCACTGGTTAATGGATTTGCTGTTGGACTGGGGTTGTTGCCGTTATCGGATGTTGTTGTGCGTATTCTTATTTTGTGTCTATAAGTTCTTGGAGATGACGATGGTAAAACTGTTGTCGTTGTTGGTTTCAAAGTGGTCGTAGTTTCCAGTTCTATTTTTGCTGTGGTTGATGTAGATGATGTATTGTTTACTTGGGACTCAGGTACAGTTGTATTCGATTCAAGATCTTTGACAAGTGACTCTGTTTTGTTGAGACCTTTAACTGATGATGTGATCGATACAGAGGTAACCACTGCTGTGTAAACAGTTGAGGCTTTCTCAGTGGTTGTTGTATTTATAATAGAAGTTGGCACGATATTTTCATTTATGTTTGAAGCAGCTACTCTACTAGCCGGTTTTCGTCTTAAATTGAAGTAAGTTCTTGTAAAATTTCTAGGAGCAGGCGTTGTTGTTGTTTTATTAGTTACTTCTTTGGTAGAATTATTGACGGTGGATTTCGAATTGGCTTCAGTGGTTGCATTGGCTGTCTTATTTATTCCTTTGTTATCGTCAATTCTAATTGGGGTAATATTAGTAACAATCGGTTCAGTAACATTTAACAGTGCAATGTTAGGGCTTTTTGTAGATGCTGGCGTAGAGCTTGGATATTTTCTATAGGCATTGACTAAACCAACATGCCTTGCTGGAGCTGGACCTTTCACAGTATTTCTTATTTTATTTTTTTCAATTACATTTTTGACAACTGATACGTCCATGTCTTCATTGATTTCTTCTTCATCCGTACTGGTATTCTTGTATTTCTCTGTGGCAGAGTATCGTGAATTGAATTTTCTTTTGTCAGCCGGTACTGCAATAAAATTTACTGATTTTGTGGATGCAGATAATGATGGCGAGTTCGTCAAGTTGTCACTGATAGCTGCACTTCCAATTTTTTGTCCAAAGTACTTGAACGGGTCCATATCTTCACTGCGTAATTCTGTCTCTAATGGTCTGAAGTGATTGTAAATTTCGTCAGTCATTAATTGTGTCTGATTATTACTTTCTTTTTCACTTTCAACTTTAGACCAATTATCTGTACTATTAGCGATTGTATTAGTTTCTTCTTCATCTGGTTTAGCTGTCGTTACTTCTTTAGATACATTAGATGCTGTTGTTGTTTCTAATATAGTAATATTTTCTTTAACATCGATAGAAGGTGTTGTAGAAATATTTACATCAGGAGCCTGAGTCACATTTTCCGGATCGGAATAATTGAGTAAGTATAAACCATGATTCGATTCATCAACTTGGAATTCTTCATCAGGGTCTAATTCAATTTCTTTTTCAAATTCTTCTAGTTTATCAGGTGGGACGTATATTATACTAGTTTCAGTGGCTTTTGTGGGTAGCGTCACTGGTTTGACAACCTTTCTTCTATTATTTACAAATGTTGCTCTGCTTCTATTTTCGGGACTTTTCAGTATGAAATGATGTCTGATTTCCTGGGGTTTGATTTCTTGCTTGGTTTCTTTAGTTCCATCGGATGTGACGAGTTTGAACGTTGGCGGTGAATCATTGCTCGCATTCTCAAAAACTATCTTTTTCACCAACGAGCTGTTCGAGTCTCTTATTTCTAACTGCGCGAATGTTGTGTTTGATCTGGAAGAGAAGAAAAATATGCATTAGTCTCATATAAAGAAAAAAAAACACATTTATTAATCAATTCAATAAATATATCTTTTTCGAAAAAGTTTAAAATAGGCATTAAAAATGGACTGATTTTCATAGCGAATCTAAACGGGTCAACAATATTCACCGAAGCATATTGCCTTATGAAACGATCATTACTATGCAAGCCCTTCACAATGAAACACGATCCAATTGGCTGAGGTGTTCTTGTGCTTTGTTCAACGGAATTGCTAAATGAGATGGTTTTCATTTGAACAATAGATTGTAAGATTGCGGAAAATTGAAAATTGTGGTTATGCCATTTTGATTTAGGCATACCTTAAAGTTATGTTCTACTAATGTTATAAGCAAACATGTTTTCATATCCGATAACAGAACGGAAGAGTGCGTGTATGAACTGGAGTCATAGATTTTTCTCAATTAACAGAATGTTTAACAGTATCTGTAATTCGTTGTACTAGCTAAAGTTCTTCACCTCAGACGTCGAATGTTTCATATCATATAAATCATCAGAATTTTCATATCATTATCTCATATATATTTATATTATTTTGCAATATCTCTTCATTTCAAAAGGAATTTGAATCCGCACTAATGTGTACTCTTAACGCGGTGAAAGCCCGCCTGAGCTGCGATTACGATTTGCCGGGAGAAATGTTTGCACGATCTGCAAATATTTACGTCTGAGCGTGTTTATGGATAAAAATATATATTTAAATCTATATTTTTATGTAGTGTATTCTATTCGGCGCATTCCAAGCTTTGAGCATAACGAGCTATATGTTGCCGTGTTAATTGTCTATATAGAAATATTTAATAATTTTATAAATTTAAATAAATATTGCCGGACAATTCACACAGCAATATCTAGCCACGTGGTCTGCAGATCGTACAAATTTTGCTCCGAGGCGGGAATCGAACCCGAACATGCGTTGCCAACTGCACCACAGAGGTCGTCAATGTTTATATACTTACTTGTTAGACTTGTGTCCTAGAGACGCCAGCGTGCTGACGTGTGAAGAGAGACGGTCGGTGAGCAGCTGCCGTCGCCGCGCAGCCAATAGGGACAGCAGCTGGGAGTCTCTGGTGCCATTGACGCTGCTTTGTGTCGTCGTTCGGCGTGTTGAGCCTGGAATGAAATAAGTTTATGTATTAGCTATTTCAAGGTAGGTATCTATGTATAAGAATATTTAGAATAGAAATGTTTTCATGGGCTCCGCGATACAGGCTTTGCCTAGTGTGGACTCCGCTGATAATTATGTCTACAGGGTGTAATTGTATTTTAGGATAATAATTTTTTTTTTTTTTTTTCATCTGAATCTATTATATAAAGTGAGGCAAAAAAAGTTGGGTAGAAGTTAAAATTTTAGACCGTCACTATTTATTTGTAAAGATAATGTGCATGACCGCTTCTTTACTGGATTGGGCATATTAACAGTAGAATGCTTACGATTAACACTCATTAGAAAAGGCCTTTTCACACGTTGGTGAATGACCCGCACTTTGTCAGCGTGATGAGTTAAGGCCTAATCTCTCTCGACAAGAGAGAAGTACTTGTGTCTCAGCAGTGGGAACGTAAATAAGGGTGATTATAATACCATTTTCTAATATTTGGAAAGCCTCAGTGAGTGAACTATAAAAAATAACGGATTAAGAATGTTTATTGCTAACGCGAGAAGAGCTAGATAGCACGCTAACGACAATAGGCATGTGTAATTGTAAGCAATCAACTACTATGATCCGTTATTAAGCCTTCACCTATAAAATGTTACGCAGTAAATACAGTAGGGCAACTCTTAGACCCCTCGCAAACTGCAGACTTTCTATCGGCCGATATTTTGGTCGGGTTGGGCTGTTAGCGCGCACACTGCGCCAACTAAACAGTTGGGTTGGTGGTGAGTGCGCAAACTAGCCAACAGTCGGCCGACGATATTCACGTAGAGATGCGCAAAACAGTACTCTCTAATGTCATGCCATATGACATGACATTTGGTACCGCGTCATATAGCATTTAATACAATATTATTATTTTATACAATATTTTTCTAAATCTGCGTAATAATATTGCGATAATAATGCGCTATTACAAGGTTATGTCAGTGCTTTATATTTGTAGGTAGTGCTGTGCTAAAAATAACAGGCAACAACAGTATCGTTATCTGTTACAGTTATATTTTAAAAATAATACGTTTAAGAATTGGAAAATAATGGACTATAAGATTTTATTAAATATAAGAATAAAACTACGACCAAACCGAACGCGCGAAAGAAAGTGTCATTTTTATATTTGTGTTTAAAATAATAACCCCAAATGGCGTTATGGGCCGCCATTTTGTGACGCTAAAACAGTCGGTTTCCACTTAAATTACTAAAATATAAATATTAAATGATTCCGCCAATTTAAAACGAAAATAATCTTAAAAATAACGCGGCGGTTCATTTTGGAGGAACGGTTACGAACTCATTATGTTGTGCCCATCACTAACGTGTCAAACTGACATGTGTCCTAAACGTATTCTTATCGCGTTCAGACCAGGGTTGTTGCTGATATCAGCATCAGCATCAGCATCCGCTGATGATCAGCATTAAATTAGACATCAGCATCAGCATCCGCATCCGCATCGATCGATGCTGATTTACGATGCTGATGTTCGAGTCGCAACTTGTCCGAAACGGTCGGGCTTAACGCGCATTTTTGTACAAATTAGGTACATAGACAAGCACAAACCTGTTTATTCGTTACACTACACATTGCGTAGAGATAAAATACAGGTTTTTGTGCTCGTCCGTGTATTTAAAATAAGTCGCGTCAGTAGTATTGTAGTACAATATTATAAACAATGTTTTATTTCATTAAATTCCAACCCACTAGTGAAACCGTTTAGGGTTCCGTAGCCAAATGGCAAAAACGGAACCCTTAAAGATTCGTCGTGTCCGTCCACCCGTCCGTCCGTCCGTGCGTCCATATGTCACAGCCGTTTTCTCCGAAACTATAAGAGCTATAAATCTGAAATTTAATAATCAGACGTATTCCGTGAACCCCGCTAAGATTTCATAAAACAGCTGTTAAAAAATTAATTACATTCAGGGGTCCCCAAACTTAGAACCGAAACTTTAAAAATAAAAATTCATCGAACCCATACGTGTGGGATATCTATGAATCTTCTAGGTCTTCAAAATAATATTAAGGTTTCTAACAGCATTTATTTATAAAGTAAATCATTTGGCCGAGAGACTCTTCCAAAGTGGAATGAGTGCCCCCCCCCCCCCTCTAACTTTTAAAATAAGAGGAAGATTAAGCTAAAATAATGTAGAATTTTTTTTTATAAAACGTCATAAACTACTTCATATAAACAATTGCTGCGGAAGCCTACATGGGCGAGTCAGACTCGCACTTGGACACTTTTTAGGGTTCCGTAGCCAAATGGCAAAAACGGAACCCTTATAGATTCGTCATGTCCGTCCGTCCGTCCGTCCCTCCGTATGTCACAGCCGTTTTTCTCCGAAACTATAGGAGCTAAAAAACTTAAATTTGGTAAGTAGATGTATTCCGTTTTTTTTTTCGTTGTGTAAAATTGTCCAGCAATATTTTTATTTATTTATTTATTCCGTAAATCGCACTAAGATTTCATAAAAAAATTGAAAAAAAATATATTACTTTTGGGGGGGGCCCCATAGGACTGAAACTTAAAAACTTTTTTTTCATCGAACCCATCCGTGTGGGGTATTTATAAATAGGTCTTCAAAAATCATAATAATGTTTCTAACACCATTTAATTCTAAACTTAATAGTTTGGACGTGAGACTCTTCCAAAGTGAAAAACAGAGTGTCCCCCCCCCCCCTCTAATTTCTAAAATAAGAGGATGATAAATCTAGAAAAAATATATATTGTACATAACTATAAAAACTAACAACGAAAATTGGTTTGAACGAAATCTATCCAGTAGTTTTTTTTATAATACGTCATAAACTATTTCATATAAACAATTGCTGCGGAAGCCTACATGGGCGAGTCCGACTCGCACTTGGCCACTTTTTTTTTATTGAATATAAACTTTAAATTGAAAAAGAAAATTACAATCAACTAAAGAAAGACAGACAGACAGACAGCGGATGCTTAATAATAGGGCCCCGTTGGCAATCTTTGGGGACGGAACTCTACACGGCATAATTTATCAAGACTCTGTTTCGATGATGAAAGGAGGAAAACTTGATCAGACACGCACTTGGCCAAAATCAGCATCAGCATCAGCATCCGCTGATGTCAAGATCAAAAATCAGCATCAGCATCTGCATCCGCTGATGTGTCAAAAACCTGCATCAGCAACAACCCTGGTTCAGACTATAATTTAAATTTTTATTAAACCTTTATTTTAAAAAGTTGATTTCCCTTCATACTTTACCCCAATAATTACCAATAATATTGGCGTATTTAAAAATCAACTTTATAATACAATAATTGAGTTTTTGTACGATTTCTTTTACTTTTTGTTTTATAATTATTTTTTTATACCATAGATTAATTCACCATAGATTAGAATAATTATTGACAGTGACATTTAATACGACAGGCAGCAATATGGACTAAAGTACCCACGGACAGTGGAGGAGTGGGTAATGCCATGTGTCATGCTAAATTTTGTCGGGCTATAGGTACTGTTACAGTACGCGGTCGTGCTACATAACTACATTACGCGTAATGCATTACTCATGGCACCTACACATCTCTAATATTCAGTTTTTAAGCTACCGTTGAAGAGAGCGGTCGCATAATGGAAGTTTCTCGTAGGAAAATATTGTCCAGAAATATTATAATTGCTCTCATACAACGGAGGAGAAAAATTAAGAAGAGAGTCTGAGAGTATTGTGTGCATCCCATCTACAGTACTAGATTATTAAATGGAAAATTTTACACGATGCATTCAAAATTACTAGATTACCCGAAAATTAAAATAAGATTACGTTTCTACAACGAGCTATTGAGTAGAATTGGACATAATGAAAGAATGCACGACCTTCCGGCTCCAAAACTCGGAGCGAAGTGAACCATCGGCCGACTAAACAATCGGTCAGTGTGCGCGCTAGCAAGGAGGTCCATACTAATATAGCAGTCGGCCGATAGTTTGATCATCTTTCAGTTTGAACGCAGTTGAGTAGCCTATCAAACTTATTTATCGGCCGATACCAAATCGTTGTAGTATGCGGACTTGCATACATCTTCATACTGATTATAAGCCCGACCAAACTATCGGCCGATAGAAAGTCTGCAGTTAGCGAGGGGTCTTACAGTGTTAGATGACATTATCTATAACTACAAGGAGTTCGAACTTCAAAAAGGTTAATTGAATTTTGTTTTTTTATTTTTGTTTTTGTTTGATTAACAAGGATAAATATAAAAAAATAAATACTTATTTCCAGCCACACAGAATACATATTGAACGTAACTTTAAATACGTCACTTTCTTTACGATCGGTCTAAAGCAAAAAAAGACAATTCATTGGTCCTCTATTGGTTTGCCAATAATTTGGTTTAGTTTGGTTTGATGCCAACAACTGAAGACATATCATATCATAAGAGACTGTAAGTACACCTACTGAACATGCGTCTACACTGTGTACTTTGCCAAAGACAATAGCATACCTCTGGCCTTGACTTGAGAAAGTTGACGACACTCGGCTGTGCTAGGCATAGACAATATGATTGATTAATCGAATCCAGTATGGTTGCTTGTTATAGTATAGTCAATTATTTTATCTGAAGCAGCGGCGATGTTGGAGTCACTCGACTATAATTTCTAAAGGTTGTAGGTTCAGATCCTGCCGTACACATCAAAATTTTTACCTTGAAAATAGATGTACGCTCTCAAAGTGTGCTTTGAAAACAGGAAAAAACTGCAGATGTAATGTATCAAGTAGGCATACTGAAAACATTATACATTCTTAAATGTGATGAAAATAAATATTTTTTAACCCTTTAATTATTTATTGTGTCATAGAAGCGTTGTACTATGTTTGCAATGCCAATTACAAACAAACACGAAATGTCAGTGTGTTATTTCGTTGCATTGTGTTGCACTGTAATTGTGCTATGATGAATCAAATGTTTGCAAATAACTTCGGATAGTTCTTATCGAACAATTATGTACGAGCTTCTGACCTATCATGATTAGATCGGAAGAGTATATGACGATCATATTATTGCACCAAGCTTTGCACTCGCGGCTTTGCCGGCTTTTAGTAGACTGTACGGAGTCATAATGAATTATCCCGCGGTAAAAAGTAGACTTTATATTATATTATTCTAATAGGTTTAGTCTACTGATTAAAATATTGATTTTGATAAAGTTTTACAGCTGTATAAAAATAAGAGTATCATCGAAATTTTTTGATTACCAATATAACTTGAATATAAATATTTTTTTTAATCTTATTTAGAAAAGATATTTATTTACGAGACAGTCTTATAAACGTGTAATTATTCAAAAATTCAATTTTGTTTAATTATTTTGGTTTTGACATTATTTATGAACGGCATTTGACTCTATTCTTTTTTGTTCTGATAATTTAATTTAGATTTTACTATGTAACTATGTAATTGACTTCTCTATTGAATTGGGTGTAACCTGTAATAATAGATAAGTTGTGTGAAAAAAAAAAAAAAAAAAGTAATTAATTTGTATCTTGTGCCACACCACGTACAAACTATTTCGTAATCGAAGTTCCCACAGATTTAACTTTGAGCAAAGCAGTGCAATAGCATTGTATATACAGGCCGGTTAGCAAATAGTAATTGGTTTAACTGATCGTAATAGGCCTGGATTATGTGACAAAAAAAACTACGAACATTATATAATAATAAATAGATAAAATAAGAGAACTGAAATTTTATTAGAAAACATCAATAACTAGAGGTATTTTTCACACACAGATGACAAAGTTTTTCTTTGAAAACTACTGGTGCCTGCCATTAAATTAAATCTACTGTATAGAAATGAAGTATATTGAATGTTTTATTTTTAAGAGTCTCAAACCCACAATCTCCTGCGTCACAAATATACCTACCTTGGCTGAAAATAGCTTAGAACTAGGAGAAGGACAGAGGATCTTATAACAGCGGAAAAATATTTTAACTCAGGTGAAGCTGCGGGGCGAAAGACAGTTTATATGTATTAAATATTGCTAGTAATTCTGCAAACCCCGAACTTACTACCTACTTTGACTATATTGAAACCTGCGCAACACTTGCACCAGAAAGCTATCAATAAATCTAGAATATTCCTGATTTAGTACTAGTTTATATGCGTTTAGGTTTCAGAGTGTGGTTGTGAAATGCGAGTTTCCCAGCCTTCGGCCCTAGAGCTTGCGACATCCGTAATGCACTGTCTTGTACCTGACTGGTAATGGCCGCAGCTTCTAAACTGTGCTAACAGAGAGCCTATAACTTTAAAAATATATATTGCTGATCGATTTACGCAGCATCATTAAGCCCCGTAGTAAGCTCGAAGTGTAGCTTCAACGACGGGTGGTAATCTACCTGATATAAATTTCATTTAAATAAATTACTACATAGTAAAAATAAATATCTATCTATGTATGTATATTATATTAAGTATATCAGAAATCTAGCACCCGTAACACAAGCTTCGAGCTTACCACGGGGCTAGATGTCGCTGTGTAAAAATTGTCCAGTAATATTTATTAAAAAAAAAAAAAATAGTATAATGTAAGTATGTTTAAATCTTTAAACGCAACGGATTTTTATGCTGTGATATTTAATAGGTAAAGCGAGGGCGGATTGCTAGTAAATATCATGTACATAACGTATATGGTTGTATGGAATTGTAGGTTTTACTATCAATGGGTATTTCTTCGGTAATTCCATGAATCAGTGACACATGTCTGCTAGTGTTGCGTAGTGCATCCGACCTCATTGTCGGTCAGTGCTCGCAGATATAGTGAGGGGACATCTCGATGTTTAGGGCGAGAGCGTTCATGTCTTTTGTATGGGGAAATATTAACGTTCACGTGAAGCATTGGTATTGTAATATTAATTGTGAAATTAAAGATGATATTATTATATGGGTTTTGTATATTGGAAGACTTGTCCCTAGTAGTGGGACGTAAAATATGTAGTTAAGATAATTTTCTTCTAGAATTACGTTAAGGTTGGACCAGAATTGAAAGTTTTATTAATTCCAAAATTGACTATTTATTTATTGATTTGTGTGCCACAGATAACATGGTAAAAAAATCTACTGCTGAGTAATAAGAATACCTTTATAATTTAGTCATAGCCGTTGGCCTTCGTTATGCATAGGTAGTTATCCCGAAGGACAGGACGAATCAAATAATATTATCGTAGTATAAGAAAGCATTAGTCACATTATAAACGATTCAGTAGATATTGAACAACAAGTCATAAAATTGACTACAACGCAGTAAAACCGCAAGTGATTCCCATCACTACAAATGTGTATTCAAACCGTTTAGTGTGACTCAAATTTATGGTTTCTGTGTTTTATTTCTACTGCAGTACCAGATGTTGCAATTCCTATGAGTAGGTACAAAACATTATTAATTTTAAGCGCTTGGCAAAAGTTAGGTGGTTTAGGTGAAACTAAACTAGTTTTATCTCTGAATATAAGACTAGTGCTATTTTCTTTTGGATGTTGAAAACCGATTAAGGGATTTGTACCCCGAAACGAAGATACTCTAAGACGAGCACTGGGGTCTCACCAACTTACTGCAATCAAAAACATGCCTAAGCGAGGTGGTTATACCATACCAAATCCCCGAAACGTATAATAGGTAATTTTAAGGAGACAGATCCCGTAGTAAAAAATAAGTAGATGTAGACATTAAATAAAGACATATATTCGTATTATAGATCCAATTTTATAATCATCCTGCAGTAATTAAAGGAAAATTAATTTTCTTAGAATAATCTTAAAACACAATGAGACAGCTAATGGCGATATTAATTCAGATTGAATTCATAGAAAATGTCCTTGACTCGAATAAATCAGTCCGACATAATTAAACATTCAATTAATTACTACGTGCTCTGAACTCTACTGAATGTTATAATTAATTTTAATTGATTCCAACTCTAGCAAGTAAGATATAATTATGATCATTACGAATCATTATTCGAAATTTTGACTCGAAATTATTATTAAATCGAGTAATTAGGTTTTAAATGAACGCTTAAAACAAGAGTATATTAGGGATGGAGATAGTTATTTCTATAAGGTGAGGAGCAAAAGGTTATCATGGTATGGTCATGTCATGAGAAGGAATGAAAGTTATTTGACGAAAAGAACGTTAAATATGAGAGTAGATGAGGGTATGTGCGGAGAGGTTGGCCAAGAAAAGATGTATGTTTAAGAAAGAAGTCAGTTAAATACGACGGCTGACAGAGGAAAATGGAAGGAAAAATTATATGCCGACACGCCACATAATGTCAGGAAGATGATGATGATAAGAATAGTACTTTCTATATTTAAATAATAATCGTAATCCTGTCGCGATATCATCGCTCGCTAAATGTATCGCATTTTCACCCGACGCACGATTTAACGAGCTCATATCGCATACAAATGCGGCCAAGGAATGTGCCATTTTCTATTTTCCTTATTGATTCTCTATAGTTCACGGGTTTATAGTCTTTGGCAAGATATTATTTTATCTGTTATATTGTTTGCATGATCTTTTGGCTTCTAGTGACGGATTAGAACTTTTTTAGGCTTTTAAAGGTTTTATAAATATAAAATAAATAAATATTTGTATATTTATAAGTAAATACTTTTTATAAGTACTTTGAGCTTTTAAAAAGCATCTATTAAACATCTATTATATAACTAGTTGAAACCGCATAAGCGTGGTGATTATACCAAATCCCCATGATCATAATAAGTTCTATTGGGGATACTTATGCCTTGCCACTAATAAGCACACTGAATATGTTGTTCAAAATATGAAATTGGATACATGCGTTCAACCTATTAGCACGTAGACATTCACAGTTATAATATTATTATAGGCAGTTATAACATAGCACGATACCTCCATTGTTTGACGTAACCTCAAATAAAGTTATTAGTAAACAATAGCAGTTTGCAATCTCAACGACAGATTATTTCAATAATTGCAACAGTTATTTAGTTTTGGAGCCATCCACCATGAAATTAAAATGCAAAGGCATTCTGACATTTTAACAAAGTTTTAAATTGGTCACACTCTGATTATTCAAATAATAACATTAATTGTAATGTTAAATAACTAATTAGGTGTATAATATCTGATATGATAGAAATGGTTTTGTATATAATAATACTTGATTGATTATATTGTTATAATTTTACAGAATAATTATGTATGAACACCTAGGGCGTTGATTTTTGAATTGAATACTGCTTCTTATCCAATAACATATATTTATATGTATAAGAGTATACAATTCAAAAATAAGTACATGACCAGATAAATCAAAGTCTGTGAAAGTAAAAGAAGCAAGGACGGCACAAATGCCTTGCAGCATGTAAAAGGCTGTTGATGATGATGCCAAGCCCTACCTTGTGTGTTATCATAGGTGACCTCAACAGGCCGGCATCTACTGAGGTAACGACTGTTTAAGTGCCAAGTGAGTGGTCCACTATCGCCTGAAACGTGCCCTATCGATCACGAACTGCAGCGCTCATGAATCACATTACAATGGCGTTTATGTAATTTGCGTATAAATTTAACTTAGGTTTATTATTTTAGATTAGTAAAAGAAATGTTGAGAATAGAGCTTCCGAAGTGTTCAAATAAAACCAATCGCAAAATTGAGTCGTAAAACTAAGATTTCACATTACAATTCCTTTCTCACGAGTTGATTGGAAACAATTCGAGATAATTTCAATTTCATAGCGGTATCTGTTGCAATGTTTGGACGCTAAAGGTTATCTCGGTGCTGGAGGCTAGTTCGTAGTTCCAAAAGTAATTTAACGCGATTAATTGCATTGTTGGTATAAAGTACTGTTACTTTGAGATAATCGTGGTATTGACCCGAGTGAGGCTGAAATTAAGTATTGTTTTTTACAAGTAGCGATAATACTGGTAAGCGTGAATCAATTACCCGATGACATTTATTGGCTTCTATTGGTAAGTATAACCTGTTATAGTAGTGGAATGTTATACATATGAGTTAACAAGCTTTCCGCCCTGCGACTTCCCCCCACAAACCCCACACAGCCCGAGACCTTTCCAACGAATGCAAAATTGTGGAAATCGGTTCGTGCGTTCTGGAGTTATAGCGTCAGGAAGGAAACCCGACTTATTTTATATAGTAGATTATAATAAAAATAAATAAAGAAAGAAAATTTTATGTCACCAAAACAACGTATAGCAAAAATAGTCTTCTACGTAAAAAAATCGTCGTCCCTTAAAATATTTTAAATCTTTGATCTAAACATCAAGTTACTATCGCAATATTATTAGGGATATGTGTATGACTATAATAGAAGCCCTGAGCAAGGCGGATGCAATGTTCTAAAGGTTATCTGCATCATACGGCTGAAGGGAAGCTACGCCTTAACTTCATAAGATGTAAGATAACAGATTGTTTAGACTAGCGTCTATAGACGGGTTTGCTTAATTCAGTTGTATTACTTACTTAAAGAAAAAAACCTTGAAAATTTAAACCTTTTTAGCACACGATACAAAAGGTTCATTAGGTACCTACCTACTAAAAGGGAATATGGAGTACTCATGGACTTAGATGTTCATAAATATTAAAAATGTAATAGTATGTATGCGATTCAAGCTACATATATACAAACTATTATTATTATTCAATTCTACATACTCATTCAGTCAACTCTGTGTTCGAAAATTAGTAACAGATATAGAAACTTAAACATATAATATCTATCGGTAAGTTGTTTATAATAATAGTCACGATATTATAATTATTGTGTGGATGCAGGATTCTATTAGAAGATAACGGATATTAATGTTCGGACTGGGCAATTATTTGATGTACCTAATTGAACTTTGAAGCGCTTGCGAAATCACTTGATTGATCATTTGTTTTATTTGAATATGCATCAAACAATGTTTTTATTAGAAGATAGTATATAGAAGGCTAAAAATAAATGGCTAGCCAAAAAACATCTTGTCTTTTACTTGTCTGTTTAGAATAAATAATATGTACAGGTACTAACATTGAGGAATAAATAGCTCGAGAAAATATATAAGTATATAGAATTGTTTTATAGATTTTGAAAAAGTAATTGAAATACTTTCTGTAAATACTTTTAATTTTCAAATTAAACAAATATGAATTTAAGCAGAAACAAAACAAAACATAATCGCAATTTATTTGCCAGTATTTTTCATAAAATGTAAAATAAGTTATTTTTACTATAAGTACAAGTATTATAAAACACATTAATTAAACACTATAAACCTTTATATATTTTTATAAAAACAAAATAATACAATAAAATAGACGACAAAAATACGTAGCCACAGTTAGAACAAAAGTTACAAAACGCGCTTTAAATCTAGCTTCACATTACAGACATCTCAACAAATTATGATCTAGTTACGTCAAATCTCGCTTTACATTACAGACATCTCAACAAATTATGATCTAGTTACTGATGACCAGCAATTTGTTATTTGCCAACCTCTTTCATGACCAGACATAATAGCCAGCACACCCACACTGGCAAAACCATTGCGTGATTATCTCATTAGAATATGCACAAATTGTTTTATAGTCATGATATGATTCCGGCCACTTAAGTCAAGGTTTGTGACAACTCATAATACGGTCTTGAATTTGTATTAGATTAAAACTAATGTTTACTATGTTGCTATGTTTGTTTGAACGCGCTTATATCAGGAACTTATGGTACGATAAAAAATAATAGTTGAGTGGCCAATTTATTGCGATCGCCAAGCTGTCTAGTAATTATGTTTATTATGAAGATTCGTTCCCAGTACCGGAAAGAAACACGACTTTATAGGACGTTAATGAACATGTTTATCAAAAGAAATTTGGGTAATGTACTTATTTTTCATTTCAAGAGTTTATCACAAAAAAATATGATAGGTAGGATAGAGCTTTGTAAACTCTATTAACAAATAAATTCATGTCTATTTAACTTGTTTTTGTATTGCAAATATTATGGTAAAATAACGTAAAATTTATTTAAATATAAGTAAGTTTAGGTACCGCCTGTCAAAAATGACAGAGCAGTTTTAAATCGACGTATCGCGTGGATTGTTGTGAAGATAATGAATTATCATTTTTTGTTCAGCATAAATATAAGATATATTTTTTATCTCCGAGATACTTAAGTTTTCCTGTTTGTTTTCTTAATTTGCCTAGGCACTTGACTAACACTAAAAAACAAATTACTCTGCGGTATATTAACTGATGCTATCATTAATATTTTTATCTTTATTGCTTTGAAGTGTAAATAATTATGGTTTATGTGTAGACTCAAGGCGTAAAACATCATTATTGTTTTAGAAACCATTACAAGTCCGAAATCACGAACAGACATCATTTACGAGTAGATTATCTGAACATGATCTACAAATACCAAATAACCTTAGTTTTAAGTAGTCGCCTTCTTCGATAGTAAATTGTCAAGGTGTTCTTGGAATTATAAGTCCAAGCTTCAGTATCTACCATATTGTTAACACTAAAGCTTTAACGTAAGCGAATTTTCTTCAAATCATACCATGAATTTTTTTATTTAGATATACGAAAAAGATTATAGTCAGATTTTTTTTTTTATGAGCCTAATGTCTATAGTCAGATATCTAACAAAAAATATTATGTTATCTACTATTCAATACAATCTATTCAAATCTTCTATACAATATTTTAAAACGCTTTATGTCAATTACATATTAGACACGGCATCACGCCTTGGGGTGTCCATAATAAAGCCCTCTGACGGTCAGTGAAGCATTTTGTGTAATATCGTAAAGCGTGCATAATCGTTTTGTTCCGGCACTTATGAGAGACAACGCATCATGGGACCGATTACCATCACATCGGACCAAGGTTGATGATACTTAGAGATAAATGTCACCATGGATTTTGAAACGCATGGTGAACAATTGTATTCAAATTGTAACTTTAATGGGTTGTAAATTTAAATTGAATTTAGTTGTTGCACGACAACAATTAAAACATATTAAGTAATTATGTTTTCAGTATTCTAGCTAGTAATTTATCTTAAACTTAAACTTTATTTCTGAAATAATAACGTAAGCAAGGTTATAATTATGAAAGTTCGTTGTTTAAAGAGTCGATATTATAAATGGATAAATAAGCAGTTAATAAGAAGATTCAGTAATATAATCAGTTATTATGAAGATAAAATAGCACTAAACATTATCAGATATGATTTACAGCGTCAGTACCAATAAGCCAGTTAAGGATTTCCGTAATATTTTTTACTTCAAAATAATACCAAGAGTTTCCTCAGGAAGCTCACAATTTAAGTTTATAATTGCTTTGACAGATTATTTTGACATTCACCCATATTTCGGAAGTCATAAACGATGGTTGTTTAGAGGTCGGCCGTAGGTTGTCTTTGTCAAAAGCTATTTCGTATAATTACCTCTTATTAGAGAGACCTTTGATGCTACTGTAATCATGGATAGTTAAAGTTTGACAAAGGATATAAGACTTATAATATGTACTCAGTCTAACAGCGCTTGGTCTAAAATAAATGTATTGAGTAAATTTATGAGTAATTAATAAATCTTACACAGATTAAAATTTATTTGACAGTATTTAGTATTTACCTACCAATAAATTCTAATTTAAAACAACCATACTAAACAAGCAAAATATAAAGCCAAGATTGCTAATATTAAACAACCATGTAACACCAAATTTCATGAAAGCAAACCTATAATTTTAACACTAGATTAAGGTCACCGCGGTAACTTAAAAGTGTATAATTCACAATAATTTGAATTAAAATAATGATTTCTATTACTGTAATTGGCTAATTCGAACTGGATTACGCGTTTGTTTCACACTTCACGATTGCTACGAACAATTCACATGAAGCTGAGTTTCATCAGGCGAAAGACAGAAAGGAGCTTAATGATTTAAACAAAGATTGCCAATACTATAGTTGCAATACGCAAGAAGATTATCGTTAACTTAATTAGGTTGCACTGATTGGAAAGGTGATTAAAGTGGCTTAGTTATTGTATTTTATTATCTTTCAATATTCATACATTGTATGGCATGGACATTTAACAGTGATGTTAAATCTAATAACCAGAATTACGAAAACATCATACCAAGTCTCATCTAAAATGCTATCTTCCAAGTATATCAGACGTGGCATACCACAAGGTCATTTATCGGGCCCATGCTGTTTATCGTTGATCTTCTCCGCCTCTCAGTCCAAATATTAGTAAGCCTGTTAGCACCGCCATTGTAAACTATAGCCTGATTTAATTCGAAGAACAAAGAGCTAACCTTGTGCGTACATAACGCAACACAGGTATGTGTACAACATGCAACGCGTTACATAATTTACATACTCATTAGATGTATCCAATACATACATTTGCACGGTAGTAAAAAAGTTTTAAATATTTTAGTTTTGTTTATTTTTTAATGTTTGCCTGTTGACTTTTAAAAGACTTTCTTATATTCTTATTTGTATTAACAGGTGGTGTATTTCTCAATAAATACTTCAACTGTAGGTACAAATAGGAATTTCTTAGAATTGACTATATGTGTAGCTCGTAACAGTTTTTTTATCGTTCTAAAGTAGAAACAAAAGTCGTAAATCAAAATTACTGAACACATAATTATCATAATAACCCATCCATATCGGCAAATATTTTGCAATATCTAATATAACCTGATATCATCATTATGGAGTGAGTCAGAAATGTTTTCTTCTGTGAAGCATCGTCTGTAGTTTAGGTAACCGCTTACTTTCACTCAAAGCTACTTTGTTCCTTCATGTCATTTCTGTTTAACCAATTCATTGTGAATTGCAAAATTTTTGTTTAGGTTATTTAAGCAACTTTTTATAAATTTTTCTTGAGTTCGCTATTCATTTTCATGCGTCGAGAAAGGTTTAAATCTTTTGTAAATACGTAAATTTTACGTTGATATAAAATGAACTTTTAAGATTTGGTATAAAGATTTTTTTGTTAAGATATATATTTTGTTATAATACGGGTTGTTAGCAAACAAACTAAACTTAAGACCCAACGCAACTATCAAAATAAGCCGTCAAATAACATTAGCAAAGTGACAGAGAGCCGTGAGAACCTTGTAGACGAGTTTATACTCGTATTATTAGTAGGTAGCGGGTACATGCAAATACTGTCAAACCAGATTGAAAAGCTGATACAGCTGACAGTGGCATTGGTTTAGTAACGAATATACATACAATGCACTGCGATGTACGATAAGGTAATTGTAATCTCGTACTTAGACTTATGATTGATATGTTAATGATTTCGTTGGTATATATTTCAAACAGATTGATAATGTTATATATATGGTAGGATTCGATTCCGTGTTATATTGATCATCATCATTTAAGCCATCGGACGTCTGCTGCTGGGCATAGGCTTCCGTTAATGATATCCAGATATTACGGTCGGAAGAAAATCCACTCCCCGAATGATAATTAACTATATTTTATTTTAAGACTCACAAAGGTTTTTCGAAAGGTTTTTCAATGAATTCTAAACCACACCTTAAGCCATGATACCGGTTTATCTCTGGTACCATTCAATGATCAAACAAATCTCTAAGTGGGTCATTTTGATTCGGAACCGATTACTAATTTGAATATTGAGAATCTCATTACGTCAAGGCCGAAGAATGGAACCGTTGACTACGAGGATGGTCATGGTTTTGTTTACTATGAAAGAATATGTATAAATTATTATAATAAAATAGTAGACACAATAATTATGTACTTAGCCAATACGACTCTTAATGCCATGCCCAGTAGTGGGATGTAATGTGGGTTAATGTGACGATAATGTGAAATTTACAGAGCACATTTCAGTCAAACTAAAGATGTGCCTTAAGACAATTATATTAATATCAATTAATAGTAGGAAGATAATTGTATAGTCAATAATAGAACATTAATTGTATTGTATTTGCTAGTTTTGTATATAGAACAGTATTTACATACCAGCTGATATTTGGCAGCAATACGGACTAGTCATAGGCTAATTAATGTGACGCAACGCCAATTGTATGCGACCGTTGTATTTGCATTTCTATTTGCGATAGAACTGTGGGCAAGAATGCAGTAGGACGCAAGTTAATTTCGATTGAGTTATATGACGCTCACTGTAGAAAGGCAAACGTTTCCACTGCTGGGGCACAGGGACTCTCTTGACGAGAGAGATTAGCCCTTAATTCACCACGCTGGTCAAGTGTAGGTTGGTGTATGTCTCATATCCAACAAACTCTTCAAACTACTATTTGTTATTTTATAGTGATTGTCTCTCACTAAACTTTTATAATAAACTCTTCAAAGCTCTCAGAACATGCCGGTTTCATCACGATGTTTGCCTTCACCGTTAGAGCACTTGTTTTTAAAGCGCAGCTAACCTTAGGAATGAAAGTCGATAGTGCTCCCACTTAGCCAATATGGCTCATAATGATTATATATCTAGTCATTATTTTACCTGGGCTAATGATAATGACTCATTATTTTGCCTCTTTAAAATCTTTTGTAGATAAACTATTCAAAAGAGTATCTAAATGGTTTTATATTCTAACTATTCAAAATCAAATCATAAATCAATTTAAGTATTACTATAAAAGACAAACAGATTTGATTCATTTTGAAAGTTCACATCACCAATGTGTACAGTAGTGTTTACAAAATTGATTATAATTTTATGTTCGTATAAAAAATAGTCATAAAATTTTAAATAATCATTGAATGATACCGCATCCCACCTGATTCATTCATCACCATTTCCAATTATGGCGACTAATGGTGATGATAGTCAATAGTTTTTGCACACCACTCGGCAGGAAGTGTTAATAACTTATTTTGATAACCAGTTTTAAGTTTTATTGTTGAATGATTACTAAACACAATAATACTACATAGAAAAACAATTTTAGTAAAGCTGTTTATGTTTAATTATGTTTTTAACCATATAACGTAATAGGAATATTCTTCTTTGCAATTATAAATTCATTGCCTGTTCACCGGTTACAGATAAAGTGATAAGCTAATAACTAGATAGCCTATCCGTAACTTATATTCCAGATAAACTAAACATTTTGGTTCTATCAGATTATAAAACTTTTCTTTTTCTGTGTACTTACGGGTGCCATGTTCAGTTCTTGAACAAACCCTTCAAATAAATGATTTAAAAATTTATATATTAATTAGTTTTTATGTTATTATTTACTTTATTAAAACATAACCTTTAAAATAAAAGGAATGGCATGGCGAGGAGTAATTGTAAGCCCAATTGTGGGACACAATATAGTTGTTATGATGATAATGAAGCACCAACATTATCTCATAATACCTTAAGTTCTTATTATTATGTGATTACGGAACAAAACTATCGTAAATGTTACGTTTATCATCAAAAGCGATCATTATTACAGTATGATCTCTTATCCACTGCCTTTTAGAAAAAGATTAATGGTTTGTACAGTCAGCTTAACAAATATGGCCATAGAAATCGGCAGCAATTTGGTTTATAAAGTAAAAAAAAGAAAATGCCTGTAAAGATGGATATAAGTTTGAATGATAAATAAAAATAATAATAAAATAATTTAATTAAAGATTTTTCTATTAATAGGAAATATTTAATAATAATTATATAAAGTTTATCTGAAATATAGCACCCGTAACACGAGCTACGAGCTAACCACATGTTTTTACAATTTTTACTTATTTATCATTTAATATAAGATCAGGGTCTTCGTTCCCAGTTTCCGACTCAAAAGACAACAAAATATCAAAGTTATTAGACTAAAAAAAACAACTCAAGTAATATTCTAAGCGCTGACTGTACCACAGTAGGTAAACAGTAGTATTTCTCACGTCATGTCCATTGTTATTCATAACTGTCACTTTCTCTGCGACCGGAAGCTACGTATAGCAACCGTTTTACTTATTGTGTTCTTTTCATTTGGCATACACTAGTATTATAGTACTTAACACTATTATTAACAGGATATTATATATAAATTTATAAATAAATATTCTTACCAGATTTACACCATCGTCAATAAAGAAAATCTTTAGTACGGAGACCAAATTATTACCTGTAACAAAAACAATGACATTAATAGAAATAAATAAAAAAAACCAATATTACGTTAACATTTTAATAAACGAATTTTAGATGTTAGAAATGGCAGGCAGCAGAGTAGTTAGTAACGTATATAATTATTTAACATGAATGTTAAATATATAAATTAAGATTTTTATTTGTTTACCTAATTATTATTGCGGAAGCCTATATGCTGGCTTATTTAATTATTAAATGGCTGGCTTGTTAGGACCAGATGACCAGATTTTAATACCTACTCCTTCATTTAGTTTGATTGGACCATAAATAGTGGCTCTAGAACTCAACTATAGATACAGAGACTAATTTACCGTATCGGTAGAAAAATGCTTTGTGTAAACAAAAATAAACAGTCGGTACAAAAAGCATTTTAAATTTACATTATTGTATACCATTACTCTAACATGCCAACTAGGTAACACATTGGTGTCAAATTAAATTAGACTTTATTTAGTTAGAGTTAAGGTTGTAAATAACATAGTGTTCAAAGTTCTGGTTCCGTTGGTATGTAGCAATAGGTTTGACAGTTGCGTGCACGCAGCGACTTCTTTTGGAAAACGTTATTGCTGTTGGGAAACGGTTTTACGATTTGAAACGTTATCCATAGGAATTGAACATAAAAACTATTCAAATGATGGTTTCAGGACAAATACTCAAATTAGTTTATAACTGAATCGTTTTGACCTCAAATAACGTATAAATAGTCACTACTCTGGGCAAGTACGGGTTGGTCTAACCAACAAGTACATTATAAAGAGCGAGAATGTTTGCCATGTGCAGCCGTTCTTATATCTTCGTTACTAAATCTAGATCACATAATTTTAGTAGAAATTCTTGCTTTAAATCCGTGTGGTCTAGATACGCTGGCTTGCGTCAGCGCCGAGCCAATCGATGATTAATTACGAGAATAATTTCGCGGCATATCATAAGTAAAATTTTAATACAAACACGTGCTTCACCAAACCTTATTCCCTAATGAAGCTTACTAATAACATTCTCCATTCATTGTCGCGATTAAGCAAGCGGCAAACCATGACATCGTTTGAACAATAGCACCGATTGTGAGATTGGGATCTCGCAGACAAATGTTTGAACGTACAATGCACCTCGACGAATGCACAGGATAGAGGGTACTTGACCATTGGGTGGTTCTTACTGGTCTTCCGTGGATCGCTATTCGTGGTTAGTCCGCACTTCGAAAGAAAGATTTTTATCCAGGAGATTTTCCTGTAAGAATTTCGTTTTAATCTAGGGAATGAATTTCGATGCAAATGACACCACACTACATCAAACCTAGCAACAGTTGACGGTCCATCGCCAATTATCGCTTTGGTAGTTTATCTGTATCTGTATTCTTATGAAACGAAGTCAAAAATTAAGTTTGTTCAGTGTTAAAATAATTTATTAATAGACAAAAAATATTTTTCTAAACAAAGAATACATGATTTGCCAAAATGGCGATCACACAAGTAACAACTTTATAATTTTGTAAATTTTTAAAACACTTGACACTGGCAAATTGTGCTTAATTTAGCGCAGAGACCATTTTATCAAACTAACAACTAACAACAACAAAGAATACATAAATGTACCTACAACCTAAGTGTAATCCTCGTATTTTTTTATTAAAAGGCGAAACTTTTCCTTTTTACACAAAAGTCTAAAGGTAAGTTATTTATTATATTTACATACAATTTTGCTACATACTTTATAGTTACTTCCTAGATTCTCCTGCCTTGATACATGATAAAAAAATACTTTGCCGATAAGTTGACATTGAGCATCAATAAATTATATTATGAAAACAAACTCAAAAACCTGTATATTCTTATGTCACCATTTAGTCCATATTAGAGCCTTATAACATTGAGATGACTGACCTCTGGCTTGTGTGAAAATTTTCAGCTATTGTATAATAACATGCGTTTGAAAAATTACATCAATTGTCAATGTTATTGTTTTTGATGTACTTGAGTGATATAACAATATTGTTCATAGGTCTTTATTGTGACGTGACGTGTGGGAGTACTTAGTAAATCCATTCTCAACTAAAGAGTCGTCAAACTGATTTAGGGATGTTTATGTACACAGAAGAGCAGCACTGTTGCTCTGAGAGCTGTAGTGCCAATTTGTCTCTACGAAGAATCATCAAGTAGACTCTACGTTCAAAGTACTTACCTACATTTTTGAACAGAATTTAGCTTAGTACAGTCAAAATGTCAAGTGCCCATCTCATTCTCTTATCAATTAAAACACCCATTGACCTTAGACGCGACTGTACTTAGCACGTCGCTGCCAATTGTGTGCTAACTGTTACACGGCGACCATGCATACGAATATGGGTTTGCGTAAGGGCCTTGCGAAATATTAGTACCTTACTTTAGGTTGAGGATTAGAAACTAGAATTGACATACATATTACTATTGAAACATACAAAAAATATAATAATAAATACCTAGGTTCAATCTCAAACACGGATGTGGAATGGTCTAAAATCTAAATGGTCTAAGAACTGTAATTCGTACTGTAATGTAAATAAGTAATATTTTGTAGTACATCAAACAGTTTAACAAAACACAAAATGTTTGAAAAACAACAAGAGAATTAGTTTTTGTGTTTTGCCAAAAATATTTTTAGGAATACTTTACAAAATATAATTGTACCTTGTATTGTAAACTACGTTAACGTTAGTTGTAGGTTCTATAATTCTTAGACCTCACAGACCTTTCTACACCGGTCACTTGATTTACGAGATCTAGGAATGCATAAGTAGAGTGTTACGTCAGCTACTGGTTTAAAATGACCTCTGGCCGTTTGCACGGAATTTGTATGGAATTGTATGAATGGGTTTGGTCCAAAGGTTATAGCTGGAACGTTAACTGAACATACAATTATATAATTAACCGAGATTTAATAAGGAGAATATTTTTTATTATAATTGTATACAATCTTAATGATTGTATACAATAAGTAATTATATTATGTATATCAGACTTAAAAATGTTTTTCTATAAGCAACTTTAGCTTAACGACTTTCATAGCAACATCGCCTGGTACTAATAGTTAGAATACTATACACCTCTAAAATACTCTAAATATTGAAAATTAGAGAAAATAATTCCATATCTGATCCTAGTGAATAAATTATTATTTATACTCATTGAGATATATTTATATATAGAAAACATCCGGAAGTCCCGATTTAATTCTATAGATCATACAAACATTTGAACCGAGGCGAGAATCAAACCCACAGCCTCTTGCGTCGCAAGCGAACCTTCCCCCACTAAGCTACAAAGGTCATCAAAAACGCCATTTAAGTATTTTACAGCTTTACCATTCATAACGACTAGAATAATGCTAATTAGATGCGGTAATAAGTGACCATCTGTAATTACTAATTGCAGACAGGTGGTCGAGCTAGAGCCGAGCCAGAGTTATTGCTAAAAACCATGGGTCGGAGGTGGTAAAACATTGGTACAGTCACTCGTATTAATTCTAGTAATATTGGTCGCTTGTAAGTTTGAAACACGTATAAATAACATAATAATATGCGGAGATTATTATATTAGGTATGAGTATATCTCTAAGTAATACGGTTAGCGTGTTATTTGGGCCCAAAAATAGACAGCTTTATTTGTCTTTAAATATAATTAAGTAACTTTTAAAATGGAGGATAAATGGGTATGCCACTAATGTTTGATATTTTTTGGCAAATATAGTGTTTTTTATTTTTCCAAGAATTTTCGAAAATTATAGTAGCATTCGCATAATAATACAGTTAAAAAAAAACAAATTAAAAATATGTTGTATTAATATTTGGTTGAGTGTACTTAATGTCGCAACCTGACCTTTTCTCACTAAACAAGAACGCACCTCTTCGAAGGTTTCCGATAACGGGCGGAATTTGAAAGGACAGAAAAACCATAAGGTTACCATAAATACTTTACATGACACAAAACAAGATAATTAGCTATTAGGCAAAAATTTATTTAATTTACTGTTAAACTTATAATTCATAAGTTCAAAGTATACAGAAATAGACTCACAGTATAAACGCCCATAACACATTCTCGTAACTCTATTAATTATATCAGGTTATCTAGTTCTATAAATATATAATATATGAACACTAAGGGAATGTTATAATATATACAATTATGTAGAATGTTATTGTTTAGATATACCAACTTTATACAGGACGTCACATAAATCCACCAAGAAGGTTTTCTCACGATGTTTTCCGACACCGTTAAAGCACGTGTTAAGAGTGTACGCCCAATGAATAAAATAGAAAAATCAAAAAAGAACATTACTAGATTCCTAATATATCTAGAATACATTTATAGATGGTTAAAGCCCCTAGTACCTAATATAAAATGCAGTTGAAAGTTGCCGGCCTTTGAGTCAACTTAATCCATTTCCGAGCAAATTTATCTTATAACATATCCATTTTATCTTAAACACAGGAAACCTATTTTTTTCTCACATCCAGGTATTTTCTTATGTTTTTTGTCTTCTGGTTGTACCTATATAACCTTGAAATATCTTAATTATTATGTAGTTCTCTTTAGTTCTTTGTGTGCTAATTAATACATTTATAATTATTATTGTTATAAGTAGAATTCTATGAATGTTATTTACATAAATAATGAATTAGACACTCAATATTTTTAAATTAAATCCTTGGTTTCACTGCTCAGCAAAAAGTTATACTCATTATCAATTCACTGTTTCACAAACTCGTTCCTCTCTTTTATCGACTGTTAAAAGTACAAAGGAATTCCTTATTTTTTTCAATATTTATGAGTATTTTTTTCTCCTAACAAAAAATAATCATTTAGAATAAAAAAGCACTTATCAACATCGTTTACTCACGAAAAACATTGGCTTAGAAATACAGGTTTATTAGCTAACGCCAGGCATGATATAAACGTGATTATAGACTTGGTACCCACAGCTACTATGCCACGAATAACAACCACCGCTATTCCTTACCGTATCATTCCATCTTCCCACGAACACGTAATAATCCGAGAGATAGCAGCAATTTTGTGTATGTATTCGAGGCAAGCTGAAATAAACTAACTAATAAAGCTAATAAACTACCTAATAAAGCTTACTATATACCTAAAATATGAAAAATACCTTTAAACCTTCCCTACTATGACTGATTCAAAACTAAAATCACATAAATCAGCCCAGCCATTCTTGTGTTGTACAAAATTACAACGATAACCGGCACTGATTTATATATAGATGATCCTTATTTTATTAGGACTTTCCACTCGCCAAACTTAAAAATCATACCCTCTACCCATATATTTAATTGCGATATAATAGGAGAGGTGCGGGACAAGTTTTAAGTTTGCCTCAAATATCTTTACAAAATTCGTGCCATCTCTCGGACTATAACTATTCCATAAGCGCGGATCAAGTCCAAGAGAAAGTGTAATTGTGCCGATTCTGAGGCATTGCGATCTGCTCTAAGGTATTGTTTGATGATTATCTTAAAAAAAATGAAATAAATTATCTTAGAAAGTAATTCAATCAAGCTGTTCGCTCAAGCTAATCAACTATCACTGTTATTTTAATTGGAGCTTGGTTTATTTAGCACTAATTACGTTTATTATTAGTTATATTTAATATCTGACATATATGTACATAAGTACTTATACTTACACTGTTAACATAAAAACACACTGAATATTTAGTATTAGTTAAAATTCACGAACCACCTCGAATGCAGGAACTTTTAATTTATTTGTATTTAATTTTTCTGTCGACCTAAGCTGGCGAAGATCCGCCTGCGATGCATGAGGTTGCGAGTTCGATTTTCCGAACTAACATTTTTACGATATGCAAATATTTGTGTGTTCTGGGTGTCATATTTGTACAATATACTCGTACATAAAATAGATATTGTTAATCTATTGTATGTATCTTGTATGAAGTATATCTAAAAATATAGCACCCGTAACACAAGCTTCGACCTTACCATGGGACTAGATGATGCCGTGTGAATTGTCCAGCAATATTTATTTAAATATCACACCCGATCGCAGTATTAAAATAAAAGTGGCCAAGATCGAGTCGGACTCGCCCATGTTGGCTTTCGCAGCAATTGTTTATATGAAATAGTTTATAACATATTATAAAAAAAAATATTGGCTACGGAACCCTAAAGTTATAAAACTGAACGGAATGTGGCATTCATCCGTGCCTCAATTTGGATTAATCATTAAAGTTCAAAAGGCTCTCGCCCAACAACTTCGATTTCACTTTAGGGATCGCTTTTACTTTCAAGGACAACCACTTTCTAAGCGCACGAGCATTCAAATTCGAACTTACTACAGTTGGGACACGGGTATTAGTTGTCTGACGATCAACAGTTGTAAGTGAAATAGAGCGTGATTAATTGTTGATATGTCGTTGATACTTTGTCATTGCCTCGTTTTCTTTTTGTTTAATGTTGATTGAATTTAACGCATTCATTGCGCTTGCTTTAATAATATGTCATCATAAAAAAATCAAATTATTACTACCACGACAACACATAATTAAATTGCCACTACGCTATTAGAGCTATATCGAGAATTACGATATGAGCTCGAATTTATTTATCTCAGTTAAGCACTAATTAAATTATTGAATTTTTTAATTAATGGATTAAACTGTAAACTCAGCAACAGCAGCAGATCTTTTATCCCAAGTACTACGGCATTTTGTATAGCACTGTTTACAGTTTCTAGTGGGCATGCGTTGCATAAAGATATGTTTGTATAAGAAATCATATGGTAAAGAAATAAATAAACTAATATCATAATCAATAAATTTGTTTATTCAAAGCTATCAATTGAGGTTATTGAACTCAAGCATGTTTAGTTGTTCGTGCTGAATAGATCAGGTCACGGCTCGATGCTGCTCAGTCAGGGAGAACAACCAACTGATTTATTGTTCTTATATGGAGGAAATTATGGAGTATTATGCATATGGCACCCCGTTTTAGCTCGTCTTTTTATATTGAAGACATTGGAAAGCAAGTTAAGCGGCAATGGAAATTTTCAATTGATTAATATTTTTTAATACAAATTAATTAAGTGTTAAGTTGGATCATTATTGTGTAAAACTACTGAATTGACTTTAAATGGACATCTATAGTATTAAAATTAAGTAGTCAAGTTGCAGTTTAGCCTCGGGACAAAATCTGTACGATCTTCAAATAGTCATTCTGTGTATTACACCAAGGCGGTGTAATGTATACAAAAAACAAATTTATTTGTATATGTATATTAAGTACGTAAGTATATCAGACATCTAGCCCCGTAACACAAGTTACGAGCTTAGGGTTAGATGTTGCTGTGTGATTTGTGCAGCAATATATTTTATTTTAATAACAAAAGTATTTCTGACAGATAATTTCAGTATTTACCTTTATCAAACCGGTGCCCACTAAAGCAAAATCCCTTAAATTATAAAAGTATTTCAAGTAAACGAGCTTTTGGGTAATTTATTCAATATTTATTTGCACTTTTGGAGGGAAACGTCCCAAAGTTCGTTGGCTCAGGGGGCCTACCATGATCTCTTAGAGCAGTATTATTCTAATCTTATTTTGTGATTTCGTACCATAACCTCTTATAAACCATATAAAGTAATATTATTGTAGGCTTACTCTAAGAATGTTCGGAAACATGATAGTTTTTAAAAGATGGTGGTTGGCCCCCAGCCCACGCTTGTGACGTCACACTATTGCCAAACTTGAGATCGTTTGGTAATATTTACCAACATATGTTAGTTTTACTAATATTTAAACAAAATGAGTAGTCGCTAACAGGCGCACGTAGGACGAATAGCCGTTTGGACCAAAATGCTGCGAATACTCTAAATAGAGATAAAAGCTATGTTGTTCTAATCACTTCTAACTATCAACACAAAATTATTTTATTATTGGAATTAGTATGGATGTTTGTGATGCGTATTTTCTAAATGGTTTATCTCCTATATTTTTTGTATAATACCTTGATAAAGCCCTTGGACCTCAATCATCATAATCATCAGACCCGGAACATCTCCACTGCCGCAATCCATTCGAAGGAAACAATACCTTCCTCAAACAAATGTATGAATTAACAACAAAGTAATACTAATGGTAGTTTTTTATACGTGTTGTACAAAAATGAGCATCATTCTCGTTCTGTATAACTAACTGCTAACTAACCGTGTCCACTTGTGGGATCAAAACAGATAATGTTGATTAAAGTCAAAGTCAAGAACTTTATATACATATAAACAACGATTTACATGGACATGTCATCATTTATCCTAGCTAGTAGTGTAAAATATTTATATATAAAGTAAAACACAGAAGTCAGTTGTGCAAATATTGTTCTACACACATCGCTACAGTTTCTCTATCATACATTATTATGTATGAGAGAAAGTAGCTCGGCGACAACAACTGTTCATACTTTTGTGTTGTATGAGTGAATATGACTGACCGAAATGTATTGTCTTTGAGATTACGTAATTTTGAACAGAACGAGAAAGTAAGACAGATAATTTTGTAACAAATTATGTCAAAGGCCATGTAGGGCATCCATTAATGTCTGTTTATATAACACTTGCTTTGCAGAAATGCATAATTACAGATATATTTATAACTCTTTAGTCACAGGTCCGGGTGAGTATACAAAATATAGTATAGACTTTACTTTGGGTACCAAACTTTACATAAAGCTGACCTGCCCGCGGCTTCGCATTCTTTCTACTACCCTTTATCACTTAGGGGTATGAAAAATAGATAATCATAATTAGTGGCTCCGTGGCGTAGGCATAAGAATATTACCACCCTTGTTTGATAGAATAGTAGTAGGTATATATAGGAAAAATTGTCTTGAGGCAATATGTCCAACTAAACCGCCGGTTTCCTCACGATGTTATCATTCACATCATTGACATGTTTATTACAAGGAAAAGCAGTGGCCGTGCAATTAGTACAATTAGTGAGGTTGGGTAGAAAGTTTTATGGCCGAAGACATAATGTACAGGTATTGTGCTTTAAGCAGAATGAACAAGGTTTATTACATTGGATAGTTTTTTATTACATTGGTGTGCCAGCCTAAGAATAGTATCACTTTATCTTTTCCTGCTGGTGGGTGTAGCAGCTTAATAAAATAATAAATAAAACATACATTAAGTTAAAAAAAATAAATAAAAATATAAATAAAAGTGTAGTATGGAGATTAAGGATGGTGAAGTCTGTTTCATACATCAAAACTATATCTGTAATATTGTGCTCCCACGCAAATATTAACTTAATATTTTTTTGATGAAAATGTTGCAAAATAATTTAATGAATTATTAATAAGTTTTCGTTATGTTATATAATTAGCAAAAAATTTTACGATCCCACACTTCAAAAAATAATGCAGTTATTTAGAATGTAATATGGATATCACATATTACATTCTACTACGGTAGTACATAACTGCAACTTTTATGATGATTTATTTGAAAATAGTTATTATATCTCTTATTCGTGTCAAATGTGAAATAGATTACCATTAGTTTCAGCTGTACTGAAACAAGTTTCAACGACTCCTATTAGTTTCACATTCGCAACAATAATTCTTGCAACAATGCATGATTTTCGACACCATAGATCTTATGTTATCGAGACAGTAATGGAGCCTAATGATGCAAAAGCAATATATCTTTTTGAGAACCGCTATTATCTGTTTTATGATAAAAATAGGAGTCATTTGTTTAAAATATCCATTGTTAAACTGTTGTAATATGAATAGTGAGTGGGTGTTAAAGATATTACTTCTGCAAAAGTAATTTGTTATTTAAAAATGTTACAAAATTTTAAATTGTATAATAGTCATGCAACCAGGACTCATTAAATTAGCTTCCGGTTTTCTGTGAATTTATATTTTCGCATTTCTTTTTTATTTTACAATATCTTTTAAGACACATATTTTTATACTATTCATTTTATAAAACGTTGTTCCGAGGCGGGAATCGAACCCGCAACCTCTTGCGTCGCAGGCGAACCTTCGCCCGCTGCGCCACAGAGGTCGTCATCTATACTAATACTCATAATAAAGAGGGAATGTGATGTTTTATTAGTCACGAATATGAACTAAACTACTCGTGTTCAATGTTCGAAACAACTGGATTAGTTCGAAAATACTTTTTCATTAGAATCTTACAAAAGCTAGTACAGAACGAATTAAATAAAATTAAAAAAAAAACTTGTTGATAAACAAAAAAAATCTTATGAACATAAACTTGAAATCCATACTTTATTACCACAACTTCATACTCCATACTTTATTACTTTATTACGACAAAAAAAAACTTAATTTGAATAACTTTTAATACAATGAAGTATGAAAAAGCGTGGATATTAAGGCGATTTGCGTTCATTACGACGGATGTAAAGGGCGTAAAGGGCAGAGTCGTGATGCTGTAGGTATAGCTACGTACTTGTAACTCTAACTGTTGATGTCGCTATAAATAATATAAAATAAATATATTTACTAAATCTATAATAAATATATACATATAATGTATAAAAGAAAGTCCTGTTAGTTACACTTTTTATCACTCAATAACGGTTTAATCGATTTGGCTGAAAACTGGTGGAGCTTAGAACCAGAAGAAAGACATGGGATTTTTAAAGCGGAAAAATAATAAGTATAATATTAAATATAATAGATTATATGGTGTAGGAACCATTACCACCCTCGCGTGAAGTCACGGGCTAAAATGCGAGTCAGTCGTGTTCCATAAAACCTTCGCTGTAATGGACACTTTTTAAAAGGTAATCTGAAAGCACTCAAAAAGTCCAAACATAATTAAATGTCACTGTCATTCATGATTGAAAAGGATTTGTCAGATGACTGACTTTCGTAATCTGTGCATCCTGCTGTGATGTTATCCCATGTCAGAAACATTTCACGCAAATCTAAAAAAACATGTAAAAATGAATTCGTTTAAAGTCGCTTGGCAGTCCGCTACTGATATATTTATCAAATGGTACGAGAAATTCGTCTGCCACTTAATCGTATTCCTCCTAACACCGTTCTTCTTCTTCTTTGAAATGACTATTGTTCGACCGATGATTATCGAAACCTACGAATTTGGAACCTTGAAGCAGTACTTCCACGTTATCTGCCCAACGTTCCTCTTCATCAACGTGACTGGGAATATGATAATGAGTATCCTAACTGATACTAAGTTGAATAAGCCTGATCCCCAGGGAACATTATGCGAGCGGTGCTCCATATACCGGCCTGCTGACAGCTGGCACTGTAATACTTGCAATATGTGTATCATGAGGCGCGACCACCACTGTGCCTTCTTCTCTCGCTGCATCGGACTCAAGAACCGACGTTACTACGTCGCCTACCTAGGCTACTTAATGGTCGCCATGACATACTCAATCTTCTACAACTATTACTACATATCTTCGAAGTTCGACAACTACGGTTTCATATTCTCCATACTGCGTATCTTTAACCCGTTCCTACGATTCATAGTTGGTTACCCGATGGAGATGAATGATTTGTTCGCGCTACTGTGGATTATGAATGGAGGATTGATGATCTGGTCCTCCACTTTGTTCCTGTATCACATGAGGAACGTGTTCAGGGGAGCCACAGTTCACGAAGCTCGTTCGCTTGGCATCAGAGAAATAGATTGGACAAACTGGAAGGGTAAAGTTGTGGAAGTTTTTGGAGTTAATTGGTTCTGGGCTGTGCTGTGCCCGTTTGTATATAGTCCTATCCCAGAAAGGAAGTTAGAATAAATTGTATGTAGTAATGACTTTTGTTTAATTCGTTACGTAGATGGAAACATAGCTCCGTGGAATATAAACAAGTTGCGATTGGACTGCGGAAGCGTAGAGGAGTGCTTACCCGTTCGACCCAAGATTTTTCTATCCAATAGGTATTTTGCTCCATTCATCCCAAAACATTAGATTCAAGTTACCCGTTCTACCCACACCTACTTATTTCTAATTTCTATTGTTTGAATTCAAATAAATGACACAGTGAAACACTAAAAAAGCAGGGTCATTAGACAAAAAATGCAGAAATTCATTATAAATATTTTTATTATTAAAATGAGTCTTGTTCAGATATTAGTATAATAAGAAAAACAATGGTAATCCTTACCGTTTTTAATTGGATTATCTATTTTACATAAAATAAGTTCTCCTTCTTAAATTTATCTAGGAATTACACGTGCACTCGTTTGAAGAGATCATAAACTATTTTTACCTCCTATTGTAGTTACAAAATCTGAAGTTACTGTGAGTAATAATATCATCAAGTTCGATTTTTTATAAATATTACGGTGTCTGTACTATTTAAAATACACTGTGACTCAGATTTTTGCTTTGGGTAGAATGGGGCATATGTTTTGGGTTGAACGGGTAAAAATTGGGTAGAAAAACCTTGGGTCGAACGGGTAAGCACTCGCGTAGAGTAACCGTAGGGAGTTGGCAATGCAATGGTAATGTAATGAATAGGCAATTTTTTTTTTCCTGTTTATTTTTATTTTCTTTTTCAATCATTTTATTACAGCTACTGTCGAAGTCACTTGATTTTAGGCTACAATTATACTATTTTTTAAATTGTTTAAAAACGTGATAAGTATATAATCTTTGATAAGAAAGTAAATTTAATTTAGTTGTGATTACTTACAGATCTTTTTACATAATAATCTTAAGCATTTGTCAGCAGAGTAGACAATATCTCCAAAAATAGCTAACTAGATGACACTACATACAAGGGGTCCTTGTTGCCCAATAGTTGTTCAACGTAAAATATTGGGTCAGTGACCATAATATTCGTCAGTGTATTCCTAAGGACGGGCGACGTAACGGTTGCGTAAGGCGGCGGCGCGCGGCATTCTAATGGCCAGGAAATGGGTAAAGCGCCAAACACCTAGCAAGGAGTTTGTGCTAATCGTTAAATCAACTGAAGCCCGGGTTACACTAAAGCAGATAATAGAGGATAGACGTCTGTTGGAAACGATATAATGAATAAACCAACCCAAGGTTTACTTACCTTTCTTCACTTATCTTTGCTCCATTTTGGTTTTGTGCAACCCGGGCTTATTTATAAAGGATTTGTTATATTCTAGGTTCGTTTTAGCAGACAAAGCGTAAACAATGTTGTGTCTTCGTTTCAGTCTGAAGAGAATATTCATAATTGAGTCTCTTATTATTGTTACTAGTCTGCTAAAACGTTTTGTAATTTGAGAATAAATACAGACCAACCCATGCATTAACCATTTGTTCTAAAGAAGCAATGTTGTAAACCTATAATACAAATATTGCAAATATTCTAAACTTTTAAACACGATCAGATATTTCTAGACTGCGAAAACCATTGAAAATCAACTCAAACGGCCAGAGGCTCATTAGATCTAGATAATAGGTTTTAAACGAGCGAGAAGTCTAATCATAATCATTGACTAACGCTAAATCACTTCTAGTTTCTGCTTTTACACAATTTTATAAGCGGATGGAGATAGCCTTGGTACGATTTCATAGATTGTAATATTACACAAAATTATCAATATTTAAGATTTAAATTTATTCGTGCAGTAAATGAGCCATCTGATCCAACACAACTCATCTTGTCTTGAATAACAAGTAGGTGCAGAGTAAATTATGAAACGATATTTTGTTTAAATGATGGTTGAAATGATGATGATAAATCACGGGTGTCGATAAACCAGTTTTGTGTTATATACAGAAGAAAACAAAGGGCAGCACCGTTGTTCGGCTAGGCGACATTAATGGTACTGTTAATTAGTATTTGGGTCAGTATTGTCCCAATTGTCGCTTTAATACTGTACCAACTTACTGGTATCAACAACCCGTTCCAACCACTAGTCATATACTCTTTAAAAGTTCAAGGATCAACGGGTAATAGGTTTTATAACAAAAGTGAGCCCAAAACAGATATTTCCAACGAAGTTCTAAATAATAAATAAGGAAAACACCATTATCGCGCGGGAAAATCCACCAACAAAGCTACACGCAAAAACAAAGTTCTAGTCTATTTCTCTGTCAGTATACAAATAGACCAAAATCCATAGAATACTTTTCCTCTATGTCAACAAAAAGCAGTATCAACCTGCAGTTGTGTAACTGTCCGGCGCACGCGTCGGTCACAGCCTACGTGCCAGTTAGTACTGCAGAATGATAGCACCGTTACATTATCCGTTACTGTGGCACGGCCGCGGCGACCACTTATGAAATAGGGCTTAGAACTTTTTGTAAAGTAAGCAGGCAATACATTTATTTATTTTATTTATTTATTGTATAGGTACATGTACAATTTATAATGTTAAGCTTAGGTGGTAGGTTGCTTAAGGTAAGTACATACATGTACCCTGTAAGGGCACATTGTTATCTAAGAATATCTTTCAGATAATTGCTGTTCAGATTTTTCCTTTGTTTATGACTTCTTGGCGCAGCGGGCAAAGGTCTGCCTGTGACCCAAGAGGTTGCGAGATCGGGTTCATCAAATATTTCAACGATCTGCAAATATTCGTAATATATATAAAAAGTATCTATATTGATGTTGCTGTGTGTGAATTATCTAGGAATATTTATTTATTGGTTTTTATTAAACAATCTTTATATTCTCTTACTTTACTTCTAATTTTAAAACACCTATAAGTACACCGACTTTGAGCTTTCTAAAGTTTTTAACATACCACTAACCCCTAGTTATAAGCTTGATAACACTAAATATTAATGCACTTTAACTAAATAAAATGAATTATACGGTATTAAATGTTGTTAAATAAAAACCACCAACATAATTCAACTGCCCATCCACCATTTTCTTTCAGTTGTGAAACGAAGCTCCATTATCGAGAGAAAGGACAAACTCGTGCGCAACTCAAATGTCGTCGGCTCGCCGTGAGCTGTGAGATGATCGATGGGCAGTTGAGAGTACTTGAGAGTGTGCATGATCAACCGTGAGAAGATTACTTACCTGTTCCTTCATCAGGTTGAGTACTCATTTTTAAACTAACCAAAAGACGATTCGAGTAAAACCGATACAAGTAATACAAAATGCCATATTTCCCGTTCAATTAAGTAAAATGATTATTTACTTAATTATTTTCATGGTAAATATAAATTTATATTTTCCCATTTCTCCACTGCGCTGAGCCAATTTTATGTTAGCTGTAAGCATTCTTTCAAAAATGCTTTTTATAATAACTCCGTAATCACGGATTTACCTTAGCTGTTAACATGTAATAAAAAATCCTATTTATAACAACTCAGTGTTTTAAAGCTTCTCATTTGCTAATAAATACACCTTTCGACTCTAATCCTACGATAATTTCTGAATTTTCTGATCATTAAATATTCAATTCAAGAGTAGTTCGCACCTGACTCATAATTAAATTGCCTAGTTTAAACCGATTACAGCACTGTCCAAACCACTTCGACATTACCGGGCGATACTCCTTTCGCCACAATACCGTGAGAAAACCGTAATTGCTAAACGAACAGAACAGACTCAATTAGTTCCTAATGTTAGTTACATTTCCTCGAAGCCTTGATGACCGGTTGGGTACGGTAACAGTTATGTAAGATTGTAATCGATCATATTTCAAGAGTTCAAAGATTGATGGTTCGTGATGTATGAAGATTTGGGTCACTCGATCATAAGGTTCTTTTTGCGTTCAGATGACATGAATAGACTTAATTTGAACTTCGAATCACGACTGTGTGTTGTCTTTAATGAACCCTAATGTTTACTTTATGCACAAATTGCCTATAGTAAGTATGTGTAAGTATTACATTAAAATCGCCCCTATCGTCTTATCAAAATTGACCGTATCTAGAAAAAAATATTTGTCAATATTTGGAGACAGATTGGCTGCGGGATTCCTCACGATATTTTCCTTTACCGTCAAAGTCCGTATATAAAACTCACATCACATTATATAATTGGAAAAAAAATAGAGGTAAAGGACGAGGTTCGAACCAACAACTTTCGGAATGCCTCCCAATTAAGCTAACACTGTAGTCTTACATATATCTACCAAACTATAAATTGTAATAATTTGATATAACAATAAAACAATTACCTACTATAATGCTACACATAATTTATTATTAATATTGCACTGAGCAATAATCGTACATAAAAACAATTGCGTTAGTAAATAACTGTATTAAAACTAGTATTAAATTTATTAATTTATTACGTAAAGTTAAGTGTAACAGGATAGAAACTCGCGGAAATGGTCGATAACCTACTACAGTAATATAACATGGCGTTCGAGTAACTTTCTATCGCGTATGGGCATAGATTCAAGATATTAGTTAGTGTGTAATACTTCCTACAGTTTTATTGCCACGTAGGTTCGTATTTTGGTACCCACAATCAAATCTAACACGTCTGATAGGGTCTTAAAGTTCTAGAATTGAAAACAAGCGCATCGTAAGTAAGCTCTTCTAACGTAATCGACTCTATAAATAAATAAATATTGCTGGACAAATCTAACCCCGTGGTAAGCGCGAAGCTTGTGTTACGGGTGTTAGATATCTTATAATAGTTATAATACATAATGGAGTATACTTACGATATATTTATTACATGTACATAGATAACACCCGGAACAAATATTTGCAGATACGATTCAGTAAGGTTTGCTGAGTGATAGAATCAAGCCGATTTCTTCCGAATTATTAAAAATGCTTGTTATGGGTTATGGGATCACGAACCCATGGTTTCAGGGATAGTGGGACCACGAGTCATAGTGAGTCAATCACAGTGGGACCACGAGTCACGAGCACGACCCATATTCTAAGAGTAATGTGACGTAATCTGACAACTCTGAGAGAGAAATAAGAAGCTTTCTTCTTTTTTCATTTAGCTATTTAAGATTTAATGGATATTATATATAACCAATTCTACAATGCGTTAACTCAGAAGAGTTCGCTAGTAAGTGTCGCCAACTATGCTTCGTATCGTACCCATATTTAAAAGATTAGGGTTGATAATATAATGGTGGTCAAAAATAATACCCACTTATACTTTTTATAAAAAAAATATTTAATTCAAATTTTGTCGCTATAGCAGAGCAACTCTGCGTCGGGTGTTACCCCGTTTTTATAAAACCTACATAAAGATTTTTCCGTGAATCAACTTGCGTATATTAAATTCTAAGAATTTGCATAGCTGTTTACAACCGACAAACACGTTATGTAGATATATATACGTAGATGTGCCACATGGCCAGATATTAATCAACAGGAAATACATATTTATGGAATATTATGTTGCGTAATTATAATAAAGGCACAGAACTTAATGCAAATTTCTAAAATATTAAAGAATTTAAATTAAAAATCGAAAGTGTAATGGAATATCAAATTATGTTTATAAATTAGAAGCACGTGGTCGATTTTAATTGGTTTTTAATACAGTATAATGGTAAATGAATATGATGGGTTGTATTAGAGAGACCGGTGCCTAGTAAGGACCTAAAATGTGTTGTGACCATGATGATATAGAAAATCCTAATAATTAAAATATAAATAGCATAGTAAATAAAACAAGTTTTTGATTTAAATTCAAATAAGTTTTGTGTTTGGAAAGAATGTAACATACTTATAAAAATTCATTTCCTCATAAAAGATTATAATGTTATACATTTTTATTGTTTCAATAAAACTTTGAAATCCATTCCAAATAATTATATCTTTCTAATTATTTATTATTAAATAAAAAAACGTTATAGACAAATTACAATTCAAAACAATGCAACAACAGACAAACAGACTGACTCACCCACCTGTCCATCGCCATTGTTTTCTGACATTTGATCTACAATAATCGATCCAATATTGATCATATCGATCGCTAACAATGCTATCGACACGTTGCGAAATGGTTACGAGGCGATGAGTTTGATTACGAGTAATTGATAAATTGGGCAATGGCGCATTGATCGATCGGCTACGACTGAATCAGTTAATCGATATTTGAAACAACACGCTGAAATCTTTGCGGAAGTGTTTGAGTTTTGCTAATTTTGCGGTACTTTTCTCCAGTCTTTAAGAAAAACGACGATAAATTAGACTTAATTAATCTTTTGTGCAGTTTTTGTATGAAAGACTTACAAACATCAATTCATGCTCACAATATTTCGCGTTTAAGATAAGAAAATATTTACCATATTTGTCTTAAATTCCTCTACAATGTTTAAACCGAGTCAAATCACAATTTTCTTCCGCATTTACAACAAAGGTTAGCAAGAAACAATGTAAGTATCTGTAGGCATATCTTTAAGAGACGTCTTTGTAAGGTTGACATGACATTTTGATAACATCTAAATATACTTGCTTGGAGAAATTTCACTATATGTACGGAAAACAGGATATTTTCACTGCCATTTAAAGACTCGTTTAGTAATTGCTATTAGAGAGCCCTTACTACGAAACTACGATCTCTGTGAGCGGGCGATGGTCCGTCTTCGATGCATAGGCTAGCGGGTTCGAAATGTACGAGAAGTATAAAAATACTGAAAAATATATTCTTGATAAGAACAAAAAACTGAAACGGACAAAGTAACTTGGGTTATTCGTCCTTTTGCCAGAATCACAATGTTTATTTAACTTTAAACAGGGAAAGCTGGTAATTTCAATGTCGTGATAATATTATTTCTGACGAAACTTACCTTATTATAGTAAAGTATGGAGTAAGAGTAGTTCAATTATTACATCACTTACCAAATAGGTGCTAGCTTAAGATTCTCGAGATTTTAATGTTAATCGAAGTAATTACCTGAAAATAAAAGAACAAAATATAAGTGTTGTCAATCAAATAGGTTCTTGATAGTAATAGTAAATGGAACGTAAGTAAGAAGATATTTATAACTAAAAATCTCATGGATACAACATGACGTGATCATCATCATTTCAGATGATGGAGAAGGACACGTATAAAGTCAAGCGAATTAGTTGGTAATTCATAAAATAACTAGCTTTTCGCACTGCGGCTTCGCCCGCGTTTTACACATTCGCGCAAGTTCTGGAGTTATAGCGTCAGGAAGGAAAACCCGACTTAATTTTATATAGTAGATGATCTTGTGAACTCTTACGATTGATAATGTCAGGAAGTAAACATTAAATAACTCCAAAATCCACATTACACGTAACATCCGATCCCACGGTTTGAAATTATCATCATTATCATCATCATCACAATGGACCATTTCGTGACGGGTAATGCAAGCAGTAATGCATTGTTCAATGTGCTTTCTCTTCGCGATTCTATACGGCGTATGCGAATTATTATTCGGATTTTTTATTTTATTTCAACAAGAATTTAGTCCTGTAAATACAATCAATCAATTAGGTATAAGAAAATTTACTTTGGAGTCAAGAAATAGACAACTAATCGTTTATTTTCATAGTTTTTAATTATTTTTAAAACTCCTAGATTGCATGACCAACTAATCTGTTAATTTGATTGAGGAAAATCTAGCTGTCATCACCAACCTTTGGAGTATTAATCTTTATTAAGCCTTAGCGGACATTTTGTCAGTCTAATATTCATAAATACAAATAATCTTAGCATACCAAATTATAGAATCATAAACATTAATTATGTGCCTATTAACTAAGAGCGAGCTCGTTGATGTCTTTTGTTTGAAAAAGAGCTCGTAAGAAATAATTAATTATAATTACGTAAATTCTTCACTAAGTATGTGCTCAAGGTAATATTACGCTTAAATTATGTAGTGTTACTGTAAAAAACACAGGATTATTATGCATTACTTCCTGAATCTTTTCAATATTTACATTTCGGTTTTATAATATAAAATAATGTAAATTATTACGTGTATTGTGTGAAATAATAAAAATAGTCTGAACTTTTAAGGAAAGGGATTGTATATGGAGGACTTGACTCAAATTTTTTGTGTAATAATTATGATTTTATCGCGGGATATTTTTCGCGATTTGTTGGTTTTTGAGTTTGCGTTATTTCGGCGCCATGATCACGAATAAACTAAAGTTGCAAGATTGTTGTTGCAGTCATTGGCAGACAAAGCAGTCTACCCACTTTCTCAGTCTTCTAATCACACGACCAAGTTATTATGAATTACATGTTCAGAGTATACCTACTAGTATATATTATATCTACCTATAGTCGGTGTAGCCTAAAAAATCTTGCTGTCTCGCTCAGCCTTTTATCTGGCAGAAAGTCAGAGAAAGAAAAAGCACTCATTAGGTACCATTCATTAAATTTTCTAAGCACTTGAGACGATGCTAATATGTTTTTATCTATTATTTTTATATATTATTATTAAAAAATATTTAGCAGGGCATCAATGCACCATTTAACACGAATCGCGGGGTCAAAGTAACCAACCGTGGCTTGTGTTTTTTTACTGTAATCACTATACAAAAAATAGATATAATAGAACAGCCAGATTACGTCAATAAAAACCCATTTTATACCGATTATTATAATAGTTTTATTTAAAAAATATGCTACGTTATACGTATCCTACATAAAAATATGCTACATATGCTTATATGATTTACCGCTTTATACCCATGTTTTCTCAACCTTCGTTGGGCTACTACGACTTTTTAAAAATAAAAGCATAAAAATCGGCCTAGCCGTTCTTTGAGTTATAAAGTTAGAACGAAAAATGGCATTGATTTTTATATACATAGATTACGATATATATTGTAAAAAATATATGAATTAATACTCGGTACAAACGAATATTTTCTTAATTCTGAGTGCGCCAGTGATTTCGAGCGCACTGTGGTCTATGAGCCGGTCACGTTTAGGATATTTTGACATGGTGCGCGATGTTTTGCGGTGATTTGCAGGCTTTTTTCTAAGGGAATTATACAATCAACGTTTTCTTACATAATAAGTAGCCTCGTTGGCTAATGGGTTTTTGATTTAACCCAAAATGTATGGAAAATGTTTATGAAATTATGATTGTCCTAAGTAGTCTTATTTCTATCAGCTGCGCCATAAATAGCTGGTGTTTAGAAGAATACCATACTACCACCTCATATCTATTTTGTCAAAGCGGCGACAGAGTAATTTATAAACCAGAAGTCGGGCTGCTCCGTCGTTCCATGTACTGTCGTTATACAAATTCCCCCAAGGTTCTTTAAAACAAATAAAAATTAATTCATAATTATTTATGAATGTAATTATTCATTTGAATTAAGCACTTAATGTGTGAAACACACATTAAGCGATTTTCCGTAACACGTTGTGCACGTGTTTATAGTTTCTGTAAGTAACTTCATGCGCTGACTTTGTTTGTGTGGGTCAGGTGGTAAGTTTGATTTACAACAATAATAGTATTAAGTAGTGGTTTAAAATTCAAGAAAAATAATAATAAATAGAGTCATGAGCCTTATTTCGAACTTCGAACGGCCAGAAGACGAAATATGAAAAATAAATGGATTAGAACCTGAATTATTAGAATCGTTACTATACCTTCCTACTATATTTCAATTAATAATAATAATAAATATATATTTTCATTGTTCGAAACTCAGGCACTATAATACGCCTTTATATGTTTGACTTCAAAGCTTTTTTTTATTTCAAAATAAAACTATCGTTTCCGAGTTTCGTTCTTTTACTAAGATCCTTTTAAACAGTTGCTTTACTAGATATATTTCAATACAGAACAGACAAACAGATATACGTTCGTTTGATAATACAATGTATCAGTAAGGATGTAAGGGATCAATAATTAATTATTTGCACAATCATAGCTAACATCAACAATAATCATTTCTGTGATGATATCTTCACGTGATTATAATGATGTTTGTTTATTCAAACACATGAGCGAAAACGTGATTAATGTAATGTTTCTCTCTACAACCACATTTTTGTTTATGCGGACGAATACATCAAAAATAGTCAACAAAAACTAAATCAATTCAAATACACACAAAGATAATAACATCACTTATCTACTTTCATACGTACAAGCCGGTTTTTTAATAACATGATTTCATAAGCGCATAATTAACACGCAGATTTATTAAACAAACTTTCACTTAAACTTGCGGTACTCATTAATTTTTGTGTAATGTTAATGTATGAGTTTAAAAGTTGCTAGAGTTGTAAGAGCCAATAAAATACAACCTTACATAAACGTATTAGTTTTCTAATTTTAAAGGCTTTTAGGCAAGTAATTATAAATCCTCAAAAAAGTTTAAGGCCGCTTTTGCTCGGCTTGGCGAGAACAGTGCCTTTCCTCTAATTTTTTTAAAATACTTGATAGTATCATATTTCCCTACAAAAATAACAATTAAAATCAATCAAACCATTATTCCATTATCTATCCACGAGTATCATCACAACGAACACTTGCTAAAAAACCTTCATAACTTTTTGTGAACTTTTTTTGAAGGAACGTGACTGAGATTATTCATTGAAGTACAAAAAGTTGGTTTAACCTTATGTTTAACTGCGGCATCACGGCCGCGCTAAACAATGCTTTAACTGTATGGTAACACGGTTGGTTAGCGTTTGGATCGGTATACGCACACAGAGCGGATAAATCCGCTTTATTTATTTATTAATTAGCCACACAAAAGACAACACACAAATTTTCAAAGCTCAAATATTTAAAAAACGAACCAACTGTTATGCGCTGTTTTGTCAACTAAATCAATTTATATTATGTATTAAAGTTTTTTTCTGCATTATCTAAGTTTATGCCTAAATGCTCACTATCGTAAAACGGCTACAAGTTATAAATGTTTCATCATTTTAATCAGTTGTTTCAGCTGAATATAGATAGATATCCGCTAAATTAATCCGCTAAAGGTGCATACAAACCACTGTTACTGTTTACGAGTATTACGTAAAGTGCGCTCTTTGCATCGATTGACCTGAATTCAATATGGACGTGTGCGTATGCGCAGCGTTATGTTATTCATATTTTATAGTAATTTTAAAGCCGGTTATAATACTGTTGCATTTTCGCAATAATTTTGTTTCTTTAGTTGAAACTAATTGGGCCTTAATTTAAACTTCTTAATTACCTAGAATAACTATTATTTTATTATATGTTATCTATACTTATAATAAATCTGTAAGGGTCGGTCATGGAGTTACTTACGTTTGTTTTTAGATTTTTTCTTTAAGTATGGTACACCACTGTCTGTATATTTATAACTGTCCAGTCCATACATAGGTTGCCTGGAAGAAATCGCTTACAGCGATAAGGCCGCCCATTGTACTCCAAATGTTTTAGTCTTAAGTTTGTATTGTATTTTTATATTTATGTGGTGTACAATAAAGTATATTCTATTCTATTCTATTCTATTCTATGTTCCTCCATAACTCTTAAAACAATCGTCCGAATTTGATGAAATTTGGTAGATAAACATTTATCTGATGTCTGAGTCACAGGGTAGGCTATTTAAATTCTTGGTCGAGTTATGATAAGACGTGACCCCCCATACAAACTTAATTTTGCGTATTTTCTGCAGAACAATATAAAACAGCAACATTACTCGTATGTTCGTTCAAAACCAAAAAGGAGGTTCTATATTCAATTATTATATTTTTTTGGATAAAAATCGTACAATTATAGTTATATACATAATTCTAATCTTATAGGCGGCACAGTAGGCGTTACAGTACGTCGATCATTACTAGAACTTAAATAACAAAACATTAAAAAACATCGATAAATATAATAGTATCGCTGTAGGGTGCGATTGATCGCGAATTGATCGAATCACGACGATTCGCTTCCGCGTTTCTGTATTGTTGAATAATTAGATGTTGAATTATGATGCCGGATCATATCTATGTGAATTATTGCTAAGCTTCATCATTATCTTATCAGTAGGTACATCTAGTGTAGAACGTTTTCCTTGAAATGCGGAATCAAGAAAAAGCACGTAATAAAATGGACATCGATTTTTAGTAGACGAATAAATAAATATTGCCGGACAATTCACACAGTAACTTCTAGTCCCGTGGTAGATAGATTTAGGACAGGTACCTTTAAACTATTTGGTTTTTTAATCGTTCCGCATTTTTTCACGATAGCTCAAATGCGCTATATATTTCGGACGTTTAATTGATTATATTAAATAAATTTAATAATAAAATAACTTTTTAAACGATCATGGTGAAACCGTGTTAAAAAATTACAGGAAAAAGGAAAACATTTAAAAATGTAAAGCATGGTATGTTACCCGTTTCGTGTTTTAATATCTGGGAATAAGTCAAGTATGCCTTGTCTTGACTAACTTCTTTGACCAAAAAGTCTTGGACTAAGAAGTTTGTCTTCTATGCCTTAAAAATGCATACGCCAGATGATACCAACACAACCTCTATAGAGTACATCAATCTAAGTTATTCACCGCATACAATACTAACTTTTTATTAATTACACAAACACTTCCCATACCATATATAGATCACAAAAACACTATGGAATCCGAATAAAGCCCATTAGCGTGGGCGTCGTATGTTCCCAAATACTTTCCGAAGGTTGAAACAAGATGTAATTAATACAAATCAAATAATTTAAGATAAATTGGTGCGGGCCTTTATTCAATTATTTGTATGACCCGAGGCCCAAACGTAATTGTTCCGGCGAAGGTACATAATGGATTGGATAATAATTCTCACGGGCTATATGTATATCCATCTATATATAGCCCTAATGGTAAGTTGGGTAGTATGTCATTATTATGTTGTCTTAGGATTTTTCATTTAGTTACAGTTTTGTGATCTATACTAATAATAAACCTGTAAGGGTCGGTCATGGAGTAAGTTAGTTTGTTTTCAGAGATGTGTATAAAGGCTCAATATTATGATACTAAAACTAATTTGACGATTTTAAGTTTATTTTTTCGGTATGTATTGTATCATACTCCACAACTCTTAAACCAATGATCTGAATTTAATTATATATTTTAGATTAGATTAGATAAAGATTTAGACGTCTGTGACACAGACAGTATTTTATATTTTATCTGCTGTCGCTGGTAAATGATGAATGAGGTTTCCAAATTTAGTACCGGTAGGTAGTTGAAAAGCATAGTTTGCCGTGAGTCTTACGAAATTTCGATGTAAGGATACTTCAGCAATATTTATTCCATTATAATAGGAACATAAAAACATGAGGTGTTTCAAGACAGATCACTCAACATTAACATTTGAAAGTCAAAGGATCTAACCTTTCTTGACCTAAGCATCATGAGAATCTTAATTGTCTTCAATACAATGACAGTAGGTACCCGAGATGAACTTTGGAGCGTCTTTTTACCGCCGATGTGTCGCGGCAAAAACACGTCATTGTCTGATTGATGTGTTTTGCAAAAAACTTAGCTAATTAGTTATAATCTCAGGCCTCAATATCATCATTCGCAATCGGATTTCGCTCATCGCTCATGTGTAGCTGTAAGATAATAATAGCCTTTATTGTTTTAAATTAAGTGAGATTATAAATAATGAGAAGAAAAATTATATAATTACATTTGTTACTTACAAAAGTTATTTTGTGAATAAAAAAATTAAAAAAAAGTCGTTAATTTTCTAGTATTAAGATGGCTTAAGTGAGTCAATCAAGTAAAATAATGAATAATTATGCGGTGCATTTTCTTAGGAAAATTTGGAAAATGCATTGCATAATTTCTATTTGTTGAGACTTCAATGAATCCGATATATTAAAACATGTATTTTAAAAATAAACTCAGTGATATTTTTAAGTTATTTGCCCACTTCAATCCCAAAAACATCTCCACAGCCGTGAAGCACCGGCCATAGACCCCACGGGTACAAAAAGGTGTTTGGACCCGCAAAAACTTCAAGGTTAATATTTGCAAGTTGGGTGTAGGATGGGCAATATTTTGAGGACTTAACGACTTGATTTGGGTTTCAAACCAGCTTTTAGAATTTTAGTCAGGTTAGGAGAGACTTGAATATTAATCTGTTGAGAAAAATGCCAAAACATTTAGTTAATATAAGGCTTTTGGTTTTTGATTTTTGTTTTGAAAATTATTACTGTTGGTGGAAACTTTTCAGATATTTTCTATCTTAGATTTTATTTTTTAGGAGTTGTTTACAAATATTATACACGAAAATGATAAGAATTAAACCACTAACACGTGCCATGTAAATTCTAAAACAGGTAGATGTGATACTCCAATAGTTTATGGTCACACATTCTTACAAAACAGTTAATTATGTAAAAAGTTGTGATGCCAATGTTTATGGACATACCTGTTAAACAAGTTATTTCGCTATTAGTATTCTTATAACTTTTCTATCGCAAAAGATGCATAATGTAACTGTATCGCTCGTATTTTGGAGATTATAATGCTTACGTCATTGTTACACATAATTAAGTAAAAGTTCGTAAAATTTATTTGCGTTGAATAAATACTTCTAGATAAAGTTGTATTTTTATGTTTATGTTTTTTGCTGTGCTTAAGTATGTAAATACTAAAGACACTGAGGGTGTTTTAATAGAACCTCGTAAATAGATGAGCTCTCCTGTACAGAAAGTATTACATAATTAACACGCTCAAAGCTCACTTAACACTATCTGTGCTCGTGACACACGCTATCTACGGCACGGTGGTACTTGGGCATTGAATGTGTTAAAATATATGTAATGTACCTATGTAATGTAATGTCTTGACGATCAATCTCTAATATTAGCTATTATGAGAATAGTGAATAGAGCAAAGAGAAACAACTTCGCAAGTACTACTTAACCTCGCATAAATCAGTTATTTGTTGTATAATTTACAACAAGTATAAATCACGATAATTTTCGTATCAGTGCGTAACAAAGCCTTTTGTCAGTGAAACTACTGTGCACAGTTAGAAATCCTGACTATGGCAGACTTCACTTAATTTACAACTTTCAAAAGCGTCTTAATTTAATAATTTTATGATATTAAAATCTAACGTACTGTGTTTGATGAACTTCGGTATCAAACAATCGATTATATTTTTATGACTTAATTAAATATACAGTTCAATTGAATACATGGATTCTTAGCCGAAGCTATATTACCGGAACTTACGCTATACTACTATTCATATTAAAATATAACTTGTATACTTCATTATAAATATGAATCTGCCTGAAAACAAGAACCTAGGTAAAGAGGATAGAGTTTATTGTCTGCTTTACTTGTTTATGATACCACAAAATACAAAGTTAAGTAGTTAAGCCACTGCTGGGATTTCGGTCTATATTATAATTGCATAATTGTCAGTCCGTTCGTCCGTCTGTCGTCTGCATCCGTTTCCTCTGGCGGTTATAAATTCAGATAATTTGCGTTTCCATAATATCCTCAATAATTTATATAATTGGTACTGATATAATGGATGGGCTATAAATAGAAGCTAATTTAGGGTATGATTAGCGAAATTTTAATTCAATTTGATTTTTAGGGTTCCGTAGCCAAATGGCAAAAACGGAACCCTTATAGATTCGTCATGTCCGTCCGTCCGTCCGTCCGTCCGTATGTCACAGCCGTTTTTCTCGGAAACTATAAGAGATATAACGTTGAAATGTATTGGTAAGTAGATGTATTCCGTGAACCGCATTAAGATTTCAGAAAAAAATTGAAAAAAAAATCATAAAATTTGGGGGTCCCCATACATAGGACTGAAATTTAAAAACTTTTTTTTAATCCAACCCATACGTGTGGGGTATTTATGAATAGGTCTTCCAAAATCATAACAATGTTTTTAACACCATTTAATTCTAAACTTAATAGTTTGGACGTGAGACTCATCCAAAGTGGAAAACAGAGTGTCCCCCCCCCCCTCTAATTTCTAAACTAGGAGGATGATAAATCTAGAAAAAATATATATTGTACATAACCATAAAAACTAACAACGAAAATTGGTTTGAACGAAATCTATCAAGTAGTTTTTTTATAATACGTCATAAACTATTTCATATAAACAATTGCTGCGGAAGCCTACATGGGCGAGTCCGACTCGCACTTGGCCACTTTTTGCTTTTAAATGAGTTCAGTTTAAAAGAGCAGTCTTTCTCTTTCTAATAAAATGAATTAAACAGCACAAAATGTAACTAATTAAACTTACAATAAAGATACTAATGTTATCTCTTCTTCTCTCACGTTGTAAACTAGCCTTCCATTTTCGGAACTAATCTGTCCTTTTGTTGAGCCTTCAGCCAATAAATTAACGATTGTTTTAAACTATTTGCTTTGTGAAGTGACCTCCAAGTCTGAATACTTGAAGTTCCCACAGATGAGGTGGTGTTTGGTAGTTTGTGTTAGTATATTGATATAATGGTATTCTTATTAGGTATATATATACTCTTTTAAATTAAAAAAAAGCCTTATTATTATTATTTATTTAATTAATTAGCACGACATAATTATCATCTACACTAATTACAATACAATACAATACAATACAAAAACACTTTATTGTACACCAAATAATACGTATATTGTAATTAATACGAAACAAAAACATAAAATAGAACAAATCAAAACATTGATATTAATTAGTTGTAATTAGTTAATAAGTATCTTTGATTAATTAGTTGTACAATAGAATCATACGCTGAGCCTCATTTATACTTTTACGAGTATCTTTTAAATTATTGAAGAATACTTTAGAATCAGAATGTTGAACAAATATCGAAACTTTATATCTTATCTAACTTGCGGTTTGTCTCGATCATTACTATTATCTCTAGGTCCACTAATTGTTTGTTCTATTGTGAGCCGACTCGACCTTAGCCAAATTAACAGTTTAAGGTAACCTTCCGTTTTGACGAGACATGGAGGAAATTCACAGCTTCTATTCTTGTTACAAGAGGTCAAGATCATGCCTGTTGCTAGTTCTATTTACATAATTAAATTAAGGCTTTTATCCGTACTTTATCCATACTATAGACCTTATAATAATTTAGTAAGTACCTAAAGTAGGTAAGTAATAGTATCACCCCCAACCCCAACTCTCCAAAATATACTTAAAGCTCACATAAGATGTGTTACATCAATGTATGGCCTAAGGATAACACATAGTTGTAAACGCTATTTTTTATGGAACTTTTTTTGACACTTGTTAGGACTCAAATTAAAATCAACTCACATTTTAAACTAGCGGACACAATACCATAAAATAACATAACGAATTAAAATTCAATAGTCGTAAAGAATGTGTGGAAAGAGACAATTTGAACTTAGAACACATCTACACATTATGAACGTATGTTTTAAAACATAGATTTTTATGTATCTAAAAAACAACACCACTCTTCGTTGTTATTTTAGATCTCAAGAATGGCTGGGCCAGGTGCTTATGGTTTTAAAATAGTCGTAGTAGCCCAGAGAATGTTTAAAGTTTAATGTTTAAAAGGTGAGAAAACATAGGAATAAAGCAAGAAGCCGCGTTCGGGTCAGCTAGTAATAATATAATAACAAGTCTTCTGTAGAATAACGCGATTGTTATTATGGTAAAACTGATAGTAGGTACATTGTATTTTTATATATATAATTAGTTTAACCTTGTAAATTCGTGATTTAGCTCCCAACTGTGATGAGTTTCTTCACCTGCTAATTACGAAGATCGTGTCTGTTCAACTATTCAGATTTTTGTTTAAGTTTTTAGTCATTTTCGTGAAGGGATTATTTGTAGACCTTCGCTAATGTTTGTATTAAAGGGTTTCTAAGAACTAAGATTGTGAATCAGATAAACGTAATTATTATGTAGGCTTCTATAAGGCTCGCCGACAATTCGGACAGTTTATTTGGCCCAATTATGGCCAATAGTCACTGATATTTTTATTTATTTTGTTGCGACAATTAGGACCGTTTATAACGTTGTAGAAATATTAAAGAGTTCAGTGATCGTCGTATTACTCGAAGCACCAGCTGACAAAAATAGAGATATTATATTTGCATGTATCATCATCATCAGACTTTTAGTTTTGTGACGCCTGACATATTTTCTGTTTGTATATAGACCTCGATGTTAGCAGCACGGATTGACATGATAGTCTATGTTTATTTCTATCTATAGCACTGTGGCTCTAACTAATTTACAATTGTACAAAATAAGGCCGGCGGGTTGGGCCGCCGGGCTGTGCCGCCGGGCCGCCGGCTTTGGTGTGTAGAGCGCTTTATAGAACTTAACATTTAAAACGTTAAAATGCAACTGGACGCAAAGGAAGTCATTAAAACCTATGAGTGAAATAGCCACAAGTCATAGCTTTAGGGTAAAGATTAGTTTTGGTTGGTAAATATTAAGTTGGTATTGCAACAGCGCTCATTTTAATTAATCATCGCAGATCTAGATTTGCTCAACTCGTTGCGAAGTGTTCCGAAACGCTTTCTGGTACTGTTGGATGCATTATCTAATGCATTTCAAGTCTGCATTCAAATTCTTTTATTTATATTTTTATATTCATTTTATTCATAGTAGGTAGGTAGTTTTTGGCAGAAACATATTGTAATTAGATTTAAGCCCATGTAATTACAACTCTATTCTTTTAATAAGTATATCATTTATGTTATTTGTAACACAAATATAAAACTCTCTTAACCTAAGTTTAAGTAGAGCATCCATTTAATATTTAAAAACAGATTTCTGTCGCTGAGTGTATTTAGTAATGTTCCGGAGGCATTTCCTCCGTTGCTCAATTTGTTTATCTAGTTTTTGTGGAGTTGCTTCATTCGGAAACCTGACGCTAATTTGTATATTGGTGTAGTGGAGGGCTTTCTATTCGAAGGTCGCGAGTTTGAAATACTCGTAGATATCCACCCGAATTACCACATAAAATAATGTGTAATTTTTGTGATTAAACCTTAATATCAGTTTAAAAACTTAAAATAAATAAAACGTATTATGATAGAAACATGATAATGTTTATAAGTTAATTATAAATTATATAAGTAAATAAAACTTACACAGATTCACAGAAGACCCGATCACAGAAACAAACTCTACGACTGCCCGATATAAACGAAATGAAATAACACAAAACTAAGCCTGTATTCTACAAAGTATTACTCGAAACTGATGATGATGATGAAGTTAATTATACATAAATACATGCAGGTCATACATATTACACAAATAGCATCGGTAGCATATCAACAAACGTGCTGAATGTTAGAACAAAGCACGAACTGTGCTATAGGGTCAACGCACATATGACGTAACGGCAATTCAATTTATCTCTGCTATGGGTTAACATAGCACGCGAGTGTTGAAACCTATGTGATCTAACCTTTACTTATAACGGAAAAATATATTGCCTAAGTTTAAAAACAACACAGTGCTTGATAATGTTGAAGGCCTCTGAATTTAATGATGTTGATGATCTATTAATTGTTTATTGATCTCTAAATTAATCACCGATCATATTTAAATTCTTTCTATCTCTTAAATTTATAATTGTCCTAATTTACTCGCTTCACTTTTTATATTAATAGTGATTACATATGGAATGAAGTCACTACTAGTGTTCAAAATTGTCTAACTGTCATGAAAATTATATTGGGCTTGCAATATTTATCAATAATGCACAAACAAAGTCACCAAATAATGGTAACCTGCTTTAAATAAGAACAATACTTAGTTATAAATAAGAAGTAGCTCTTCAATGTTAAATTTTGAAGTATGTAAAACACAATGATGATAATTAAGCACAATTAAGTAAACTACTATTAAGGGTAAATACTACAGAAACGAAAGAAGAAGAGGCTACTTGTGATCTACCTACTGTAATAATTGCTGATCTCCATGTCAAGGCCACAGAACATAACACGCCAATCAACGCACATCTTATTAATAAACATCACGTTCCTAACGAGGAAGCGAAACGGCTTATTAATCTGGTAAAAAAATAACAAGAGTCAAATTAAGTAGAAAATCAGCAAGCAATGATTTGAATAATCTAATGGGCCTAAATGGTTTGAGGTGCTCATTAAAGGCAAAAAATATGATTTAAGGAAAACCCACGTTGATGAGCTAATTGATAAAAACGATAATGGTATATTTAAGACTAGTTTTCTGCTTGCAGCTTTATTCGCGTTGTTCTAGATTTTTCCTGAGTTAGAAAGGATATTTAGTGGTAAAATGTAACCTTTTAGGAATTCTGCTGTTACGGGTGATCACCGATAAATTTAAAAGTTAATTTTAAATACATTATAACAAACATAGGTCCGTTTTTACTCACAAACTTTTCGCCTTAAAAATAATTGGTATGGATGGCAAAGAAACATAATAAAACATACCCATCTTCATCGGTTATTCTCACTAAGAGGAAGAATTCATAATTACCTGCAACAAAATAAAAATATTAACACCACAATAATATTCCTGAGAATTCTTAACTACAAGGTATGCCAGTGTCCATATGAGCACATTATTCTCAGAAGATCAAAACAAATACACGTTTTGTTGAAATGAAGGCCACACGCCACTAATGTGTGACCTGGATGCGCCGGCACAGTCGGTTGGTAGGTTTATTACTTAGTAAATTTGTATAGAGCACAAAAGTAAAGACAATTTGTATAGAGACCGAGGTAAATGAATGTATTTAGGATTGTGGAGTAAAGCCTACTTTCGATTATTGACTGAAGACGTTTGCTTGCATATATGTAGATACTACCTACATCTAATAGTAAACCTACTCTGAATAAGGAACCAACTATTTTGTACAATTCCTATTGTAATGTGATATGTCAGTTATGCCGTGTGCTGGTCTGGCACCTACCACTCTATCCTTTTCTTACTATTTTCTACTTCAATATAAGATAATAATAAATTAAGATAATATTAATTTTTAAATTGTATATAGGTACTTTTATTTGATTCAGTTAATTTATATTTCAATATTAATTTCTAATTAAAAAAATGCTCTTATGCTCTTAGAATTGTTTGTGATAAGTTTATTTATTGTAGGACAACCAGCAGAAGATACACCTCAACTTAAGTAATATTTAAAGTATGTTGGATTAAAGTCAAAATTCAAAATCCAAATCAAATCATTTATTTGTTACCATAAAGTACATTTCACAAACATTACTGATACAATATAAATAACTTATATTCAAATGTATTATTATTACAGAAACCTACTCTAACTGTTAATAGTTAACAAGCGCAAGCCCTTATCGATATTAAATAGAATCTCAAGTAAATCCATCAGCTAGTAGTTAAGGTTCGGTCTAGGCTGCGCGCGCGCCGACCTAAATACGTCTGAGGCGTCGTCCTTGCGCCGCCCACAGACCACTTTCCTTACGTTACTGTTGCACTTGCTTGTATCCTGTGATACTAGTTACAAAATGCAACACATTTTAGATAGATATTTCTAAGATATAGGTATTAGATGGAAGTTTCATGCTACATAGATGCTGGACAATACAGCAACAGCTCCGTGGTAGCTCAAAGCTTGTGGTTCAGGCAGGTGCATACTGGATATCCGATATACATATCTACAACCATTGGAAATCGAAACCATAACCTCCCGCGTCATATATTTATTTATATCTTTATCTCGTCAAATCCGGTATGGCAATTTAAATATTCAAACTAAGATGAAACTGTGACGGTCTTATTTAAGTTCGGGATTTCGCTAAACACTCGCTTAAACTCTACGAAGAACATAATTTTGTATGTCTATTATGCCCTAAATCGAAATTGTAAAGGTCCAAAGATGGCTAAAAAATAAATAGTCAACAACAAAAATATAAATAACGGGCTAATATAATCAATTATATATTGTAAAACAACCGTATCGGAAGGACCGTAAAGGAAGTCAATAGTTGAAAAGCCTGCCCTTTGCACAGGAAATGGAACTGCAGTAAACATCCGCTCAACATCCTCGTAGGTACAAGACGTAGGCGCGGCTTTCTCTGCGCAGGCGCCGAAGAAAGTAAAAGCGGCGCGGCGGGTCATGTGGTCATGTTATGATTCAATTGCCTTTCGCTTCGATAACGTTGGCTAATGTTTGACAGCTTCTGTTGTTTCTGTTTACATAGTGATTATTGATGATGTAAGAACGGTTAGTCTAAGATTTTGATGTAGGTACCTGAATTATAAGCTATTAAATTGATGGATATTCGATGATGTAAAAGCTTTTTGTACAGCACATTCAGCAGAGAGCTGCGCCGACGCCACACCGTACTGTATACGAGCGTGTGTCATGGGCGCTATTAGTTTTTTATCAATATAATAGGTAATATCAAAACACAGTCATGCTAGTGAGTAAAACATTGTTGTTGAACAAAATAATATATCACCGTAATTTTGTGAGGTTAATTAAAGGTTGGAAACAGCTGGTAGGGTAAGTACTCAATTACTCGTAAAACCACTAAAGTAATTGATCAATTTCACAAAAATAAAAGAAATATGGACAATTGCAAAGAAATAATGAGTGAAGGGGTTCTCAATCGAGATACTTTCACTTGGCTGTAGAGACAATAAATCGTTGAAAAGTTACGATTACAATTGATATAAAATAAAGTTTTATTGAAAATTAAAGATCAAAAATACCAACTTGGGAAGGTGTTAACGCTAAATACTTTAAGGTTTGTATCATCAATTATTTGACGACCTTATATCTATAGAAGAACGCCCACTTCATGACAAACATAAGCTCATATTATTATATCAAACGCTACTGTAGACTATTAATAGGTAGTAGGAATAAGAATTATTATTCATGTGTTTAATTAATAGGACGCCAAAAACACAATATTTCAAGGTTTACAAGTTTTTCCAAACTTTACTAGCACAGAAACGGTACAATATCTAAGTATTGTGGAGGATGATAGATATTACTAACTTTATGTAATAATAGATGTTGATGTACAAATAGAGAGAGCATAGCAGAATATTAATGACTTAACACAACTCACACGGGGATACAATACGACAAAATATCTTGCATTTATGCTTCTGGTGTTATGTATCATACTAAGCTAACTTCTTAGCTATAAGTATGTAGGTATTTAAGTATACAAAAAACAAAGTTAAACTTTCTGTATAAGCAGTAAATACACAGAAAGGACAAGAATGCCGTCAATGCGAACCGGTGGCGATGGGCGAACCCGGTAGTGGCCGGTTTCAGACTTATTACCGATTTCTTGATTTCTCTCGAGATATTGCGGTAGGTTTAATGTTCAATGTAAGTTATTTGCTGCATTGAATCATTAATTTAGGAATTGTTCATGTTCAGAGTAGATTTTTTTACCTTTTATAAATGTTAATTCTTATTGTATTAATTTTAGGTATCTTAGGGTGCTTTCCACCAATAACGCTAAGTTCCTGTATCTAATAATCTAATCTAGAACGCTGATCAACAACTGATGAGTCATGCAGCTTATCGGTTAATTATTGCAACAACAAGAGATAAATGGTGGAAACCACCCTTAGACCCAAGAGATTGATTACCATCAAGGTTTGTCTGTTTGACCGATCCTTATAAGATCTACGGATATGTTATTTCATAAATTATTAAATGATTAACGATAGATAGCAACGGTTGAATAAAGGGACAGGAACATTTTGATTTTGGCAATAGACTTATTTGATATTCCTGTTTTAGGTTTATAAAATAACAAATATTAAAGAAAGGAATTCCTGGGGTTTCTGCGCAATAGATATAAATTATGTTAATAGATAAATATCAAAACAAACTGTTGACCTGTAAATGTAGTTGGTGGAATTTATTGGGCGGGACCAAGTTCTTTAAACAATACAGAATTAAAAACAAGTCCAATGACGCGATATTAGAACGTTTTAATTTTAAAACAACATGTTTTTCTGTTTTCTAAGCGCCAATTTTTTAAGTGAATTAAAAGGTTTTTCCTCAATACATTAAATATTTTATAAATCAAACTAGAATTAAAAGAAGTTACTTTAAATCCTTTTACGTCTTATCACATTATCTCGTTAATTCAAAACGCTTAGTTGAACATCTAATGATCGATTAATATTCAATTAATCACTTTATTCATTAATCAATTCAAGTTGTTTAACTGACAGGTCGCATAGGTTCATCGTGGTTAAGTTAGAGGCCGCATTCACGGTTCAACTAAACGAAGACTTATCACGAATCTTCAAGTAAATAAATAACTGAATAGGTAACCATCAAGGTGATAAGGCATAATTAACCTACAAGATAATATAATCTGTTTCTAAAGACCTTTAACATTTAGTAGACAACTAGCCGACGCGCCGGCGCCGGTCAACATTCTATACTATTCTATCGATTCGATATATACTTACTATGTTTACATAGGCCGTTGGTTTTCCAATAAAATGAAAATAAAATATAATGGAACATAATATAATTCTCAATAAAAGTACTTCGTAGTAGTAATCTTACACTGAAATAATTTATCAAGAAGAAGAGTTGTTCAATAAAACAAACTCTTGTGATTCGGGTAGCGCCTAGAATATAATATATTAAAATAATGGATAAGAATGACTCAATTCCACAGTCATCTTGGTATAATTAGCCGTATCCATATAAGTAAATTTGTTATACCTTCATGTCATGACTACGGAAGCCTATATCCGAAAACGTACCTGTTGGCAAATCAAATCAAATCAAATCAAATCAAATCAAAACACTTTATTGTACACCAATAACAAAACACAAAAAGAGACACGTACAATGGGCGGCCTTATCGCTAAAAAGCGATCTCTTCCAGGCAAAGTTCGTGTTGTGCGTGCGCTCTGTGTACTCTCTGTGCAAGAATTTTTTTAATACCAAAATGTTTATTTTTGACCAGTTTCACATACTGATAACAACATTTGAAACCTCTTTTTAAGTGATACTTGTGTTAAGAGGACTCGCTCTTCCGAAAAACATTCTTATACTATGTGTTATACAACTGGCAAATACAACATTGCCAGTTTTATAAACGGAACATTGAAGGACTTGACTAGAAACTTTGTATTAACTAGCAAAACATACTTAAACGGTCAATCCACTCCATAAGTTAGCTTAATGACATCATTGTAAAAAGCTGCGAGATATCTTATGAATCTTGAAAAAATATTAGAAAAACATTGTACTTATTTACATTTGAAGTCATAAAACTTCACAAAATAACGTCCACTCCAAGTATTCTCAAACATTATCCGTTGCCTCTTTATTTTCCGCTGAATAACCTCGTTGATAAAATCTTCATCAAACAATCTTGCAGCCCCTGCACATATAGGTCTTATTTCGTAGACAATAAAGCTGGTTTTCATTTGCATCCATAATGTTGCGAGTAGCATGGACGCAATGCATACGCTAGATTTTACTTCACCGCTTGTTTAGGAATTCTTTAATGATTGAAGATTGCAATTATATTACTGAAGAATAAGCTTTATGCGAATGGCGTAAAAGAGAGATTGGAATGCAGTGTTTATAGAGAACATTCGCATAAGCAAGTACCCAGACTCCGTGACGTTTATGGCGATAGCAAGAGGCATTTAATCATAGATGCATCTGATAAAAGTCATGCATAACACTTGAGTTCTCAAATGAATTGTGAAATTGGATGCGGACTTGCGGGATAATCGACGGAATTCGCGTCGAATCAACGAATATAATAGTTACTAAAGGCAACACAACATTCATTATCATCATTAACATCATCAAATCAACAGAAAGCATAGAATCCCACAGGGGCCTATCTCTATGGGGTCCTATGCTTTCTGTTCCTATCTTGAGGGATCATTTTCATTGGTATATTGGCAAACATACTATAGTCATCACGCCAAGTTATGATTAGTATCTTTGATAATTTTAATATAATTTTCTAATCGTGAGAACCTATTATTGGCTTTATGTTTTTTATTTTAGTTTATATCGTTGATGTCGCCAGAACCAACGACAACCGATGGAGCGAACGTGTCCTGCACTGGTGGCCAAGAGATGGAAAGAGAGACCGAGGCCGACCGATCCGTCGTTGGAAAGATGACATCATTGCAACAGCTGGAAAACAATGGATAAGATCAGCACAAAATAGATCAATCTGGAAAGAGATGGAGGAGGCATTTATCCAACAATGGATAAACCCGACATAAATATAACTACATAAATAAACTTCAATTAATATCTATAATAAATTATCACTAAATTAAATTAAATTCAATGTATTTTGTAAATTATTAATTATTAAGGGAATAAATGCTATTTTTATTTATTTATTTATTTATCGTTGATGTTTTAGCCGTTGGTTTTCCAAATATTGTTAAATAAATAAATAAAATAAATAACACCCACGGGAATATATAGTAGGAACAATTCTTAGGCCGCCGGAACACCCGTCTAACAGTGCAGCATAATATATTATACCTATTTTCGCGTTAAGATTTGAATTTAAACACGTAAACACTACGCATTGTAAAAAACATACAAGATATACAAATAGATTCTATACCAACATTATGTCAAAAACATACTAAATAATGTAGATGAATGTAATAATGTAGATGTTTTCTCGATAAAATGGACTTGCAACAAAAAAAACAATATTAATCAATAAAATACAAAGAAATCATTGACTCTTAATAATGCTCACGTCACTAATCGTACACTCATTAGCTCAAGACGATCAATCTGACTAGAATTAGGGTCAGAAGTCATTCGCCCTCCGTTGGGTCAAGGTGACCCATTGTTTCCAATTACTATAGTTTCAGCGCGAATATTTCAAGTATTTTGTCTATTTTCTTGCAATAAGCTATGCGAAAGCAGTACAATGGGAGGTGTGAAAATAAACCAACAATTAAAGTATTCACAAAAAAGTGTTCACAGTTTCAAATAAATATTGGCGAAAGACGAAATAATGAATTTGAAGCTATTTTTTAACAATCCAACAATCAAAGAAATTAATGTATCGAAAGAAAATGGTGCAAAAACTAGTCTTACATACATTACATAACACCGTTATCTTTAAATCGATTTTAGTCTAGACTTAGACCTAGTTTTAGGCACCAAAATTACATTTGAATAATATAGAATCTACGTAACATAAGCAAGAATAGCAGTCGCCGAGTTTTGCGGTTGAAACCTTGTATAAGTATTATTCGAACATCTTTCGCAATGGCCAACTAGACCATATGATTTACTCACACGAATAAATTGATACCTAAAACTAATTACATTACGGTTATGTAACTGTTATGTAAATTTATATCAGTTTAGAAATGCGGATTTTATGGGGAAAATGGCGGTTATAGATTATGGTAATGTATTTGTGGTTGAAACGTAACACCAGCCGGAACCATTTCTAGATAAGCGTAGCTACGAAATTACGAGTATTGTATTTGACTGATCGAATAAATCGTTGTTAAGATAAATACATACGTTTATTGGAAGCAAAACCTTAACATTCTTTAATAAATAACAACCAATAACAACATTATGTAAGTACTCGTAAAAATATAGTGGCGATTTGTCTTTGTTTTATTTTTTTGTTTAGTAGTAATATTATAAATACACATAGGTAAATAAATAACAAAGCGTAGGTGCCAATTGAAAACGCTACTTCCTTCGTAAACGCTTAGGTTGAGAGGAAGAGAAGGTTACTCTTATTACAGAATATTCAAATTGAGAGTTTTAACCCTAGAGTACTAATATAAATTTACCACAGTTTAATACTAATGATCGCCTGGGAGGCTACTTTTAAAACAAACCAATTTATTTTATTAGTTATTTATTATTTTTTTATAAGGATAACACAAATTACTTGGAAAACCTCTACCTATTCTAAAATTAAACTTGAAATTATTTTTTAAATAAACATTTCTCCTAAAATTTGGCTTAAATCTTACAACAGCGAACGTTTTTTCTCACAACATAACAGTTTTATATCAGTCTAGTAAAATAAAAAGACTACTAAATCCATACATTTTTGGCATCAATATTGTTATCCAATATATAAACTTTATAAAACACTAAATTTAACTTATGGGAACATCACATTTTTGTCTACAGACTAATTTTAAATCAGCCTTTTTTTTGTCGCTGCAGCTACAGTTAGGAGATCACTGTTCTAAGTAATAGTTTTTCTTGTAGCTTGAGGTGACACTAAAATGGCTCAGAGTTATCTATAACAATATAATAAAGGTCTTTTTCCAATCGAAAAGGCACAAAAGAAGGATCTGCTGAGCTGTTGTCAGATTCATAAGGATCGACTTCCAGATTGTCCTCAATTTTGCTATCGGTGTTCTCATTTACTAAGAAATCGGTAATTTGTTCTTCGTTGAGATTCATCTAAAAGAAAATAAACATTTGTTAAGTCTTATTATGTCCAAATGCTGAAAAAAAAGCAAAAATCAAAACAAGTAACGAAAAATAAACTTACCGTTAATACTAATGATCGCCTCCCAGGCGATCCAGTAGCTTATATTTTGAAAACGGAGAGTCCGCGGAGGGTCCGCTTGTGCACACCTCTGCGGCGCGGGGATTGCTGAATTGGCGCGAAAGCACAACTTAAAGCGCGGGCGCGTTTTTAAAAAAACGGAAAAAAACTGACCTCGCGCGGCCTCTCAGGCGATGATTAGTATTCTAGGGTTAAGCATATGAAGGCTCTTCCGTATTTGCATTTCATCTTTGCAATTCTAAGTTAGGAAAATATAATAGGTGCACTTTTACAATACGAATTAAATACCTGTGAAAAACGATGAATATTTTTTAAGTATGACTGAATAAAACTGAATTCGTCAAATGCAGAATCTTTTAAAATCTAGTTATAAAGTAGGTATTCGTAAAACTTGTACCGGAAACTGTATAATTCCTTGACATTGATTGTGCGAATGAGTCCAATGTCACAAGGAGTAGGTATCTACGGCAAATCTAAAACCGGTTCATCCTAAAGTCGAAAACAAATGGATTTGTTTACAAAGCATACTACGCAGTCAAAAGACACATCGAACTAGGCTTTGGAGAAACGAAGAGATTTGATGGTAAAGTCAGTAGATATTGAATTATATGGTTTGCAAAACTTTGTCTTATTATAAACTACAGCTTAATTCAAGGGTATCATGGTCAACACTCGACATGATCCTGACTAATCTCCAATCAAAACACTTCAAATGAAACGAACTCCAAAATACGAGTAGAGCCAACATCAAGATCGTCGCCCACCGCACATTTATTATTAACACTAAATTAAACAGGGCCTGAGGCCGAATTATTATGCGTGGGAGGCACTCGCACTCCGAGCATTACGGCTGAATGGCTCAATGTCGGAATAGTTTACTTCAAAAGCAACAAGTTAACTAGGAAACTTAAAATGTATTTAAATTTTGGACCAATGTCGTTTCAACCCAAAACATTCCAATCGATTTCTTTTAAATTAGTAAGATGTTTGGAAGGCAAGGAGATGGAAACAAAAACTTGTACATTTATCGATACAAATTATGATACCTATCATAATCTATCGAAAGATGTTATGCTTAATTTGTTGATGCATCTTTATGAATAAAGTTCATGAAATTGCAGTGTGTTATAACACATTACGATTTCATTAATATCATTTAATCGAGTAAATAATTAGGTAAGTATAGAGCAAATAAGCAAAATAAGGAGAGATACGAAACAGCAAGCATGCTCGAGGAATGTTATCCAAACAATCGCGAGTGGACGCTTCACTGACTTCACTCTCTCAAGCTGAAATCAAGTCAACGAACCCGCAGAGAAGATCTAATGCTGCTAGCCAATGAACAGAGAAACTTACAGACCTTGGCCGCAAGGATGTGCTTAGAATGGAAAACTTTACAATCTAAGGGATTTACAATATAAATTAAAACTAATTTCGAGAATAAAATCGTATAACTTATTTCTTCAGTATAGGTATAACTATAGATATACATTACAGTAGAGATGAACTTGTAAGTAAGTAGGTACTTACTATTTTAGGTATGTACGCGGCTGGGGTAACACTTGTTACAATGAAATATGTTATTAATTTTTAAATAATATGTATCTAATATTAATTAAGTATAACAGTTAGAATCCACAGCATTAATTGGTTTGGAAAACTTTAAATTGCAGGAAGAATTAGATAAATGCATTGATTTGAAAAGACTGATAAGATAAATTCGATAATAGCTTTATTCATTAAAGGTTAAAGTAATATTGTGAAATCGACTAGATGCTCGAAGATATCTAGTTTGAGTGATGTACAGATGTGATTACTATTATTAGTTTACGGGCAAACTTGCGTGGGGATCACAATGGTTCAAAGGCTACAGTAATTTTCAACTACACCCATAGTCAATATTGTACGAACGTCAACAATCAAAACGGATGGGCGGATTGGAATGTTCGCTCGTGATCCCATACAATTCATACAAATGAATTCATCAGGCCAGTACTTTGTCGCTGAGGTACTCTTACATGGGTGTGTGAATGGTTATTTGACTACGGTATTGTTCGTTTTTGCTGTTGCTGTGCGAAACAATACCTGTACAATTTGGGTAACAATAGCATGTAAAATAATCGTCCCAGACAAACACAGTGAGTTGATGACTCTCAATTATATTAATCTGGGGTCTTGACTATCATAAACACATCAATGTTTTAACTGTCATTTTACTGCACATCACGGGTATATAATGGATTTTATTGTCGATTTAATTATGCTTTGTATACTATTATATTCTTTGAATAAAACCTTTAATTTCTAATTGTAAGAATTGAAAAAACTCATAGCCATATCTATATGCCATCCATCTTATTTATGGAAGTCCTATACTTACTGCAGATTTTCAGTCTCAAACACGATTTTGTCTACGCACTATACCAAAAACATAAACTATATTATAATGAAATAAGTTTGACATTTAGACGCAGTTCTCTTGATTGATCTAAGTATTTTCTGCCCATTGCTAAGCTGACCTATATGTAGTTACAGTTAGCACATTTCAATGTAGAACAGATAATTTATTGCACATGTTTGAAACAGGTGCACTGCCAATATATAGAGATTATTTGGTAGGCTTATCTTTACATTTAGACTCTTCGCGTGACCTGACTTGGATTAAAACTCTGGTAGACTGCCAATGCAATACAAGTCCCTATCAAAATATTCACGAGGGAAGGCGTAACTTTCACGAAACGGTAAAATCACGGCCGTCGAAATGTCCTTTATCCTCTGCCGTTACACACGGTGATTACAGACCGCTATACCGGAGGAAGTTACCACATGAGTTGTAATTGAAACTTGCAACAGTTGCTTACTTCAGTGAGGACGAAGACACGGTTCAGGGGCTTTGGTCTTCGTACCACTGCGTAGATTTACTGGTTTGTGGTAGAGATGTTAGACAAAGCTATGTTCTATAAAGCTATCCATATATCATGAAAATTATTCAGATTTTGTTTGGTTAGTCTCAATCTAACGATTGATTGTGAACAATTATCCTGCATATTAAGATTTGACACAAAAAAAGTCGTAATAGCATGGACCAGTATATAGTAAATATATAGCTAATAGTATGTAATACGGTAGTGTAGTGGATTCATTTACCACTCAGATTTGTGTTAGCTGAGATGTCAGTATGTTTGTAGTTTAGTAACTAGACGAGATTCTTTGAAGTAAAAACATACTGATACTTATAAAAGAGCTGAATGAAATCGTTTAATAGTAATATTCGTGTAAAATCAAAGACTTTAAAATTGCACTTGAACTGAACCTTTGAAATTTTGATAACACTTTTGCAAAAGGTCAAGAATCACTTGACCGAGTTTCAATGAAATCATAACAGTTCAAACATGCTAATAAGATCAATTAGATTTCAAAGGATAAGAACGATCGGTAAATATAGAAAATATAAAAATAAAAAACCTAAGTACATATGTTGATTTACTTCATTTTCAGTCCTGAATTCTTAGTTTTTGCGTCAAGTTACCTACAAAGAATGTGGACTGTAAAATTGTATTGACACGAATGATTTTGAAACAAACGTTCATTCTCTCTAGTTAAACCAGTCACACTGTTTTGCTAAGCCAGTCCGGGCTTCCTGGCAAAGCGATTCAAACCCATATTCAGTTAGACATAGAGCTCATAATTAGTTAATACTGTTTGCGTAATGCTTGGCCAAAGAAGGAGCATGCAAGCGGAACGTATTCAAGTTAATACCTAGTTTTAATTTTTTTTCGGCCTTAATACGTCGCAATAAAGTTGAGAATCCAGTTTTTTCGTTGAATATCAATATGAATTACGAACAGGAATTAGTATTCGTCAATAGTGAGAAGTTACATAAAGTTTGATTTTTACGCTAAATATGATGGATCTTAGAATTACACGCGCTGATTTTGTGGAAACTGGTAATATGCGTGGAAAATATACTTCGATGTAGTCCACTTTTTATATAGACCGGATTGCATTATGCGCTAAAATTATAAATAACTTTTGCTTTTACAGAATAAAAAAATAACAGTCTGTATAACAGATTTTGATAATCATCATGGTAATATCAGCTGTCGCTCCACTGCTTCAACTGCTTGTAAGCCTTCTTTATAAAAACAATATTTTGTATAGTATAAGTTATTAATTAGTTCGGAAAGCATCATTTACCGTGATCCAGCAACTTTCACTCAATTACCCGTCGGTCGGTGGAAGTTTAACGGTTTTAGGTGATTTGATATCTGGACTGATATACATACTTGCTATTTTGAATCGTTAAGTGTGTAGGAAACATAACAAGGAATTCATCGCCTGCATATGCGCAAGAGAAAACAATCCCAGGCACGCACCTGTATTGTTTGAAGGAAATGCCGTTTCCATTGTGTTGTCCGCTCGCCGTGTTCTGTACTAACATTTACGTATACCTACGATTCACATGTTTTAGGTGTTTCAAGTCGTCATAGTATGCAAGTCTTTTAATGGTACTTATAGGTACATCTTAAATTCTGCCCATTTTTCAGAATATAAGTAAATGAGTAATTTTGTTACTAGACATGGACAATGCCAAAAGGTCGGAGCTTGTGTTTTGGAAACGTACATGATATCTGTTATGTTATGATATAATAACCTACTCAATAGAATATTATAATGTATATTCTACCTACATATCTAATAATACATACAATGATTATAATGGCGTGAATAATTCCCATAATCATTGAGTAGATATTTGCCGCCACACTCTCTAAAACATATCATAATGGGTCGTCGACATCTGCAAAGTTTTGGGAGTTTTCGAAAGGGCATAAATATCTAATAATGATTACAGTAAAACTATCGTATCATGGTCAGTTTGTAGGCTGTTACTTGATTCACTGTTGTTATTTAATGTCTTTTGAATGAATAATAAGAAGAGATTTACATCAAAGAACGGACAAGACATTACATTTGTATGCAAAGTTAAAAACTAAACGATTAAAGAATACGAGAAAGTTATGCAGAGTGCGATAACTTTATAATCGTTGTTGCCGAACAAATGGATATTGACCTCGAAATCATGAAGAGATCCTAGTCCATATTACATTAGAAAATATTAATAGGAGAGGGGTCGGGGAATTTCTTTGGGAGCCAAATTATATAATGATGAATTCAATGAAAATAATGATTAATTTCACCTTCATCTTGTCCACATTCACAGAGAGAATAATCTTTAACCCTTACTTTAGCCAGAATATAATACGTTATCGTAAGTTCATTATTTAGATGGTTCTGGCAAGAAGAACCATAGAGTTATCTCCGAGAATCAAGAGTCTGTCAGCCACTAAGTAGTGTTATGATGAATGGTCTGGTTGTCAGTCACAGTGAGGCAATATTTAATGCAACTAAGTGAAAATATAAGTCGTTTTAAACGTGGGGGACAAGGGAGGTCATTTTCCCGATCCAATCGACATATTGCGTACCGTATCAATGGCTTGTCGAGTCGATTGTTAGCATGACGCAACGCTATGGGTTGGTATTGCTTTTGATTTGTTGATGGACAATAGAAATCATGTTTACAAGGATGAACATATTGATCATGTCAATATTGAAATCGAAATGATACGAAAATGCCAAGGCCCTTAGACTTTTTTACGCAAAGCAAACGAATAGTATGTAATCAAAGTTTTCAAAAGATTTTAATCAAAAATCGTACGTACCTTAGCAATTGTTGTCGGTTATTTATATGGATATAAGCATTTGTCATGAAAATCTCCGAGCCGCAAACCACAGGCAATAAAGGTTGATGAAACGATGTCAATAACAATGGTGCTCATATGGAGTTGCGCGAGCGCACGTTTTTTTTAATCTGACCGCGAAGCAAGGCAATCTGGATTCAGATTAAACTTGTCGTTAATAAGAATAATTTACGTGTTGTGACACGGTCGTGCTTTAGGAAGTGCGGAAGGGCAGCGGAAGTGAAGAATTTATTGATTAAATTTAAATTTCTTTGGAATAAAACTTGCGAGTACCGGAAAGATGCGCGGGAATGTTGGTGGCGTAAGATTCTATTTTTAAACGAGGAACTTCTTTTGAAATATTTCGTGGACATACAAAAATAACGTTATTTTTTGTTTATGGTATATGACTAAGCTTTCCAAATTAAATAAATAAAAGAGGTACTGAAATAAAGTACTTATTTAAGCAATATCTTAGGTAGAGATCGCGCAAATCTTTATGAATTGTGTGAACAACAACCCAATGGCTTATTTACGGTGCACTGCGCAATAGTTACTTCAACTCACCTTCAACTTCATACTTCACAAAGATTTCTGCGATCACACACAACCTACCAGTGTATTTTCTACCTCTCTCATTCCAACAATAACTTCAAGCAGTCTCGAGATGTAACTGAACAAACATAAGTAAAACAGGATTATTGAATCCGCAATCGAAAGTTGAATGAATTCGCTATTAATTGCATAATGCTTAGTTTACAAGCGTTTGGAACATTCAAATCGATTTGCCTTGATTAGGCAAGTTGTTAAGTAATAACCGCGTTTTACTAATCAGTTTGGATAAATTGCCGTTTAGCATATTAGCTCTCTAATTAATTTAATTAACCTAGATTAAAGTGTGATTGAAGCAAAGTATGGGTCATCAAGGTTAAATCAGTCATCAATAATACTTGAGTGATTAGAACACGAAATGGGTAACACCATGATTTAATTTTTTTCGAGTTACCCGATATTTCGGCAATATTACAAGAGCAATCTTCACAGAGAAACTAATTTCGACACGTTACGTGTTCTAATATTGTTAGAAATCATGATAGTTTAAAAAGTTATATTGTAATTAAGACCTAAAGGAATATTTGAATGTCCGTAATTAATTAGGTGTCCCAGCTTTAAGTTTGAGTTGAATTACGTCTATAATTAATGGATAAACTTTTGTTCATTACATTACTACCTACATGACTTGTAACTAGCGTTATTGATATACACAGTTTTTATATTAAATGCATTTCATTTCATAAGTATTGGATTTAAAATTGTCGAAAGGTATAGGTAGGTATATAACCTTGTAAATAAATACCAACCAATATTGATTATTTTTATAACCAACATAAACCGTTAGGACAATAAAGAAATCATCGAATCGAATCATTTTCCGATAAGAAAGTGGAAGTGAAATGGTATACTCGTATTAACGAGCACGTTCAATAACTATTTTATAGACGTTTCTAACGAATACGGGAAAATGTAAAAGAATTTGAATTATGATAAATAAATAATTCGGAACACATATCTACATAGTTACCTACCTATCTGCAGATTATAAATATTATAATACCTACATTAATCCTGCAGTGGGAATCAACCCTGCAACATCAGAAATTGGAAATTGTAGGTACATATGAGTGACTATACCTACCAACTTTCTACGTTTGTAGCAGACTAATCTTAACTAAACGCTTAATTGGGCTATAATAGTAAATAATATGTATTATTTACTATTATAAATGTAGAATTTTGTTTGCGGAAAGCGGTAATTTCAGATTTGCTTCGATTTTCAAAATCGTCTTTAATGTAGGTAGGTATGTATGTACCGTACGTCTAGGCTAGGTACCTACTTCCGCGTATTTTTCGGGGTAAATTTTTTCTTGGGAAACAACACGCGGATAAAACTATTAAGCAAGTTACAATTAAGAGATACCGGTACAATTATTACATTTCTCTAATAGGGATGATAAATAGTTACTTATAGTTATAATTTATAGTAAACAAAGCAATGCGTCATTAACTTATAATGACTCAAAATGTCAACACCAAACCTGGTAATATGACAAACATTAATGGCAAACACATACCTGGCAGAAGCGACTTCTTATCATCATCATCATCGCAAAATCCCACTCGCACACACAATAACACACACAAACACAGAGTGATCCTTTTCATTTTCATATTTTCGTATACACGTTTCCCATTTCACCAGTCACATCGTAAACATAGCTCGATAGAACAAACAACTCGATAGCACGAATAATCGAATTAATCGATGTTTAGGTTTAAAAAAAATGCGTTGCGCGGTCACATGCGGCGTCGGCTCGAGGAGAGAGGGTACTGGCGCGGACGCAGCCCCCACCCCACTCCGCAGCGTTTCGTTTCGAAGCGGTAATGTATTGAGTAGGTATGAAAAGTGGAAACTACCTATCATGTGCTTTTATAAGCTTTCGGACTAAAGAAGTCGCAACGTTGGTACAGTCAGTAAAAATTTTGGTTTAGATTAGTTTGTACGTCAGTTAAATTATGTTAAAAAAGTCAACCATATCGATCATTACATAACTCAGAAACTTTTGTCAAAACTGGTAAGTATAAGTAACTACTTTCTTGGCCGACTGTACCTATAATCAACTTTGTAATTTATGAAAGGATTTTAGCAAAGAAACAAAATTATAATTTTGAATTCATTTATTTCAAAGATTACATTTTCTGTATTAAATTTAAGTACCTATTTTCTAATAATGCTTTCCCACTGTTGGGCAAAGGCCTAACTCTGACCAGCAGTCTCTGTCTAGAGCAGTAAAATTTACCTAAACTCCATTATTTACAATAAACTGCAGAAATTCAGGAATCTTCTGCTCATCTCAAAATCACAAAGCAAAGCCTGAATAATCCATAGATACAATAAGGTATCTATAAGTGCATTATTTCTGCTTCAACTATAACCCAATCCATTGCCATTCTTGCTTTTAACCAAATGTTTAATCATAGATTTCAATCGTCCAAGTTTTTTCTTCATCCTCTGTTTAGATTGCCACATGAGGTTTAGCCGTTTCTTCCTATTACTAGCCAGGACTTCCAGTCTGCGCACTTTATGCTTTAATTCTATATCTTCTTGAGAGTCATCTGATTTTATGTCTGGTTGGAGACTTATTGGGTCTGTTGCTATGGTAATTGACTCATCTTCTATTGGCTGAAGAGAAGAAAATAAATATGTATAATGAATTACATCACAACATTTTCAAAGTTTTGTGATACTATAAGTGTAGAAGATTATTGAATAAATTAGCTAAGTAATTTAGGCATCTATTAAATTCTGTATGTAATTAGACATGTATTAAATTAATTTAAGAAAGCAATGGTACTACGGCCATGCACTTTTCTGCTCAAACTGGCAATACCAGATACCTACTTATTCCCAATAGGAACTTACAGAAATGTTTATAGAAGGGACAGCATCCAAAGACAGCCTTCGCAGCCCACTTTCAGTGAGATAAAAGTCATTGGCCTCGAAGTGCTGAGAACAGACAGTGCTGGAGGAGGTTGAGGTCCAATCCTGCTCTCTAACTGCAGCTTCCCAGCGTGTGCGTCTCTCTTTATCGCGGGGAAACCTGGAATATACAAGAGTACTTTACTACTCAAATATACATTTTGGGAATCTAATAGGTTTAGCAATTTTTTATAAATATTCGCCGATTTATCATTATCTAACCGCACTTATTGTATAATACATAAGTATAATAATTAATTTCCATTCAGTGAGGTTTGTGTCAACAAGTAACAAACATTCATCTAAGTATCCTTACATTCATAATATCACTTATCTAGAAATTCCCTTCCTTCTGCCAAAATTCAGAACTCTTTAAGTAAAGCGGGAATGAAATAAATATAAAATTCGAGTAGCTTTTGGTATGGGATATAATTGACTTATAGATATTTTAGACTATACGGGAGACAGAATAATCAATTACCATCCATAGAAATCTAGCACCCGTAACACAAGCTTTGAGCTTACCACGGGGCTAGATGTCGTTGTGTAAATTGTCCAGCAATATTTATTACCTATTATTTATTGATAACATGGAAAATATTACATACCTGTGAAAAGTTATCCCGTCTTTGTTTTTTGATATCTTTCCTGAAGTGTTTTTGCATTTAGATACAGCACATGAAACCATTTTAAGCAACTGGTCCCAATAGTTTCAATTTTCTCTGTTTGTCCATCAGAAGATCTGTTGATAAAATTATTTCAATTTTTAACAATGAGTGAGTGACCAGTAAATAAGTAGGTAGGTACCAACTGGACAAATAACCCTGGACTGGACTGGAAGCTGGAAGCTGCATGAAATAGGAAAAGTAAACAATAAACAAAAACAAACAAAAAAACAGTGTTGCAAACTCAGTTTTTGCAAATAATTACTCGTTCTTTAAAAACGATGTACTTACTATTTTTATCAGTTTGCGAAAACGAACCCGAGGCTTTAAACTTTAAAATATTTTTAAAGTCCTTTTTATCGTCTATAAAATAGTAAATCGTCTTAAGAAAAAGGTATTGTACGACCAGGTAATATACAGCCAGGTATTTCATGTCACAAACAAAGCACATTCGTTGTCTCTTTCTTGTATTGCTAAGCTATTCATAAAGTGGTTTAGTTGCGGGTTCAGACTCAGAAGAATAGTGTATAATCTAAGGGTTCAGAAGTGAAAATAGTCAAGAACTATTTTAACCATGAACGATCGGATGTAAATATAATTGTGGGTTGTATGATAAGTATTTATTAATAGAGTCGAGAATCTAATTGAATGTCAGCCAACTAAGACCTCTAGAACGAAGGATTAGTGGCGCTTTGAAAGCTGCTACCACAGAAAGCTTGTTTACAAAACATACATACATTTTTCGATATATAAGACCAATTTCTTTTTTCTTGTTTTTTGTTACATTATCATCATCATTATCAGCCATTGGACGTCCACTGCTGGACATAGGCCTTCCTATATGACTTCCAGTCATAACGGTCGCTCGCAGCCTGCATCCAACCTTGTCGGTGGACGCCCAACGCTGCGTTTCCCGATCCGTGGTCTCCACTCGAGGACTTTTTTGTTACACAAACGTTTAATTACTGTCTAATGCAAACGAAGCATGAAATCAGCTGTTCATGTTTGTACATGAATTACCTGGCTGTATTTTACCTAGTCGTAAAATACGTGGTCATGCAATACCGCCTCCCGAAGTTTTTATCTCTTTCCTTTCGCTCGTTGTCTGCCTCTGCTATTCGTTTGATTGATTTTTGAATCAATTTCAATCCTTCAAAAATATTTATGTACATACCTCCAGTCCTCCAACAATTTTCAACAAAATAAATTCAAAATATTCACAGAGAATTACATTGATCATCACGAAGATATTTCAATCGTAAATAGAAATAGTGCTAGAGTTCAATAAACTCACAGTGGGCCGTGTCATAATGGTTATTGGTTTCTACGGATGTTTTGAGTATTTACCGTAATATCAGGTGTTAGCGCTAAGTATTGACATGGAAAACCAGAGTTCTCCAGAAAGGACGGCGCCGGTACATTACGGGCGGGGTTCCAGGGCCTTCAGGCAGTTCAAGAATCCTCCACAGCCTCACATGTGTATTCAAGACACGATAAAGGATACGTCGGAGAAACTCTACATAAACGTTTTGGGATGGCAGAAGATCGCCAATCCGAAGCAGTTAACGGATCCTATACCACTTTACGGTGGAATGCAGGCATGTTCTTTTTATAAACAATTCCATTGTTGTGATAGAAATGTTATGGCTTGAATTGTTTAGATAACTCATTGTGTTCAAGAATAGTAGGTACTCGTAAGTCATAGAGTATCCCTTTTATTTATTTGAGGTCTGTTCTTTTTACATATATGTTCTTACATATATGTGCATAATGAGTCAGAAATGCAGCCTTTTTAGCCTTTATTTATTTATTGCATACCATATTTACAAGTACTATCTAACAGACATCCTGCTAGGGCTACGCTTTACGTTAACCTATGCTAGGATTATTTCCTTGTTAACTTTTACCAGGAATTATTTACTGTTAAGTTTAAATAATAAATAATTTTTTTAAGTCATATTAACATGTACTTTCAGATCCCTCAAGGCTGTGCCCCCAACAGCAACAAGCCTCCACTACTTGTGTTTGCTGTGATGGTAAATCCAGACATACTTAAACAGAATGGGAAAAATGCTGTTTCGGCTTCTGTGAGTTTATGATGCTACCTATAAAATATTTATTTTAAATCTAAGTAATAGTCTAAGTGTAAAAAAATATTTGGTCTTTCCTTAAAAATTCATAGCAGACACTACATCTGGTGAGATGTGGTCAAGCAAGGGTCTATCATCAATAAAAAAAATATATATATCATGGGAAAATAGAGATAAAGTATTAAAAAATTCAAATCAATAGTTAGCACTACACTTATAGGGCATAGAACTGGTTAATTTGGATACATGAAGAATGGGTTCTCAAAACTTTTAAGAACCGAGTTCACTTTGGGTTCATTGTTTTAATATGTTGTTCATCTTCTTATATATAAAAGAAAGTCGTGTTAGTTACTCCACTTATAACTCGAGAACGGCTGAACCATGGCTGAAAATTGGCAGGGAGACAGTTTAGAACCGGGAGAAGGATATAGCTTTTTACTGGGGAAATCTAATAGAATACAGGTGAAGCCGCGGGCGGAAAGCTAGTTTCAAATAGATTTGACTGTGAGTATTTTAATCATCTTAGCATGATACATGCACAGTTTGCGTATGTATCATGCTAGGATGAAAATAAGTTAAATATGTAGTGTGCCTAGGTTATTTTATTATTTTGTGTGTATAAAAGTTTCTAAGATTTGTATATGGGCTATGTATGGTCTGTAATAAATGTTTTTTTTTTTATTTCAGGATAAAGAGGCCCTAGTGAGCCTGCTGTGCGACTTCATCGAGGCCATGAACCCTGGACTGCGGCTGGCGCGCGCGCCCGTGGTGCTTCGCGACCGCGACCTGGCCGGAGAGCTGAAGGACGTGTGGCTCGCAGTGCAGGCCAAGCGCGAGCGCGAGAAGGGACTGACCTCCGATGTCATGTACAAGGTAGCTTTACTATTTACAATACTTACACGGAGTTAACCTTCAACTACCTATCATTGTTATACAAATATTAGATAAGGTACATTTGATTTGACAGGAACTGCAGGAAACCTCTTGATTTGACGGTTAAAAATATTAGAATTTGGTAAAAAATCTTAAATAATGCTGATTTCAGATTTCATTTTTTTTAGTTTCCAAGATTGTAAATAAAATATCTAAGCAAGCGTAATCTTAAATAAATTCTCACTTTCCAGGTATATGATATTGACGGCATTGGTACTATTGGAAACGAGGACAATGTTGATGAAGAAACCAACTCTAAGAACAACCAGAACGACTATCTCTCGCACAAAAGCCAAGAGAAGAAGACTGTTAAATCTTCCAAACAGATTCTCATGAACGCGGGTCAGAAGTCAGAGTTCGACTCCGGCATGAACAACTGCCAGTTGAACCAAAACCACAGTAAAGACAATAGAAACAACAAAAGCGGTGACATCACATATTGCACTCCTGTCTATGGACAAATAGTCTCCACCAGAGAGAACCACAACGAGATTGATGACATACAACAGAAGATTGCGGAAACACCATCAAGTTCATTCAGAAAAGACGGCAACATGTGCAAGTCTACTCCGGGCTGGGACGAGTTCTCCAAACGCAACATGTCGTCCATCAAAAACGAAGAAATGAAGAAGCAGAGGTGTTTCAAGACGGAGAAAATGAAGAACACAAATGGTAAAAACCACTACAACTTTTTCCCATACTTTGACAACAAAGACGCTGAAAGCCCTCGCACGGAACCCGTCGACAAGGAGTTACGCGCGGACAGTAAGATTATAGTAGACCCAATGCAGAATCTAGTGTTGCATTCGACTGATAACAAATTATGTGATAATAAGGCACTCAGCTCAATAGAAACGTAATGCTTTTACAAGTTTGTTGTTGAAGTTTGAATGTTGTATTGCTTATGACCATTTACAGGACGTGTGTAATTATAACTAGGTACGTAGAGGAGTAATATTTTATAATTATGTTATTGATGGTTGATACAATTTTACAAGGCATTGTGTCCACTTTTTTTATAGTTTACAGCTGTTAAGTACTAAAAGATAATATTTTTCCAATTTTGCAATCAATTTAAACTAAAAATCTAATCAATTTAAAATAAATTTTTAAATGCTTTTTGAGACAATAGAGCTATACAACTCTGCTAAATTATGTGTGGTGTGAATGGATGTTGATCAAAAATGTTTGAATATTTGGACCGAGTGAATTTTGGATAATATTGCAGTAGGTCTCACTAGACGTAAATATGTTAGTTTTACTCACAATACTCATAGTATAAATAATACATTACATTGGAATCACAAGAAATCAACAAACTGTATTTTAGATAGCCTACTGCAATTCTGACCGTGTTCTTGAGTGTTGAGTGTTTGACTTGTTGAAAATCTATTCTTAAAAGTTTATATTTGCATGAAGTGTGTTCAAGTGTAACGCGATATTTTATTGTTGCCAACTTTATAATATTTTTAATAATCCTGCGAGCTTTATTCACTACTGAATCGAGTATGTGAACATTAAGTTATTTGTCTATTGGACAGTTGGTTAACTTTGACTAGTAAGCACGCCAAAATTACTCTAAAACTACTTAAATGGTTGTCTTAAATGATATTTTTAAAGACATTTTAATGTCAACCTTGCTCATAATTTAATTGCCATTTACATTTAAAATTGTTGACCAAAATTTGCCTATAAGATCTTTGTCTGATTCCAAATTTGATGATCTCTAATCTTTGTCACTACCTTTCTATGTGGACTATTTTACATATTCCTATTACCACTGCCAAAAGATGCTTTTATTTAACATTTTTCGACACAATATTAAACCATTAATTCTCAGTACTTAGTATAGCTTATATTCTAGAAAATTTTCAAGTTCAGTACAAAAACCAGCATTTATTCGACAAATCTATTTGCATGTTAAAATATTGCTATCCCGATTTACTAAAAAAAATTTCTAGTGAAAATATTGTAAGTATTGTAGATTTTATATTATATCGAATATTAAGTCCCAGTGCATTATATTATGTGTTTAGTTTTATCCCATGTGCAATCCCTGGTTCTTTTAGTCATTATATTTTCATATTATACCAAGTTGTGTAGTTATATTGTATCCAGAGGTAGTGATCTCAATGTAGAACAAGTTTATTTTATAACCATGATACCTACTTATTGATGGATAGCAGCTTTATCAATATGTACCTTTTATAATTTCTATTTGCTTTGTGATAATTTATAAATGAACAAAACTCGAATAAAATTGCTGAAGGTGGCTCCAAACAGTTGTTACTTCTTGTTGAGCAAATTTTCTTTGATTTAACTGTTATTAATACATTCGTGTTTTAGTGTATACTTAGTTATGTTAAGATATAAATATTTAAACATAAAACGCGCAACATTACCATGACATTCAATCATGTTATGGTTCCTATATTATAGAAAACCATACCATGAAGTTACAGTCATACATATTTATTAAATCGGCTCTATGTAGTGTTGTACAATTAATTTATTAAAATTAAATTTAGTCGAGGGTCAGTTCAAAAAGTAGTAAGCTATTTGCTCAACAAAAGTAAATGGTCTGGTTACATCACAACGATGACGAAACATTATGAATGAGATAAACCAAGTGGCTCGAGATTGATTATGATCAAATTTTTTTTGCTATTATTATAATTTGCATGTATAAAATGTTTACGCATGTTTTAGAAGTGCTATATTCATATTATCTCCGTTTTATCTTTTAAGCGATAGTTATAGATTTGTAGATAGCATTTTATTATAAGTTTTTAGTATTTTTCTGTATGCTAATAAAATTATGCTACATTCGATGTTCCTTTGCGCATTATATCTACATACTTGTTATTTTAGTTATCGAGTGAACCTATTTATTTTTTGCGAACCTTGAGCTTTGCAATTGATTCGTTTTCTTGTAAAAATTATATCTTATTGGTTTTACAATCGACGGTTTTAAGATGTTTCAAACTGTATCCTAAACCTATATAATGGAAATGTTAACAGATCTCGTTGCAGTATTTTAAATTACATGTCATTTACAAGACTGGTTTATGTGGTTTCATTGTCGAATGGCGAATCAGAGAATGATTATCCTTTGTTATTTAACATGATACTTAATTAGTTTGAAGTTGCCTAACATGATAAACTTATTTTCTAGACTAATAGGTACCTACTTAAAGGTTGCTGTAAAGCTCTAGGTATTCGTTCTGTTAATAAGTCTATAAAATTGTGTTAATCTTAGCAGTATTAGTTAGTATTAGTACCTACTACCAGAGAGTAGTTACTCTATTACTAATAACACGGACATGGTGTCTCTAGGGCGTGGTGTGGCACAGCCCTACAGGCTGCACGCAGAAGGTGGCAGTGAATGTGTTAACGTTTTGTTGACAGTGACAGTGTGATAAGGTATTGTACCAAAGCGCGTGTTTTACAAATTGTACTAGCAACGATATACTTATCTAGAACTTAACTTAGTAACTAGACTACAAAGATAAAAACTTCGTCGCGGTTGTTTCGGCCTAGTCTACCTACAGAGCATTAATATGATACCTATCTACTAGGTACATACCTAAAGTTAGTTATGTCGACAGCAAAATTAAATGCTGCTCGTCAAAACCTACCTATAGCCTACTGTTATGGTATTAAGGTGCTAGTTGAAAAACACATACCTTGTAAGAGATAACTTTTATTAATTACTTAAACAAAAAAATTAAAAAAATTGAATAACTTAACATACCTGGGTCGCATGCATGAGCCACGCTCTTTCCACAGACAGAACATTATACTTACCTACTCTCTTGTTTTAATCATAAACAGAAATCTTAATAAAAAAAATCGTAGCAACAATCAGATTCCAGCTCCTTGTTTTTCTAAACATCAGTATTCTTGAGAAGAGATGTTACTATCAGTTTGGTTTTTCTGCGTCATAACTGGGAGAAGTTCTTTGTGGATTTTTGGCAAGATCCCGCCCTCCGAGATGACGGCATGTTGCAGAAGTAAATCCAGTTCTTCATCAGTGCGAATGGCTAAGAGGATGTGGCGTGGGGCCACTCTGGAAGTAAGAAGGCATATCATCCATCATATCAATCAACCCATTTTAGGTACCTACTTACCTAAGTTTCACTACTGACTGGCCCACAATAGAATCGAATAATAACGTAAGTAGGTACCTATTAGTCAAAAACAAATAGGTTTCTCATGTGAAGAGGAAAGAGTGGCTTCTAAATCTCATAAGTGTACGAAGGTACTCATGTGTGTAGTGGTACGTGCACGTCTACGCTTACGTGTACGTATAGGTACGCATCCGGTCTGCTCGAGGCTTAAAAGTGCTGATGTTAGCGTCTATGAGCTGGCGACCATTTAGCCTGTCGCACAGTAGGTAATTCAGAGATTAAATTGCCTCCAAATCGGGGAGACTTATGAATTTTTTTTAAAATTAATTATGTACATATTTAAACTTAGGTAAGTACTTATTTCTAAAATTTCCTTTAAAAAAAAACTTAAGTAGGTATAAGACGTTCCCAAAATAAGAGTAGGTATTACCTTAGGCGTCTATTATCCGTCGCTGCACTCGCCGCCAACTCGAGTATCTCAGCCGACAAATATTCTACAATAGCAGTGAGATATATCGCAGCTCCTATCCCTACGCGTCGAGCAAAATTCCCACTCTTCATGATCCTGAAGACTCTTCCAACAGGAAAAATAAGCCCACATCTCTTGCTGCGGCTGATGTGCGTGGTGGTTTTTTTGATTTTTTTGCCATGAGGAGCCATGCTATGTAGAGTTATCTGACATAAAACAAAAAAATACTTGTGATTTATATTCTACGTAGAACTATTTTAGTCCCAATGATTTTTTGCTACCCACCTAACTTTGGAGAAATGCTACGAGCAGACGAATCAAATAAACGTCTAATATACTTATGCCTACCCGCTTGGCAAATAAAAATTATAAGTGTCATTCCCAACGAACGTTAACGTTAAAGCCGATACGAAAGCACATATTTGAGAAAAATAATGATTTGAATAAATCAACGTAAATATGCTGTAGGTAGGTAATCTTTACATTTTTGTTTATTTCTAGAAAAACCATCTCCTGCCTCAGAAGAAGGTCTAAGTCTCCTGCGATAAATCGGGCATTTTATCCTAAATGTCACAATGACAATGCTTTTGCTATTGTCATTGTCAATTTGTCATACATTTGTTTTGTTTTGGCACGGTTGGTTTGTCGGCGAAGTTATTTTTCTTATCCGAAATTCAGTATTTTACTTTTACTTAGGTAAAATAATAATTATATGAATATCTAGAGACAAATAATTATGATATTTCCAACAAGTGAATGACCAAAACCAACAACAAATATATATACTTGTAGGTTAACTGAGTTCCCCATCATGCGGGGAAGAAACACCAACAGAGGTGCTTTTTATCGTGGCGGCCCGAGAGGCCGGGGCTTCAGAGGGAACCGCGGTGGCCAGGGCTTCCGCAACAACTGGCAGGACCGAGATAATACACAATATACCGGACAGAACTGGACGAAGCAGCCTCGAAGAGACACGCCGTGCCAGCGCCTGTCCGAGATCGACATCGGAGTTACGGAGTTCGTTAGCCCACATGATGGATTCAATGGAATTATTAAATCACGGTAACCTTCTTTGTACAGTCAGCAAAAAATGTGGTCAGCATAATATGGTTGAAATTCGTTTGTACGTTGGTTAAATTATATTAGAAAAGTCAACCATATTGATTATTTTATTTTTATTTATTTATTAACAAAATATTTCCGATTAAGGAAAACTAACAGCATACTAACAAAATTGTTTTACAAAATATTATATCAGACTTATTACATGAAACATGTGCCTATTATAGGCCAGCACAACACTTTTGAGCAATGCAATGACACAATACATTATCAATGTATCTGTAATCTTTTTAACTTCATCAGAGTAGAGAAAGGTCCTCTGTTAAATAATAAATACTTAGATAATTTAATATCCTTTTTAAAGTAACCAATCTATTCCAGATATTCAGATTTCCAAGTGTCAGAAATAAATGAGAAAGGTGAGGTAGCAAAACTGACAGATATGTCTCCCCCGGAATCTCCTGAAGATGATGAGGCTGTGGATGAAGACGAGGACCTGCTGCTCTCCAAGTACAATGTGGAGATCCTTCCGATGGACACCTGGAACAAGATCAACAAGCTGGTGATTGAGGCGGAAGATGCTGAAACTGTTGAGGTATTCAATAATAAATAAATTAATTTTGCTGGAAAATTTACACAGCACTATCTAGCCCTGTGTTAAGCTCGAGGCTTGTGTTACCGTTGCTAGACAATCTGATATACTAGAATATACATACACATAAAGATATTTTTGTTATACATATATAACACACGATTATAACTGTGCCGCGTGGTGCTGGTCTAAGAATAGAATCACTCATCTTCTCTAGTTTTCTAAGGATACTATATCATGTAAGTATTAATTAATGTAGGTAAGTGCAGTGATTATACCAAATATTAGAAAACGAAAAAAATATTAAAAGATAACAATGTAACCTGTAATTTTTACAGCTTTCTAATATTTAGAAAGCTTTGGGATTTCATATCAGTTGTATAAATAATATTATGATGACATAATAAATTGTTTCAGATAGATGTATCTACAATGGCCAAAGAAGACAGAGGCAAGATACATGAAGCTGTTAAAAAGGCGTTTGGGGACGCTATAGTCGGCAGCACCGTCAATGTTGACGACAAGAAACTTATTCGCCTTGAGAAATTCAAGAAAGGAGGTGAATTATCATTTACTAGCTTTTTTAATTAAAAAATATTCACATTTTTTACGATAACTTTTTGAATCGTTATTATATAAAAAACAGTGGCCCATAGGAAAATAAAAATATTTTTATTGATAATTTTATGATCTTCAATTTTTGTTTCTCCATTTGCTGAAAAATCGCGAAAAACTCTTTATCTACTCATGATAAATGTACTATCCAACACTGAAAGAACTTTTTAAATCGGACTAGCAGTTCCTGAGATTAGCAAGTCCAAACACAAAAAATCAAACAAACTCTTCAGCTTTACAACAGTAGTCTAGATTAAAACATATATTTCCACAAACCTAATGTTGCCTGGAAGATATTGCGTATCGTAATAAGGCCTCCCATTGTGTCACTGTCACATGACAGTGCCCAGTTACATAACTGGGCTGCAGGACGTCGCTATCGGGAACTACGCCTTCTGCGATACGCATCTGTTTCCTTCTTGTATTGTTGGTGTTTACAATAATGCATTTTGTATTGTATTGTATATTTCAGTGCGGATAGACAACCGCGTGAAGTGGTTATGGCCGGGCGATTACGTCTACTTCATAGTGCACAAAGAGAACTGCGACACAATGGACGCGGCCGGCAGGATAGCGGAGAGGTTGCGGATGCAGTAAGTAACATCTTTATATTAACCCATATTTGGCTGGGCACCAGAAATAAGGAGATATGTAAGAGAACGCGGGTCACTGATATTACGCCATCACACATGTATTTTGTGATGGGGCTAGATGTCGCTGTGTGAATTGTCCAGCAATATTTATTTATTTATTTCACCTAGCTTGGGTACCTATGTTTTGCATTTATCAGTTACTAGCTTTCCGCCCGCAGCTTCGCCCGCGTTATACTATATTTCCCGCGGTAAAAAGTATCCTATGTCCTTCTACCGGTTCTAAACTACCTCCCTGCCAATTTTCAGCAATAAGTGGAGTAACTAACACGACTTTCTTTTAATTATATAGTTAAGTTATTAACTGTACTGTTAACTTGAATTGGAAGTGAACTGTTACGTTTGTTAATGCATAATAAACATTATTTTATTTATTTTATTTTATAGTCCAGTGACTGATTGCAAATAAATGGAAGCTGTCTATAGCTTAAGTGTACCCATGTGATCTATTTTTTTATTTTTATAAGCTTCTCATTTCCCACATAAATAAAATAATAACAGAATATAACGTGTGTTCCAGCATGAAGCCCCAAACCCTCGGCTACGCGGGCACCAAGGACCGGCGCGCGAAGACCTCGCAGTGGTTCAGCGTGCGGCGCGTGCACCCGCGCAAGCTGGCCGCGGCCATGCGCGCGATGCGGGACATCGCCATCGGCAACTACTCCTTCCACGACACGCATCTCACACTGGGCATGCTGGCCGGGAACAGGTCGGTACTACAATAATGTATATGATGAAATGTTGAATATAGAACATTGGGAGGCGGTAATGCACGACCGATAATTGTTCGACCAGGTAATGTATAGCCAGGTATTTAATGTACAAATAAAAACAGTTGTTATTCACGCTTCGTTTGCCTAAGACAGTGATTAGGGTAACAGAAAAATAAAAAAATAGATTTTAAAAATGTAGGTTAGGTTTAGTTTGTAGTGTGAAAAATCATGTGCTAAGCGAGCGAGCGGAGCGAGCGTGCTGCGGCAGCGACGCCGAAACGCCAAAAATCCTGTCAACTCGTAACATTATAATTCCTGGTCAGGTTCCGCATCGCGCTGCGCAACGTGACGGCCGCGGAGGAGGTGATCGCGTCTGCGTGCGCGCAGCTGGCGGCGCGCGGCTTCATCAACTACTACGGCCTGCAGCGCTTCGGCACGCGGCTCGCCGTGCCCACCTTCGAAGTGGGCAAGCAGCTGTTGTTGGGGAATTATAAAGAGGTAGGGAACTGACAACACAGATTAAAAAAAAAACAATTTTTTAAGGCACCTTTCTGGCACTCTTCTTAAGGTGTGTTCAAACACAGCGCGCAAAGTGCGCGGCAGCTCCGCGCGGCATTCGCGGGACGCAAATTTGCCGCGAACGTGTTTGCAATTTGCAATTCAATTTACAATTTGCCGCGCGGCTGTCGTCCAATCACAGCGCGATTGGCCGCCGCGTTCAAATGCTGTGCTATGTTTGAACACACCTTTATAATTCGTTAACATCGCGCCGCTCACAATCACATCCTTATTTCAGGCCATAGACTTGATCCTGAGCGACGACGCGGGTCCCCTGTCCAACGCGCTGCACGCCTACCGCAGCGCGGGGCCGGCGCGCGCGTTGGACGTCGTCCCGCGCCACCTCCGCGCCACGCCCGAGGCCCGCCTGCTGTCCGCACTAGCGCAGCGCCCGAAGGACTACCTCACTGCGCTACACAAGGTGCGTCACTCAGAGCGCGCTGCCTACCGCCTACAGCACCAATAAAAGCTTAACCTGATGTTTGTACGGTCCCCGCCATCTTGAAAGGGGTGACACCACTATTTTCGTGATATCTCCGAAAGTACACGTTTTACAAAAAAATTGTCAAATCATATCTTGTTGCAAATTATTTTGCCTACAAATATGTCTATATAACTTTTTACGCAAAATTAAAAAAAATAAAAGTAATAAGTAAAAAAGTGAGAAATGTGTGTCTAATGTTAGTGACATTGTTAATGTTCCAAAAATAAAATTGCTTCCTCTATATAATGGAATACGCGGTCCTTAAATTGTAACATTTCAATGGGCTATATGTTAATAAATAATATAATATTGCATTTGTTATTTATTTATCAATTTCCTCGTTTCCAGATAGCCCGTAACACGCGCTTGCTTTACCTCCACTCGTACCAATCGCTCATCTGGAACAAGTGCGTGTCGGAACGTATTCGTCGGTACGGCCTCAGCCCAGCGGTGGGAGACATCGTGCCCATGGATGACAACGAGCTCACAGGTATGTGTTGCCTGTAACGTAAGAAGTCGCGAATTCGATTCCCACCTTGGGACAAAAATATGTACGTTTTGAAAATATTTGTTCCGAGTGTATGGGTGTTATATACCTTAGTAAAAATATATATCTATGTTTGTCTATTATATTTAGTATCAGAAATTTTGCGCTTGTGTTTTTCATTACGGAATTAGCACAAAATCATTTTGTTTTCTTAATTCAATATAATGGGTTTTCGCAAAGAAACGCCTAAATTTATTCAACATGTGTCCATAAAAACATAATGGTCTTGACTTCTATCGCACAGTATAATTAATCATAAAATTACCATTAAATTTCAGAAATCGAAGAAGACAATGAATCTGACAGCGAAGAAAAGGAAACAGACAGTCAAGAAAGGGACACAGACAGTCAAGAAAAGGACAAAGATAACCAAGAACCAACCGAACCTAAACAAAAAGAACCGCAAGAAGAAAAACAGAAAGTACCTGTCAGAATACTAACTCAAGAAGACGTAGATAGCGGTAGATATACGATTTACGACATTATAATGCCGCTGCCAGGGTACAATATCGATTATCCGACTAACATGAAGGATTATTATGAAGAGCTGTTGGTTAAAGACGGACTGACGTTGCTGTTAAAGAGTCAACATAAGTAAGTTCTCGAATTTTGATAATTTACAATTTATGGATGCTTTTGACTTTCATTTCATAGACAGTCATTTTTGCTTTTATGTAAATTATGAATTTATTTTCCTATCTAGCGAGAAACGCTAGCGCGACGACTTAGACCAGTTTAACAACTGGAAAGATATCGCGCCAGATAGGGATGAATGGAGGAAATTGGAAGAGGCTTTTGCCCAGCAGTGGGGCACAATAGGCTAATTAAGAAAAACCAATGCGACTAACGTACAGCTATTTATATTTAACTCAATGCTGAGTCAGTGTATGTATATTATATTAAGTATATCAGAAATCTAGCACCCGTAACACAAGCTTAGAGCTTACCACGGGGCTAGATGTCGTTGTGTAAATTGACCAGCAATATTTAATTTTTAATTTTTTAGTGTCCATTTTATGATGTTTGGTTTACAAACTTTGATTGTGTCATTTTTTTTGATTTAAATTGTATGTTTATCTGTAAGCCAAACATTTTGAATAAACATATTATATTTCTTTCTTCTAATTTTATTAATGTTGGTTTATAATTGTTTATTTCCAGAAGCTACAGTATGTCGGGCGCGTACCGGCGCGTGTGCGTGAAGCCGACCGACGTTTCCTTCCAAACGGTCCGCTACGACGACCCCTACGCCGACCTCATCCTGTCAGACCGGGACGAACTGGCGGGCACGGAGCTCACCGGCATTGTACCAGGTTTGTAACATTTATAGATTTTGACAGTTACACCGAGATAAAGGTTCGGAGACTTCAGAGGTCTGGGACACAGGATAGGCTTAAATTCTTGCTCCAGTTATGATAAGATGTGGCCCCATATAAAAGCGGACGGAGTGGCGGGCACCGCTAGTAATATATCTACTCTATCCATCTAAGGTTGGCTGGAAGAGATTGCTCTTCAGCGATAAAGCCGCCCACTGTACTGTAATAATTTTTATTTTTACATTTTAGGAAAACTAAATTGCAAAATAATATAAATAAAACAATAGCCTAAATGGCAATAATAAGCCTTGTAAGTTTTCACATAAAGTACATTTCAGTTTAATTTTATATTTTAGTTTAATGTTTGTATAGATGATCCATTTTAAAAATGAACTCCCCTCCACAAAACCGTGATAATTTCAACGTGTGAGAGGAAATACTTATTGCATCACTATACTTGTGTGCGTGCTACAACTTTACTGTAACATTGGCTCATCTGTCTGTCAAAGTGATACCGTTTGCTTATACGTTAATGAACATCCAATGACAAAGATCAATTTATGTGTGTTGTATCTATACACCTTTTTGCATGTACGTGTAACCGCGGTGGAGTGGCGTTCATTCTACAATAAAATGTTTTTGATTAATTGATAATAAATCTGTTTGCAGAGGGTAAATACCGCGCGTTGCTGATAACGTTCTCGCTGTCGGTGAGTTGCTACGCGACGATGGCGCTGCGCGAGTTACTGCGCGCCGACACGTCGGGCGACGCGCAGGCCGCGCAGAACCACTACCACAAGCGGCGCGCCGACGGGGGCATTGAGGGGGACAAGCGCGCCCGGGGGGACGAGTAGATAATACTAATGACTATTATTATACAAAAATGAAAATATTGTGGTTTTATTGTTTATATATATCATAAACTAGCTGACCGGGCTGTGGCTTCGTCCGGTCTAATCTTTCATTCAAAACCTTTACTGGACTATTACAAACATTTCAAGACTAAAACCAGCTAAATTGGCCCGGCCTTTCCCGAGTTTTTCTCTCGCGCCTGAGGGTAAATACCGCGCGTTGCTGCTAACGTTCTCGTTGTCGGTGAGTTGCTACGCGACGATGGCGCTGCGCGAGTTACTGCGCGCCGACACGTCGGGCGACGCGCAGGCCGCGCAGAACCACTACCACAAGCGGCGCGCAGACGGGGGCACCGAGGGGGACAAGCGCGCCAGGGGGGACGAGTAGATAATACTGAGGAGTATTATACAAAAATAAAAATATTGTGGTTTTATTATTTATATAGTAAACTAGCTGACCGGGCTGTGGCTTTGCCCGGTTTTATCTTACATTTTAAACCATCCCTGCGGAGTACTATGAACATTCTAGGACCAAAACCAGCTAAATAGGCCCGCCCGTAACGAACAGCAATAGATTTTTATGTTCACACAACAACATCTAGCCCTGTGGAAAGCTCGAAGCTTGAGTTACAGGTACTGCATAGATTTCTATAATCAATTATAATATACATTATGTACATACTTATATAGATTTTATATCCGGGTGTTCTGGGTGTAATTAAAATTGCTTTTATGATAGATTTAAATATTGTATTCCACAATTTAAAGGAAAAACTTAAAAGTTTATTTGTGCAGTAAGGCCTACCTAATTGACTACAAATACTCAATAAAAAATATGAAATTGTTCATTTAGATATCCTTAGTTCAGTGTGTATCGACAATTCCTGTTGTCAGTGTGTGGTGTGTGCGGTGTGTTGTGTGTGTGGTGTGCTTGGTGCGCGCGCAGCTCGCCGGGCGTGGGGAATGATCGCGGACACCACGCACACTTGTGGGGTTTGTTCTGAAACAAATAAAATTAATCAAAGATCGTCATTTATTACCTCAAACATTTCTATCATTAAAAAATATTTAATGATGTAGGTTATCGTTCCCACGTGGACTATGAGCAGTTCCACCCTTTTACCCTGTGAGTACCTATCGTGGAACCGAATATGGAATTTATAAGGATAAATAAATAATATATTAATATTTTTATAATATAATACTAGCAGCCCCCGCGAACTTCGTCTCGCCATATAATTTTATTTGCAACTATCTCCATACTAAATTTCATCCAAATAAAATTTTCCCGCGTAAGCATATATTTTCCCGCGTAAGCATGTATTTTCCGCGGTAAAAAGTCTCTCGCCATATACTTTTATATGCAACTATCTTCTGCATACTAAATTTTATCTAAATCGAATTTTCCCGCGTAAGCATATTCCCGCCGAAGCATGTATTTTTCCGCGGTAAAAAGTAGCCTATGTTCTGTCTCAGGGTCTAAAGATTGTATGTGCCAAATTTCATCAAAATCGGTTGAGAGGTTTAAGCGGGAAAGCGTAACAGACAGACAGACAGACAGACAGCCAGACAGACAGACAGAGTTACTTTCGCATTTATATATTAGTTATTATTATTATTATTATTATATAATATATATATATATATTACTGGACAATTTTTTACACAGCGACATCTAGCCCCGTGGTAAGCTCGAAGCTTATAAACTTCCTGAATATCAAAATCCGTTGCGTAGTTTTGAAGATCGAAGCCTATTGAGGAAACTCGTGTCCAGTATAACGTGGGGACAAAATTTATTTATTTATTTATATAATATGCAGATAAAAGGTGTGATGATGAGTAACGCACCTTTGTATGTGTCATGCGATGGTAGTACAGGTTCGAGCTCGCAGTGAAGCACTTGCCGCATTCTGGACACTTGTGTGGTTTTTCACCTGCGCAATGAAAATACCTATTTAGTCTATTAACGCGGACGGAGTCGCGTGTATCGCTAGTGAGAAATAATTATTGTTACCAGTGTGTATTCTGCGGTGGGTGTTAAGAGAGCTTGAGGTGCTGAACCCTTTGCTGCAGAAGTTGCAGATGTGTGGCTTCTCTCCTGGGAAATAAACGAAAGAAATATTACAAATCGTATTTCGATTCCTAAATTCAACTTAAAATACTTCCTACATGTCTAGTATGACCAGGTAGGTAGCTATAGCTACCTACGTTTGTAGATTTACCAACCTAGTTTTCTTCCTGCATTGCCTAGAAAATTCAGTAAGGGAACATCTACATGTTCCCTTACTGAATTTTCTAGGCAATGCAGTAAGAAGATACCTACTACATACCTACGTATGTAGTAGGTATCTTCTTACCTTTGCGAAAATATACGACCGGATAAGATTCCAAAAATGGTTTTTAGGGATTTTAGAATTGTAATATTCTGTAAATATTTATTATTGTGTCCATTTGTGACCTTTATAAAAACCTTTAGAGCTTTGCCTCATGACGCCATGGCAACGTAGCCGGCTACGTCTCCAAGCAGTATTATATTGAATTTGAACCACACCGTCGCCAAGTGAGACGTAGCCGGGCTACGTCGCCATGGCGTCCTAGTGAGGCAGAGCTTTTAGAAAATTTAAGAAAAATCACCTCATCTAATGCCATACCAGTATGGGTCCTCATATGCCGCTTCAGCAGCGACGGTCGATCGAATGTCTTGAAGCACACTTGACACGGCAGCACACTCTTCTTGCCCTCCTTATACACGGTCCCTAAGACCACCCCACTCTCATACAGCTTTAAGGGGTCTGTCAGACCCTCTTTGAACACGAGGTTGGTCCTCTGGTACAGCTTAGCTAGGTGGTCGTTCAGACCCGACAGGAATTTTAGGTCGATGGTTAGTTTGGCTGGTTTTTTGGTGGTAGTTAGATCTAGTGGTTCTGTTTGGATTTCCATGGTAGCTGGACGCTTTTAATTGATTTTAGGTTTAGAATAGCCGTATAGTTTTATTTTTTACATTTGTTTAGGTATAGGTAGGAAAAAGCTAATTTTAACTAATAGGTAGGTACTAGGTACCTACATACAACCATACCTATACAACGGACTTGGTTCGTTAACGAGGAACGGTATCACTTTAGATTTAGTTAAAGTTCTTAGCTAGCAAAGAATTTGTTGTTTTATGATGTATTTTTAACAATGAAATTTATTTGAAAGGGGTAATTTCGCGGTCAATGTTTTTGTTCTTAGGTACTGATTCTTAGGTCTTTGGGTAGGTTAACTAGAAAATTCACGCTTTTTTTCCATCGATAATGGTATTTCCACGAATTTTCCTCGACAACTGTCCCCAAATTTCCCTGCAAAACCTTAAATAGGCTCAGGTAACAAACAGTTGTCGCGATTAGTTTGTATAACCGAGGAGGTATTGTGCGCCAACAATGTAGCACGGCGTTAATCGACGTGATTCGACGGTTTTGAGGGTAAGCTAAGAAAGTATTGGGTTTGGATGAGGTATGATAAACATCTATCTTATAGCAAAACAATTTTGTGATTGATCCGTGATTATTTTTTAATGTTTTATAATTATTCAATTGCTTTTATTGTTTTTGCATTAGATATCAATTTTATATAAAATATCATTTTTTAAATGACACAATTAACACAAAAATATCAAAACTTTTAAAATCAAACACTAATCTATGTTCTATTGCATAACGCTTAGAATGAAATTACGCTCTTTAGGTAAATAAAGCCTTTGTTACCTGTTGCTGTGTGAATAGTCCAGCAATATTTATTAATGTAGGTAGGTATTTGAATATTATGGAAAGTTTTACCAATACACTCCACATCTGCAGATATTTGTTCCGGGTGTCTGGGTGTTATATAATTATGTATATTATACATAATTATATATCTATGTACCTATGTATTAAGTATGTTCTTATTAGTAGGTATATCAGAAATTTAGCACCCGTAACACAAGCTTCGAGCTTACCACGGGGCTAGATGTTGCTGTGTGAATAGTCCGGCAATATTTATTTATGTATTGATTTTATTATTATCCCATTTATGAAGTTACTATACAGTTAATTCCTACTATTTTACATTGTAATATTATACCCTATCTACCTTTCACCACCCCTGGCAGTGTATTGAAGAAAACGTAATCGCCGTTAAAGGTGACACAACAGAACGCATTCGGTATTGTGTCTGTCGTTATTTGCGCTATGCTTCTGGACCACAGATTAATAACCAACCAGATACCTCATAACAGGCGAGGACCGCGCGCCAAACATATGGTTAAACCAACCATATGTAAAGCCCCGCCTCGAAACACGGCTTTAGTTGCGACCAAGTGTCAGACCCGTGAACTTCATATACGTTTCTATAGTCTAACGCAAGTGAAGAGGTCAGCTTATAATGGCTACTCGTACGAAGGACGTTCACTTGTCTCTTTTCCGCATTGCGCTTATTGCATTCGTTGTCCTTCTCGGCGAAAGCACGTGTAACGTTAGTGTTGTAAATTCTAATCGATATCGTTAAAAATAATAGACGACGTATATTAGCGGGTCTCTCGGTATTATTGTATGTAAAAATAAATAAGTAATCCATAAACCGTTTAAATATGTTTATAGAGTACTTACTCAGTAAAATGAATTATTAGTGATAAATTTTTCTAATATAATTTTTTAATTTTTAAGTTCTACAGATTTGTGTATTCCAAAAATAAATACATATCTACCTACCTACATGATGCTATTTTCATTTTAATATGAAATTTTAAAACGAATCATCGAAATTAATTATCGACAAATTCGTTCAATGTTCCCAACCCGCGACCTAAGTGCGACCTTGAAATAGCCAATCACGACGCCTTTGTTCCAGTCCCCGCAACCCGCGCCTTCCTCCAACTTCGGTGCGTTTGAATCGGAACAAAAGTATTATAATGGACCATCTAGTGGGGGTTATCTGTGTTCTGGACTAATGGCTATGCCTCTGTATTCTGTGGCTATGCTTAGGGCCCGGACGAAGCAGAGATTGATGACATAACAAAATGTGAAGTGTATTGTAATATTGTGAACCCCAAATGGTTTGATGCGTAATGAGATGAGTTTATTGGTCTGTCAAGCAATTGAAAATTGAGGTGAACTGTTATAAGATTAACGATGAAAATAAAATTAGTGTTTAGAATAGATTAAAAATTAGCGATTTGAATTGCTGAGACTTGCATCTATCTTATCTGTCGCTATAATTTTGCGACATCATTTATTTTGATTTTGGATTTAGTAGATCATAATATTTATTGCATATTAGTATGAAAAGGTGTGTGACGTGGTAAACATTTAGGTTTAGGGCATTATTCCAATTTCAAATAACACTAGACTCCATCACAAAGCAGTTTGTAAACAAATTAGGCTAATAACCAATCGCTTTAAGGTAAACCCCACAACAGTTGTCACCGAGTCCGGACGTGACTGGTGCTTGTGTTGTGTTGTGAGGGTGAAGGGACATGTACCACCGGGCCATTACTTGATGAGTATGGCTGGAATGACGGAAATTGGCATAGTCATTTGGGATGTAGGTACCTACCTATTCAGGCGTTTTTTAGCCGACATTTCCTACTCGATCCCGTAAGACTTAAATAATGTTTGGTCACTTTGGTGTTATAGGATGGTACTTTTACCGACTAACTTAGGTACTTATTTTACAACTTTATGTGCAAAACGGATATAGTTAGCAACATTTAAGGTATTAAACATTATAAGTAATTATTTATCTAAAAATTGTCTCGTAAACTCTCCACCGTCTAAAATAAGAGGAAAGAATTTGAATACCCTATTAAGGAAGAAGGCGAAACTTCCTGAGTGCTGCGTCTTATTCAAATTCAGTTTCAAATCGGATTCCTGCTTGTTAAGCCTTATTTCAGTTCTTTACCTTTTTCTGTTTACTTTTTGGATTGTTTGCCGAGGAGGTTGGAGCTCTAACTAAGGCAATCCAATTAGGCTTAGCTTTTGACTTTAGCATGTAATAAAATACATTGAAAAATATTTATAAAGTCTGGCCGAACAATTTGAATTTTACTCGCACCTTTTGTTGATCTTTTCCATAAAGATTTAAATTATTTTTTTAAAAAGCTAAACGATCCGCTCTGCTTTAACTCGATGATAATAAGAATATTCGGGAAATCTTTAAAAGATTCAAGAAATTAAAAAATATTTTCTTTTTCTATAGAAAGTTTAAAAGCCTTAATTTATAAGTTTAAGACGGATTTTAAGGAAATGGTAAATATAAAATTACGCGATAAAGACTCGTTTTAAACTACTAAAACCGTGAAAGTTTAACAAGTTCATTAGCCTTATTGAAATAAATAATGAAATGAAAACAAATAAAAAAATTCGTTGGTATGACTTAGGTAAGAAATAAGTAGGTATTCAAGCATTAATATTATGTTGTCTTCGCCATATACGCCTCATAAGGGCCTACATCATGATAAATGAAGTGTGTCCGACGGACTGATGTATGGCGGATCTAAAATAAATACAGAGAATAAAGGCGATCCGCGGCAATATTCGGTGAAATTACGCGTGTATCGACCCGGGCTGTTGCATAAATGCATTAGTCTGAAGATAGGCACCTCGCACTATTTGGGCCAAGGTATAAGCGGTAGCGGGCTAAAAGTCATCATAAACTCACATTTAACGTGCCACTACTAATAATATATGGACTAAAGTTTGTGAGTATGTAATGTATGTATGTTTGTAACTTATTCACGACTGAAACGTTTTGATAAAATTTGTAATTAATTTAGCCGACACCCTGGATTAAACATAATATATACTTAGGCTACGTTTTACTGCGGGAGATATTAAAATTTAAATTATTTATATTAAAATTTATTGCGGAAGCTGGCAAAGCCGCAGAGCGGAAAGCTACACAATAAGTCTATGGGGATTTGGTACAATCATCACGCTTACCAGAGGTATGAAAAATTGCAATGTGCCAACTCGCGTGAATCCATCTTTTGTTTTCCCGCGAGTTGACGAATAACCCGAGGAATTGGTGATCGCAATTAGATAAACAGAACAATGCTGCGGCCACTCTCTGGTAAATTATTCCTACAGTTTATGCGGTTTTTTTGATGAATTTCAATTTGTGCTTTCTTTCTAGTCTTATTTATTCAGTATTTGGAAAAGTCTACATTTCTTAAGATATTCCCACAAAATACATGCAAACTTACCAAAATATGAACAAATCAATTAATCGCTATTTTTCTCTGGCTTGGCCCACCGCCAGCCTCCTCGTCCTCCCCAAATTTATTCTTAATAAAGCTCAGAGGCCGCTCGCTATTTTTTGATATCTCTCGTTTTGTGATGAAACACTCGACCTGTGTCTATCCGAGGATCGGGAATCGATTCCACGTTTAAAGTCGATCACGTATTCGATTGCTGGCGATCGCGGGGCAAATATTGATGATCTAATTTGGGGTTTTCTTTTGATGGGTTATTTGGATGTTTGAAGTTGAAAGGGTGTCGGGATTAAATATCGTTCGGGACTGAGCAAGGTTAATAGAGTGGTAACGAGGTCGTGATCGAAATAGGATTTTATTTTTGTATGGTTTTAAAAGTAAGTAAATAATAAATAATTAGTTGTTAGTACATACTTAATAGGTTGCTTCTGGTAGGTAGGTACCTATAGTTATTTTGTCATACGTTTTGATTAGGTTGGTATTATCATTACAATAAATTCAAAATATTGTAAAGAAATTATTATAATTAGAAACGATGTATTTTACAATAAAACCATGTTAAAGAATTCTAAGAGATGGAGGCCTAGGTACCTTTAGTAACCTTTGGAAACGTTTAGGGGTCTGGGACACAGGATAGGATATAACTTTTTAAACTATCATGGTTTTTAACTATATTTGAACATGAAACGGGTAACATACCATGATTTAATTGTACCAAGTACCTATTGCGACCCAGGAATGTTGATCCTCCTAAGTTGTATGGCCTTCCGAAGGTACACAAGCAGAGTGCTCCGCTAAGGCCAATCGTGAGTCAAATTAACTCACCTACTTATGAGCTAGCAAAACACGTAGCATCTGTGTTACAGGCGACCGTAGGACATACATCTTCCTTTGTTAAGGACTCGCGACATTTCGTTGAAATACTGGAGCGGACACAGGTGGAAGAGAATGAGGTGATGGTCAGTTTTGACGTAGAATCCCTCTTCACTAATGTTCCTGTCGCAGAGTGTATAAGTGTTGTGGAGGCTATTGTGAATAGTAAGGATATCCCCAAGGAATACGTGGAGCTGGTACGTCATATTATTTCCACTAATTACTTTATATACAGAGGCCAATACTACCTCCAAATTGATGGAGTAGCCATGGGAAGTCCAATTGCCCCGGTTTTGGCTAACATTTGGATGGAGTATTTCGAAAACATTGCCATCATGTCAAGCCCTGTCCAGGTCAAGTTGTGGAAGAGATATGTGGATGACGTTTTCTGTGTTTTGGGAGGAAACAGTTCGGAAACTGAACTTATGTTAGAACATCTAAATGGCATACACAGCAAGATCCGGTTTACATATGAGTTAGAGAGCAATAGATGTTTACCTTTCTTGGATGTCATGGTGAGTGTGCGTGGGGACGGAAGTTTGGGTCACAGTGTCTATAGGAAACCGACACATACAGACAAGTACCTTCATGCAACTTCACACCACCATCCGAGACATCTGAACTCTGTGGTGACGTCGCTAACAAACCGAGCGTACGACTTATGTGACAGTGGGTATTTAGCCGATGAACTGGCTCACATTAAAGAGGTCCTTGAACGAAATGGCTACAAGCGACGTACACTACCTCCACGGTCATCCCCCGGAGTGCGCAGGTGTATGGTAGAACGTAGACCAGCCTTTCTACCATATATCAAAGGTGTGACGGACAGAATAGCAAATATTTTGCAGAAGTCGTCCGTAAAGACAGTTTTCATACCACTGAAAAAGTTATCAAACTTCCTGCGAACACCTAAAGATAGATTCCCACTGGATAAACCGGGTGTATATAAGGTTGACTGCAGTTGTGGGAGTTCGTATATAGGTCAAACAAAACGAACTATTGCCTGTCGGATAGGGGAACATATAAGAGCGGTAAAAAACGCAGACGTCCACAAGTCAGCTATCGCTCAACACCTATTAGAGTCGGGCTCAAATCACTGGATCGAATAGCATAACCCCCAAGTAATCTCAACAGAGAGATTCTATATACCAAGATTGGTTCAGGAGGCCATTGAGATTACCAAACACAGGAATTTTAATCGAGAAGATGGCTTCCAGTTGTCTGGAACGTGGAAACCTGTGGTGGAGTTATGCAAAAATCATAAAAGTGTATTGCCGGCCGCCCGTCCAGATACGGTGAGTGTAGTATGTCGCGATCGTCTTGCATTCGTGAATGAAACAGGTGAAAACAGTGACAGTGACATTCAAACTCGCAATAAAAGACTCAGGAAGAGGGTAGATCGTTTCGTTTGTCAATAACGGTCTGCCTACCCGCCGCCCCGCCGGTGTCATCAGTTTGTCCGTGAACATGGCGCTTGCAACAGTGTCGAAATATCGGAAAACTCAAAAACAATTAAATCATGGTATGTTACCCGTTTCATGTTCAAATACAGGATAGGATATTGAAATTCTTGCTCCAGTTATGATAAGACCTGGCCCCCATACAAATAGGTAACTAACTAATCTCTTAGTCAAATGCTTACACGACATTATTAGAACTTTTTTGAAGTTAGAAATTTATAGCCGAAATTTCCTATTCCATAGAGCCGTAACTTTTTGTAGTTCGAACACAAAAGAAACGAGAAGCTTTAAATATTATATCTACTCAGCACCAGCTTAGCCAAGAAAAATATCTCAAAACCAGCAAATGTACCTATTTCAGAATTTCCAGCTACCTCTTCCAAGCCATTAAGTTCCTTCACCGTGCTACAAACTCAACAGAATTCCCTCTGAAATAAAATACATTCAACAAAAGCAAAGCTGGCGCTTTCAGAATTTCTGTTTCAGACAACGAAAATATATCTCAGAGATAAAAAGGAATAAGATGGCTGGGCGGGGCGTGTTGAGGGCGGGGCGGGGCGGGCTCAGGGCGGGAATCTGTGTCAAGTGTACTTTGCCTGAAAGCACTCTGGCTGAAGAGCACCGTAATGGATGGACCAGATATATTTAAGTGTAGATAGGACGGAGTAATTTGGTAAAGGTAATAAACGGACCTGAATTGGACGGAACGAAGCATTTTAGTAATGGAGTCTCGGGGACAGAACTTGAGTTGCTATTAAGTAGGTACTAGGTAGGTTTATTTAATGATGTGAAAGGTTTTGGCAAATTGCGTCTGTTATTGTTGTTGTTCTAAGGTATAAAGAGGTAACTCAAGGGGCCACCAGTCTCTTGAGTGTTCAGGCAATGAAGTACCTATTCAGCCTTACATAAGAAACTTAATAAAACCTAAATATTTCGATTACATGTACCTACAGTTCAAAGTTCTCAAGATCATTCTTAGCCTTATTCCACTTAATCCTAAAAGTTCTAAAACTATTAAATTAAAAATGACAATAGGTATTCTTTTGCTATTTCTATCCTTATCGGTAACTATAATGTGTAACTTTAGTAGGTACGTACCACTTTAAAAAAATGAAATCTTCACATCTCCATACATTAAGAACACTAAATCATCTCGCGCAATATCTTAGGTAATTTCGCAAGGCAATAATGCTCCCGCGTAATTCTTTCAATTTCATCATGTTTATTCAAATGAGATGTCGCTGACTGTACCGCGACACAGAATAATAAGTGTTGAGGGAAAATTGCGTAGATATACCTGAGGATATTATAGACCGACTGTACTTCACAGTAGATTAATATACCTACCTGAATCTTATTGCGTTATATTTAAATACCTAGGTATTAAAATAATTGGAAGTGGTGATTATACCTATTGACTTTTCTTTAAGAAATAGTCAGGTAATATTATTTGCCTACTATAATTTGCTTGCCTAAAATTAGGTGATGTTTGATAAATTTTCGACGAAATCTACCACTCCTTTAAATTAGAATATTGTGGTAAGTAATAGGGTACCTACCTACACTTGAAACGATTTTAAATCGTCAACTCCTAAAAAAAATGTCATTAATGTATTCATCAAGTTTCAAGGACTTATAAAAACAATTCAACTCACACACCTTATTCTAAGTTCCCGCGCCCCTGGCGGTAACACGAGGCATTTTTCCATTTTCTACGCCCGAGTCTCTTTTGATTTATATTTTAATTCATCTCATTTCAATTTATGAAGCGCCTGTGTTCGTATTTGTACCTGCCTGTCTGTATGTCGTTATGTAAATGAATATGTAATGGGACTGTGTGGATTGATTTATTTCGCGGTAGCTTTAAGTTAGATTAAATTCGTGAAGAAAATTGATCATGTCTGTATTGTATTTAGGTAAGTAGAAGTAGGTAGGTACTTTAGTTATTTGTGCGTAAACATAGGTAGGTAATTTAAGCACAGACTTATTAATCGTTATCGTCATTGTAGGACGATAAGTGGTTAACATGTCCAGCGCCTGCAGTAAACGTCCGACGGCTAAAATCATAATGATGAAGTCATTTACTGTTTTTTTACTATTTTTATTATTTTAAATGCTTACGAAGGTTTTGTGTATTTTGCATGAGAAATTCATAGTATGCTTCAGAAAACCAATTTCAATTACCTACCAATTCCATAGATATTATATTCCATTTCGAAAAGGACATAACATTTTAGTTTTGCGTTACCTACGCTGTAAAGTAATAACTCTGAAAACATGCTAAAATAACTTGCGCTATTTAGGTATATATTGAGCTTTTGGCAAGATGGCCGGTCGATGAAGATGATCTTCATGTGAATATTGCGAGGGACAGGTATATATGATAGAAAAATACTGTGCTACTTGGATGTGTTTCATAAATAAATATTGCTGGACAAGTTACACAGCAATATCTGTTCGCAATAAAGCTCCTAGCTTGTGTTGCGGGTATTAGATAATCTGGTAAACTTAATAGAATATAAGAACATACATAGATATCAATATATTGTTTTATTATACATACATAATAATAGCTGTAACTAATGTTTTATGTCAATAGAAAACTTTTGAACTTTAAGAACTAAAGGTTTTTGATACCAAGGTTTTACAGAAGTTCTATAATGATTTAAACCTATCTCCCACCTGTGAAAGGGCGAAATAAAAGTACGAGATGCCAAAAAACACTGTATTAAATGAAGGAACTTAAACTTGAAACAAAACATGTTTGCGCTAGCTGACTAAAACAGTAACGAAATGAATAATTTTATGTTAAATTGTCTTGTGTTATTACAAAGTTGAGTGGAACCAGTCCACCAAAAAATGTAATGCTCGTACGAACTATCTCTCTCACTTATCAAATCAATCTTACCTAATTACAAAGTTCGTAATAACTTTCTTACAAACTAACAAAACTTAAACTACGAAGTTAGTGCACATTCGTAATAAACTTATATCTAAAAGATGGTTTACAATGGTTTTTCACGACTGAAGTTGTAAAGAAACAAAAACAAAAATCTTATTCTAAAAAAGCCTTATAACTAGGTATGTATGACACACAGAGAAAAGAATCTTAATTTAATATAAACGTCTTTTGCCCACAGAGAACGTGCTTAAAAATAAACTAATTGGTAAGTAACGGAAAAGTATTGACATGTAAGATGAACGAAATCAAACTTGTGAGGTAACGTGCATTGTAAGCTTGCCTCACTATAAAGTAGTGTAGTAGTTGGTTGGAATGTCATGCTAGGATATCCTTGTACAACGATGTCATCTTTGTGCAACGAGTCTTATCTGGAAACAAATAAACATTTATTAATAAATGTTAACTATAAAAAAATAACATGCTAATTGTTTTATTCTATAATATGAAGGCGTTTCGACTACAATATAGGTACACACACTCCGAATATACCTACAAGTCATTTGATGGTCATCTTCACAAAACATGAGTGCAACGAAAACTAAAATTAATATTAGAAACTAGTCTGTGGTATTTTACGACGGCTTTCACCAACGAACACTTAAAATCCTTACTTGAGTAACAATAAAACACAGAAAGTACAAACACGCATGTAAGAAATTAAATAAGAGTAGGTAGCGTAGATCTCCTTATTCAGATTCGATTTGGCAGCGGTGGCGGCGGCGACAAACACAGCATAGCCCTCTCTATAGCTCTTTGTTCCCAAAAAGAGCTCTATAGAGGGCACCATATCATATCACATCATAAGGGTTATTTGTACTTACATGTTTATTGCAGTATTTGTATCTGTTGTCGCCTGCCACTGAGCGTGCCTCGCATGCAGAGGCGCGGCAGCGGCGGCGACGAGGCCAGCGTGCGGCCGGGCGGCGTCCGTCGACGTCGGCGGCCGCGACACCGGGCACGGACTGACATCCTGCACCACTGAAATAACAACCAATTAATATCCTCATTTTAATAACAAACAAACAAAGTTTTGGTTGTCCGCCGATAAGGTGAACAGATGATTAAGTGAATACGGTTAGTTCGCGGTGGATGTAAGCTGCTTTCAACCGAATTCACTGGAAATTGATAGATGTCCGACGCGACGGCTGATATGATGAATATAACAAGATGAGGGCTAGCTACACAAGGCTCATAGAACCAAAGGCAAAGGAAAGGCTATAAAAACAATATCTTGCTGTTGCCCAGACCAGAAAAATAAACGATGCCGCACTGTAGGGAAGTTATAATTGATTTAAATTTATTTAATTTCATTAGAAAACTTAAATATCCAAAAATATCGGCACATGGTGCTAAAATATGATTTAATAAACACGTTGTATTGAATATTTTTTAGATTGAAGCAAGGATGGCTAAGATTTTAATGGATTAGTTTAAATTTGACTAGAAAAAAATAAAAAACAACTTTTTTGAAAATTCTACCACGTGGTTCTAAAAAATATTATAAGAAACACGTGAAATGTAAATTTTGAAGAAAGCGTTAAGGATGGCTATGATTTGAATGGATATGTATGAAACTTACCAATACTTGATTGTAGTCGCGAGGATGGCAGTAGCGGAGACCCTGGCATGCTGAAACACAAAACATGATAAAATATACAGGAAACTGCCAATAAAATTTAAAACATTGCTTTCATCTTCCACATGTAAGCTCGGTCGTTTATATACCGTACATAGATTATCTAGAAATTATCCGAAACAAAATAAAATGTTTTCGTAAAAATACCATGTGCCTATAATGAAATTATTCAGTAATTTACTTAAGAAACTCTAGATTGTTTTGGAAATAAAATAGACAAGAAAACACAATAAAGACTTTAGCCGTTAATAAAATCTGGAAATTCTAAACCACGTGGAAATTACATGACTAAAATAATTAATTTCTTATCCACGTGGAAAAATTGTGTTTAATCGTGAAATATTCATTTTTCACAATTATTAAAATAAAGAAAAAGACTACTATGTTGTGCCCTCTAAACAATAAGAGCAAACAAAAAGAAATAAATAAAATATGCAAAATCTAAACCACGTGGAAAATGAATGTAAAATTGTGAAATGAATTTGTTGGATTTCACAATTATGAAATTACAGAAAAAGGCACAAATAGATTTAAAATTAATAAAGAAAGTGAAAAATAATAAAATAATTATAAATGTGAAAGTTCTAAGCCAATTGTATTCAAATGTAAAGTAATGAAAAGAAATAGACTTACATCCCGCCGGTGCCCGAGTGCGACGTGCGCAGGCGCATCGAGGCTTTTATACACCGCGCGGGCTAATTACGCAAAGGATTGTACGTGCTAGCTGAAAATTATTGGCTATTTTCGATATTTTTTCAATGAAATAAAGAGCTTATTAATTTGACACGCTATAATATACCTATAATGCAAAGGATTGTTAGTGGGAATTGGTGATTTTCGATGTTCTGTAATTATAAGGAGAATAGTTTTGTTTTTGCTTATTTTAATTTACATCATTATTAGTTTGTTCAACGAGTTTCCGACACGACGAATTTTCCATACAAACGAATACCAAAATGATTTGTAATTTGAGCATATTTCCAAGATATTATTGAATTATTATTATTTAAATAGTATTTATCTAGGTTCCTGTGGAGTTTTTTTTAAAAAATAATTATTTTAAATGAAATTAATTTTTTTAGTAAGTATTTTGTAAAAAAAAAACACGATAGAAACCTAGATAAATACTATTTAGAAAATAATAATACGATAATACCGTGGAAATATGCTTGAATTACCGATAATTTTGGTATTACGTTTGTATGGGAAATTCGTCTGTCGCCGGCCTCTTAATGTTAATTATCAGCTTCATCAAATTACTTTCCAAATATGTAATTATTAACAAAAACATCCTATTATATATGTAGTATCATTCTAAAAATGAACTCCCCTCCACAAAACCGTGATGATTTCAACGTGTGAGAGGAAATACAGAAAAACAGAATACACAGAAAAAAAAAACAGAATTCACAGAAAAAAAAAACAGAATTCGGTGGAGGGGCGTTCATTTTAGAAATGGTTTTACTATACCTACTTATATGCAATAAAAATATCTATATACTTATGTATTATTTAAATATATCAGAAATTTAAAGTATTCAGAAAACCCGTAATACAATTTTCAAGCTAACCACCGATTTCGCTGTGTGAATTGTCCAGTAATATTTATTTATTTGCGAAAAAAATGTCCATACATCATTATAGCTTACAACCACAAGCTTCTTGAAATTTCTATCACAATTTTATTTGAACTACCCGCACATTATTTTTTTTTATCTTTGCACTAAGGAATATTTACCCTCAACGAAAAAAAAATCTGCTAGATATCCTGTACATAAGATTCCTTTATTTTATATTTCTTTTCTTTACTCCTTTCCCTAAGAACTGTTACTTATACCTAGTAGGTAGATACATAGCGCGGTAAAACATCTATTTTTTCTATATTTGCTATAGGTACTTATGGAATATTTACCCTCAACTAAAAAAAGATATCTCCTAGATATCATATTGTACATAAGCCTCCTTTATTTCATATTCCTTTATTCCTTTTCTTTGCTCCTTTCCCTAAGAAATTTAACCTATACCTAGTAGGTAGACATAGGTATATAAATAGCGCGGTACCTAAACCATCTATTTTTTCTATATTTCCACTAAGAAATATTTACCCTCAACGAAAAAAGATATCATACCTACCTAAGATTCTTTTACTTATTTCATATATTCCTTTATTCCTTTTCTCTGTCCTTTCCCTAAGAAGTTTTACCTAGGTATACCTAGTAGGTAGATAGATATAAATAGCACGGTGAACCAACTTTTTATCTATATTTCCACTAAGAAATATTTACCCTCAACGAAAAAAGATATCTCCTAGATAGGATATCTAGGAGATATCTTAATATCTTTTTAACTAACATAAGATTCCTTTATTTTATATTCCTTTTCTTTACTACCTTTCCCTAAGAAGTTTTACCTATACCACTACCTAGTAGGTAGATAGAGATATACATAGCATAGCGCGGTAAAACATCTTTGCTAATATATTGTCCGCCATTCTTTGGTAAATTTAATAATCCCTGGAGTGAAGACAAATGTTCTCCTCCCACAGGAATAGTTACGTAACCTGAAATGGGAGGAGCTTTATCCCACCACGCCCAGCCGAGTGGGCGGAAACGTAGAAAATACCTTTAATCCTACAAAGTTTGATGACAGCCATTTTATCTAGCGTATACTTATGTAAGTGCTATAAAGCGAAGTAATTTAGAACTACGTAGTTGTGAAAATAGTGCTTTGAGTTTGCTCGTTACCATATTGTTTGTTTGTTGAGCTGCTTTTTAATTAGGTTTAGATTAAGGTTTGGATTAGGTAGAAGCGCTTTTTGCTGGCATACGAAGTGTCTAGTGTAAAAAGTGGTACCTAAATACCTAGGTACAGAATACAGATTGAGACAGATAGCTTTATTAGTCTTGTTTTCCATTTTTGGTGGAGCTAGTTTTTGTTTATGCTGTTATCGTACCAATTGTATTGGTTACTTTGTAAGGATTCTCACTATTCAGGTTTACCAAGATGCCATTGGATCTAAAAATAAAAGGTTGTAGGTATGTTTAGAACTCATGATGAAATATGATGGTTGATTTCGATATCAAATTCTTTATTCGAAACTTAACACGTTACGTAAAGCCTTTATTTTGGAAAATCTTAGAATATTTTAAGTTTAATGAAAGTTTTTTAAAAGAATTACCTGTAGGTACTACTCAATGCTTTTCTAATTAACACACAATATTTTGTATAGGATCAATTTATTCCATTTTAAACACAACTCAAAATTTTGAGGTGACCTAATTGTATCGTTGTATAAGAAACAAGGCGTAGGTACCTGCTAAAATGTTTCTATGATGATTATTAAAATTTTTCTAGTATTTCGACTAGGTACCTTAGTATACACCGATTTTTTTTGTGTTTCCTGTTTGTCCTACTAATATTATAAACGCAAATGTGTACGAATGTAAAGATGAAGACATCTATTAGTAGGTACTTTGTGAATAATAAATAATAAAAAAAATATGGTTGACAATTCACACAGCAACATCTAGCCCTACAGTGAACTAGAAGTTAATGTAATGGATTACTGATAGTTTTTCTTTTTCAAAAAAGGAACTTATCAAAACCTAAAAATCCTACTCCTGTGTCTAAACAAAATCAACCAGTTTTAACTAACTGAACTAATATAATTTTGATTTATAGTAAATAAAGTAATGACACACCACTAATTACTTAGGTAATTAGTTAAGTTTTATATGTTTTCGTTTGGTACCTAGTTCTCAATTTGAATTACAATTAATTTTCGATACAAGCCAAGTTCGATACAAATAAGATACATATTAAAATATTTCTTAAGTTTAATGAAATAAAATGGCTCACTTTCAAATTATTAACAATAACTTATAATAAACAAGGGTCAGCTTTATTCCCATGTTTTCTCACTTTTTAAACCTTCCCTGGGCTACTACGAATATTTTGAAACCAATTTAGCACCTAAATCGGTCTAGCCGTTCACGCGGAATGGCGTGAAATAGGGATTCATTTGTATATTATAATGAATATAAGAAGAGGATCCAGCATCGTTTCTAAATCTGAGAAAACTTCTACAAAAAAGCTTTTAAAACCCACGAAGTCAATTTGTAGCTAATGACACTCCCTTTCAACGTTCCAAAGAATAAAGTGTTGTCAGTTCTAACTGAGTTTACCAAATTATACGTTTAAAGAAGCAAAAAAAAAACTCTGAACAAATTAATGGGATCTGTGGAGAACAAAAGTTTTACAAAACAAATGCAAATGTCGCGCATATTTTGGGCACAACATTTTTCCGTCTGGCCGAGGTTGAATACATTCAGGGATTTAAACGGATTGTGAAATTGAAATTTTTGAAGTTAAATTATAGTTATAATGGATTTTTAAATCTTATTCATCTCAACGTTATGTAAAAGGTTAAAGTATTATAATATAAGACGAAATATATAATGCAAATAGGCACGGCTCTTCAGTACTAAGTTGGGTACCTACCTACTATAGGTTTATTAGATTTGGTATAATAAACACCACGCTAACGAAGCCTTAACCATTCCATTCCGTTTTTGAGTATACTTAATTATTTTATTCGTCAGTCTGTTTTTTATTTTATTTAGATTTATTTCCATATACTTACTTACATAAAAGTTACTTTATTTCCATAGAATTTTACAGATTAGGTATATTTTCACAAGTTTCAATAGACGCACCGACTATAACCAATGGTAGAAATGATCTAGTACTTTTCTTAGACTGGCACCACATCAAGGTAACAAAATACTTTAAACCCTCCTAATTACCAACTTCCCCGTATTAAAGCACCAAAACATAATTATGAATATCTCATTGTCTCATAATCTCCAAGCGTATCGCGCTGACAAAAGAGTTCAACCTTTTTACTGTCTCATTTTGTCTATGGTACAAAAATGCAGAATCTTTCTAAGTACCTATGTACAACGTGACCCAAAACTGGGGACGTTAGAACTTCTGACTTTATATTTGGAGTTAAATGTTATACCTACGCGATAAACCATTGACGCCAGTATTATATTTACACAAGTTTGAGTAGATACCAAGATATATATAGATAGATAGATTAATTTCCAAGGGAATTCATGAAGTAGCATCACGGAGTAGCATTATTCTTTGACTAGGCACAACATAATTTAAAGCATGAATGCAAGCATGACTTCAAGAACGTTTTTAACCAAACCATGAGGTTTTGTTTTGTAGTGACTTGTACACAGCTAGCATTTGACCATTTGATTTGATATTTAAAAATTTTATAAGGAAAGTTTTTTTTATTACTTGAGAATCAAGTTCAAGTACAACTTGGACCCATATTTCGTGCCACCTTGTACACGGTTAAAGGACTCAGCACGGAAACTGCGTCCACAGGGTAAAGACCACCACCCACTTCCGCTCCTTTGTTTCACATATTTTATTAGCTAAGTGGTTGATTTAAATAAAAATGCTGTTTCCCTAACCGAGCCGTTAGAGCACACCGTGAGATTTATTGATGCTGTGCTGATGTTACTTTTAAATTCACTTGGCGACGTTAAAAACAAATAAAATAAAACATGCTTTATTTTTTTGTTGGCTGTTACTTTAGGTACTACAAAACAGTATTTTGACAATAGTACCAATAGTTCAACTAATAAAAAACTAACATTAGCACTATAATTTATTAGTAGGTATTGTAATCTAGTGCAATTTTTGAGCTGCGTTGGCTAAGTGAGAGCACACGCGACTTTAATTTCGAAGATTGTGGGTTCACCCAGCCGGGCAACTTCTGGATTTTTCCCGAAAACATCGTGAAGAAACCGGCATTTACGTTCCCACGGCTAGGACACAGGGACTTCCCTCTAAACACTGTGTTATATATATAAATAAAATATATCTGTCTATCTATGTATATTTATTATATTATCGAGTTTATCATAAATCTAGCAGCCGTAACACAAGTTTCGAGCTTACTAGGAGGCTAGGATGTTGCTGTGTGATTGTCCAACAATATTTATTTATTGTTATCACTAACCCGCCTGGTAAACGGTGTGATTAGGTATACCAAATCTTAAATACCAATATATGATGTGTTTTATTTTGGAGACCCGTGTTCAATATTAAGGTGCACTATGAGATGAGGGTAATCTTAAAAAGTCTTTTATATTTCTTTGCCGTGTCAAGAACACTTAACTTACTATTTTATTTACTTTTTATTAATAAAATATGTGGGCTTTAATAACGTGCTCTAAGTTTAACGGTGAAGACAAACATCGTGATGAAAATAGCATTTTCTAAAAACTTTCAGAGGCTTGAAGGACATGTAACATTTACCTACCCGCATTAGGCCAGATTAATCGCTCTCGTCTAGAGAGAAGTCCCTGTGTCCCAGCAGAACGTCAATAGGCGTGCTTATTTTATCTGTAGTCATCCAAGCCATTCGGGAATTAGCAGGTACCTACTACCTACAATACGATCGTGAATGTGTACCTCCAGCGCCACCTAGCGTACCTTCGCCGCCGTCACGACTCGTAGACGAAAATACTTATTGTATGTAAACTAACGAATAAATATACCACGCAACAAAGGGCGCAGTTCTTTTGGTGTTTTTTTAACCGATTTATAGCATTTTGTTTTGATTGTCAATGAGATCTTGGATTGTTTGCGAGTTTTTATGAAGTCTTTGTTGAAAATCTAGACTTGATTGTAAAAGATTTTATATAAATATAGGCAGCTACTTACTTCATTGAGACAATGCGCCTACTTAACAAAGAAAGAAGAAAGAAAGAAAATAAATCTACCTTTCAGTAGATAAGTGCAGGGACATTTAAAGGTTTTATTAAAAGGAAATTTTAACATCCTAAAAGAAAAATGGGGAAAGATCTGTACATACTATGATAAAGCTGAAGAGTTTGTTGGAAGGCGCTAATCTCAGGAACGACGCGTCCGATTTGAAAAGTTATTCAGTGTTCAATTACATTTATCTAGGAAAGATATAAGTACGTTATAATATTATGGACACTACATAATTTTATTGAGATTGTAGAATTATAGTGTGTCTATACGTGTATGTTGCCTAACGTTATAAAAGCGTACCTACTACCAAATATTTTAACATTCTATTCAAAAAAGTTCCCTAAAAAAGTTTTGGATCCTCTGCGCTAAGTACAATGTTATCAAATTGGTGTTCGTGAGCTTCGAACCCGCGAAATGGTTGATGCTTACTTCCGATACTGCGGCACTAGAGTAGATCGCTACTAACTTTGTTGGCATTCTTTGAAATCGAGCGATTATTGTTGAATTTGTCTACAATTTATCAAACTACTAACAATATAAAGGAACCTATTACATCAAAATTTTAATTTTTATGTGTTACTGTGTAACTAATTGGCAAACATATTGATACCAGTATAATAATAGTTTTAATCTATTACAAAATCGCATCAACGCATCTCCCAAATAGCACCCATTTAACGTACCTACAGAACAAAAATTACGCTGCTGCTCGTCTTTTGGTATAAAAACCTTAGTGAGATCCCACGGGGGAACTATGGGGTGATGGTACTATTCTTAGAGCGGCACTACACATCACGATGTACCGTGATAGATGATTTACGTATTTAGCGCACTGCAGTAGTATTTGCTACGTCGCGAGCGTAATTAAGGGTTATTTATTTGGTCTAATGTTTATTACTGTAGTTGATGGCTCTGCGGGTTGATATGGAGAAAAATGCTAGTTATGCTAATAGCTAGATTACTTGTTGGGCTAGCAATAACAAACAACTATTTATTACTAACCTATTTATCCTACTAATATTTTAAACAGAAAATTCTTTCACGCAAAAACAGACACTTACCACCAGATAAAGACTGTGGTCAAGCAAGGATCTCCAATACCTATATATTTTTTTAATGAATTTTCACAATAAAATAGTTTAAATAAGAACAATTCATTTTATCGGGGAAACCCATAATAACGCGAAATAGTCCTTTAAAATGCCGCCGTGGTTGGAAAGGTATTTTTTTTTTGTCATTTAACCGTGGTACACAGTTTTTAATCATAATTTACAAAATAAAGGCTCACACCTATTTAGTTGCAGGTAAGTTATTATTATTTTTATGACTGTGCGTTTGTCTGTAAATAACTACAAATTCAAACCACAATAAACCCTATCTCATTCTATACGCAAATTCGTCAGCCTCTCGAAGCTTGAATCACAAAAGCGTCGACAAACTCCGAATTTTTCGTTTGCACTCGAGTCGACGTGCTAATGTGACGTCACAGGTGCACTCCGTTGACACGTCATTTTCCGCTCCGTCGGAAGCTCGGCGGCAAGGGTTAAAAGTTAAAACTATTTGACAGCTGTATCGCGGTGGAATAAAGTTCAATTTGGTTGCGAGACGACATGTCAACTCCATACGTTGAAGTTCAATAATGCAGATTTGATTTGGGATTTTTCGCGGTTTGTTTATTTTGACGTAAAAAAAAGGAATAAAGATGGTATTATACAATTACTATGTAGGTACAAACCTTCTTTTGTAATATTAAAGTTGTTGTCAATGTATAGAAGATAAAAAACTACGCACGAATAATATAAAGTTCGCTGATGATGATGACCCTTGTTTTAATATAGGTAGTAAGTACCTGTGTTGAGAAATTAAATTAAACTACTCCTGCATAAATATAAAAAAACATACTCAGTAAACCATCCTAAAATAACACAGCATTCATCTGAAGCCCATCTTAAAAGATCATGCAAAAATATTCAAAGCATTAAGTTCGGCGGTCGCAAGCCAAATGCGACACGCACGCCCCAAGCGGCGACCGCAAGAACCACTGCCTGTACGACTGTGTTCTATCTGTCTGTTGTCTATACCCACCGGCTGATGACAGCTGTGCTCCTGCTCCTTCAAGATGGCGGCGCAACACAACACAACACTAGCCACTCATTACACCGCACATTTGCATCACTAATGACCATTTACGGCGTCAACACTGCACACAGAACCAAGTGTGGCGCGATTACTACCGCCATCTATACCGTATATTATGCATTACGATGTATGTGATTGGTTATGAATAGTGGCTAATTACCGGTAATTAGTCTTTCGACGGAGCTATGTCCCCAACGACAGCGGATCGTCGAATGAAAACCTCCACCATGTTGTTACTGAATTTTATACTCCATCCCGCACCAGGGCCTCCAAGTTTGCCTCCTTCAAATTCGTTATGCATACAGCACCAAGGGCTGTTGAATACCGCTCGCGTTTATTTATGAACAGGCAAACTTCTGCTGGTCGGACGTAGGCCGCTGCACGCTCCCAAAAAGGCCTTTTTATACATTCAACTTAATCTCATCTGCAAGTCCGATTATGGAGCTAATTACCAAGTTGATACGGACGACGCGTCTGCGCAATCCCGCTGCAGATCGCTTGAAACTCTTGTTTAGAAGCGAGTGAGCCATGCGTCGATCGTTCAGAAATTCCACCCCACCCGACACCCCCATCACAAAGTATAATGATATCGTCGCCGTCGTTATTATAGGAGTCGTCATAAATATTTCATAGAGGGCAGTAATGAGCAGTGACCAGGCGCCACCTCGCGGCCGGTGGTGGGGATCGGGCTGCTGACCGCTAGATTGCGATTGTTTGCAACCAGTCATCGGCCATTTGGCCATTTATCATGGTTCCCTATCATTGCAACTTGCGAATCACTTGCCTAATGTCCGTAATGTTTTTCTTTTGTTGATGAAATAAAATGTACCTATCCAAACAGATGTATTATTTCACGTTTTCTAAATTAAATGAAGTTGTTAAATATATTTCAAGCAATAGTTAAAACACATCCAAAACTATGTTCTGGTGTAAATTTTGTAAAAGATATGGACCAACATAAATGGACATAATTGGACCTTTCAGTCTTTTATAAGTTGTTACTTACTTTAATCTGTTGCCGAATGATTATCAATTCACATCTTAGACATAAGACTGAGTTTAAAAGATGATGTTGGATATAAATATTCTTAGCAGTTAACATTTCAAGAAAAACTTGTAAGTACGGAATTCACCCGCACAGTGCTTTAAAAAAACATTTATTTTCACCTCAAAGTCCCTGTATTTTTCTTTATTTCCACATTGATTATTCCCTCTTAAGTTTGCGACACAAGGGTGCGTAATCCTGGGAGAGGCTTCAAGTATATCCAAGTCTTTATACAGGGCAAACATCGCCTTACCGATTCAGACATCATGACGATTTCTTGATCTTATAGTTAGTTTTGAATCTTTCTCCGTATGTTGGCTTCCTGTTATTAGAGAATACATAGCTCATTAAAAAAAAACATAGACTGTTGACTGTACTTAATGTACTTGTATACTTTTTATATACAGAGCCGTCCAAGATGATTTATCTGATCATTAATTAACTTAATCTATTTAAGAAACTTAAATGGTGATCTTCACTAACACCCTGAACACCTGAAGATCTTGAAAATTTACTTACGCACTATAATGAATTCGGTTAGCTGAAATCCTGACAAATTAATTTTGTAATTTTTTAAACAGGTACGGTGGATACAGGATGGCTACAGGATGCCTAAAATGACTAATATTAGCCTAATGAACATGACGTGTTACTGCTGAAACCATGAGGTAATAATGATCATGGTAATAGTTTGTTCAGTAATCATCCTCTAACCCTCCTGTAACCACAAGATGGTCAAATATGATGATGAGCTTCAGTAATTACCCTGGAACCCGAGGTGGAGATGAAGTTGTGCGCGTGCTAGAGCTGCTAATTACGCCGGACACTGCGGCGTCCTTTGACGGAGCCTCTTTGATCGGTCCACGACGCCGCCCGCTCGCGCCCTAGGGTTAGTGGACGTGGCTTAGCCTGAAAGATATCATCATCATTAAAAAATAATGGACAATCACATAGTATCACATCTAGTCCATTGAGAGATTTATGTCATATTTCATAAAATACTAACATCACTAACACACGTTTCTAAAGACGCGTTACAAGGCTCTTTGAGGTCTACCTCAAAGAAAAGCTGTAATAGCTTTTTTCTTTGAGGTCAAAATATACGTTTTTGGTGGTATTCTGATTCTTGAAGTAAAGTGACCGAAGCAGGTTGTACCTTTTTTTGGTTGAAAATAACCATTTTTAAATACTAGAAATAAATACAAGTACTACAATTACTTTTCTAATAGAAAGTCCATGATGAAAACACAGTTTCGTCTAACTCCGTCCACTTCGCCCCAGTGCACGGCGGCACTACCCGATTTCCTTTGACTGAAAACTTGTTAGAGGTCCGTATTAAAATTCAAAAACGAACAGAACTCCGTCTCGATTCCTGAAAACATTATTCAGGGGATTTGAATAATGATTTTGTTTCTCTCCGTTACGTAATGTATGCGCAAAGATTGGAGCAAAGCGGGTCCAACTTTGTAACGTGATTTTTGGACTTAAATGCTTTCGGAACTCCATTTTCGTGGTCCCGACGCTTTTTGAGCTTATGCAGGTGAAAGCTTTGTGCATAATTGTGAGACAAGTTCATTTACGTGGCATTAGCGACCCGTGGTTCACAAGCTTGCTGCTTAACTTTGTTATGGAAGGTTTACAATATTCTGTGTACCTAGAATCTGTTTACAACTTTCGAAAATCTTTATACAATTTTCAAAATCTTGTGGCAATCACGCGACAAGTCCATTATTTTTCCTGATTCATTGAAAATGGCGAAATTAATCTGCTATTCAATTTTTCTCTGATTTTTCTTCTTGGAAAATTATGTGTGCTTTAAAAACACGTGCTCTAACGGTGAAGGCAAACATCGTGAGGAAACCGGCATGTTCTGAGAACTTTGAAAAGTTTGAAGGACATGTGTCATTCACCAACCCGCACTTGGCCAGCGTGGTGAATTAAGGCCTAATCTCTCTCGTCAAGAGAGAAGTCCCTGTGTCCCAGCAGTGGGAACGTGAATAGGGGTGTTATGAATTATAATCTGCTATTCATTCAATTCTTATCTAAATATTAAACGATATTTATTTTAAGATTTATTATCATTTAAATTCGTTGCACTTGTCTTGTCGTTTCCAATTGATCTCAATGTAAGACTTGTCACAATTTTGTATACTGGTGCGATTGAAAACTGAAAAAGACTACAACTCTGTTTATGAAGAATGAAAAAAATGTTTTTATCTGAATCCAAGTGTGACCAATCACATTACCATTATTGCACAAATGGTTGGTCTTACAACGACAAGTCATTACAGCAGACACAACATTTAAACCATTTCTTAGATTACTCTACGTCCTTTCAACAATCTTACAAATTCAGAAAAATAACAATACTCGGATATCTAGCTCTTCTTCCAAAGCCTTAGAGGCATTAATCGTATGACAGTATTTTAAGAATTAGCGACATAACTTTGTAATGTCGTCGTAGTAAGTGAAATCTCTCAGTTTAGTCATAAAAATGTAAATGCAGCAAAAACAAACAGTGTCTAATGTATGCGCGAGGGGGAATTAATCGGGACTTTTATTTTGTACGCTCGTACAAAGATACGGCAAATTGAATTGCTTTGATGAATTGATTCTAGGAAATAAAAGACAACATTGTTCCATCTGTTAGACACACGATTTGACAATTGTTTCTTTTGTGTATATGTGGGGTCAATTGATTTTCATTACGTAACTTTCATTTTATTTTGAACATGGAAACTTAAGTTGGCTAGTAAAGCTAAAAAGTTAAGCTAATAATATTTTGATAATTTACCTACAATGATTATCTGTTGAGTATATCAGAAATCTAGTTCCCGTAACACAAGCGTCGATCTTACCACGGGACTAGATGTTACTGTGTGAATTGTCCAGGAAATCATTATTATTATTTCGTGAATTAGAAAAAAAAATTCTTTAAGAATACTTCTTACATATAACGGCGTCGGTGATGGATGAAACAGGAACAATGTGTTGAGGAAATCACTCACAATTTGGTACTACTAAGTTTTCCAATCTTGTGAAAAGTGATAAATTCACACAGATAGAAAGTATTTAGTTGTACGGATGTTTTATTTCTATACTAAACACATAGGTATATAAGTATAAATATCGATCAATCAGCAGCCAGAGATGCGGGTTTGACGACACCCATGGATGAAATAGAGGTAGCGCTGTTCTTAGACTAGCAACCACACGACAACGACGCACAAGGCACAGGCACCGTGCACAAATCTGCAAATTATTCTAAAAAGAGTGTAGTGTGAGAATGGTATTAGGTGCCCCAGAGCAGGTGATGAGGAAACGTCCATCAGGTCTCAGCACACTGAAACCAGGTGCGCCATCTGTCTTCATATATTCTTTTCGCTTTAATGCAATCAGGAGCTGAATAAAAATGTCGTGGACCGAGTAGCGTTTGTTGGCGCTGCTACTGAAATATATTCAATCTTTAACTACTTATATAAAACGTTCTTAACGTTTCAATTGGTGAAGGTATTTGAATGAACTAAAACTTTTTTGGTACCTACCTAGTCATATTGATATGCTTTTTTTAAATTAAACGTATCTTTTAACTACAAGTTCATGCTGTTCAAATTACACAAATATAAATTACAAAAAAGAGGAGAAACATAATTTAAGATAATCAATAACTCAACCGCCAACATAATTAATATTGATTTATTAGAAAGATAATAAGTAGGTACTTATTACTTTTTGCAACTTTGAGTTTTTGCAACTTTAAAAAGGGTGTGCACAGTGGCGAAACTTTCCCACACTGGATTAACCAAGAATATTTCTCTTCAGAATATAAGAATAACAAGCAGCCCGGTGTGTTAGTGCGCAGCTCGATAGGAAATGATGGATGGCCGGCCGCAATTATTCAAATTAATTCTCATCGCCGCGCCTGTCTGCAGGAAAATACTGTGTTACGTAATGTGGATAAAATCTGTTACTGTCTTACAATAAGAATACAGAATCCCGAAAGCATTTATTGAAAACTGTTGTAGGTACTTACCTACAATAATGTTCCAATTTAGGTACATGTTCTTATACAGTTTGTTTTTTCAGTACGTACAAAAATTTGGTTGCATACCTAAAATAATAGCAAAAACCAACCACTATTATAACTCATTTAAAATCTACGCTACTATTAAGTTATTAACTTGTGTTAAATTAATCTAATAATGTTAATAATCGCATGCCTACACATACTGAAGGTTAAAACAAATAAAAACAACAAAGAAAGCTGATCTAAATTATAGAAAGGAAAGACTAATGGGACAAAAAAATTAAATGATTCCTGAATTAAGGAACAAAAAGAAAAATGGCGACTTTAGCATCTGCGTAACGGTTTCAGTTCATTTGGCGCAGCGACGAAATGTAGATAAAAAGTTAAGGCTCCCTCTCCAAGTGTTCTTAAGACTTACTTTGAATAAAAGCTGTCTATTCACACGGATTGTCTTATCACACACAAACAGCTATTTTCGAGTACTAAATGTGCCATCTTTACGACAAACGGATTGTTTAATCTAAAATAACACTTTGACTATGAGTTTTGTGCATCCAAAGAATCAATGTAGGTACAATAATCAATAGAGGTATCCCTAAGGATATATACATACCTCCATAACTACATTATGAAGGTCTTTCCCCGGGACTACAAATGGCTATAAAATATATATTAAAATAACATGCATTAAGGTTAACAAGATATTGTTGACTACCATAAACCATAAACATGTCTACTCGTATATAATTTACTTAGGTAACGTAAAAGTATCGCGCCCTGAACAGCGCGCCTTATCGCATTTTTGAATAATGCGAGTGTTATGCCCGAAATATGGTTCATTTGCGCTCCCAGAACTTGTCCAAAGTGCGTGGAAATCATATTCATATTTTTCCGCTTCAACTGCTCTCAAATTTGAATAAAGTACTTATGTTTGAATACATTTTTCTTCTAAATTACTTTCATGTTCGTGTCTGCTTCGAGTGATACGATTATTAAAGTCGAGAGGTTGACTATGTAGGCACTTTGTTAGAGATTGTAATTTTGTATTTTATCAAGAAAAATGGCGTTGGGTTCAATGGGATATGACACGTTATTGCATAAATAGTATCTTATTACTATCTTGTTTTATTTTAATAAGAAATTTATTATGTATGAATATGATTTTATCACGATTTGGTAACGGTGCGGCGCGGCGGTTTGGATTATAACGAGCTTACAATAACTAGATAGCAATGGTAGGTAGGTACTTCAGTGGTTACTTAGCTTTGATTGGTTGTAGAATATTTCACGCATGTCAAGTTTATTAGTAGTGATAATAAATAACTCAACTTAAGTTTGGAACATAAATCTCAGCGCCTTTATTATCAAAGTAATAGTAAAATGTTTCTGCCCTTAAATGTAGGTATATAAACTTTAACATAAACAAAGCTAGTAACGAAGTAAATCTTCAAAGCCTCCATAAAATATAAACTGCAAAACCTTTCCTAAAATAACTCAGAAAATGCTGCACTAAATTTTCAGCGGCGCATATTTTGTGGAAAATCTCGAGACGAGTATTTACGCCGAACTCGCGACGACCGCAAAACTTACCTTAAAATTAATATTTCTTTCATTAAAATGTAATATTTTCGCTGCTGCATGCATAAGTAATTTCCATGAATAAGTAACGTGCAAAAATACGGGCTGTGATTGAACGGAGATATTGTTTCTGTGGTTCTGAGGTTCGCCTGTTTGTTTGACTGTCTAATTGTAATGGCTTCGGCAAATATTTGACGAAGTGCGAGGTCAACGGAACTTTGACTTAACTTTTCATTGATTGTTTGTCGAAGAAAGGCTTCTGATTTTGTTTGAGTTATTGATTTTGATTTGTTTGAGAAAATATTGTTTTTACTTTTACTGGTCAAACAAATTTGTTTATTTATTTATCTTAACACGAAATAACCTGACTTGAAAATGTCTATGGCAACGTAGCACTCAAGACTGGACAAAGTTCAAACATTTTAGGAGTCTTCTTTAATTGAAAACTGGATTCTTACGATCTTAGCTATGCTATGTCGTATTCGTCTATCAAAACGCTCTGATATAACACCATAGGTAATACATCTCACTGGACATTAAACGAAAACGTAGAAAACTAGGAAAGCACCATTAAGGGTGTAAAAATAGGAATAAAATAAAATCCAAACATAAAGTGGCTTACCAACAAGTGCAACTTTTTGCCTTCGTAAGTTATTTAACTCTGATTTACAGTGATAAACTAGTATAAAGCTAAAAAATAAACAAAACAATGAAAACATTGCCCCCGCGTCACAAAGAGCCCCTCGAGTGGTGAAGATCGCGAGACGAGAGTGTAGACCCGGCGCGGGCGGCGTGAAGAGCGGTGTAAGCTATGTGCATAACTTGTGACGAGTACCTTTGAGCGAGCGCGTATTTCTCACATTTTGTTATGTTCTATTTTTGAACCGGCTTAGATATTAGTGGACTATTTTTAAACTGAGAATTGAGAACGTTTTGAAATTTTGAATTTCAACCAATGACATTTAATTTGCGGAGTCACTTATTCTTATTCCTTTAAATTAATCTATATATGCATTTTTTCCTAAAAATAAATTTACATAAACTATTATTTCTTAATGACTTAGGATTAAGTAACAAAAAAATATAACAAATTAAAAAGTAAGCCAGAGGCTTTCATGTTTCACATTATTTAATCATGTGTGGCTTCCCTTATGGTGTGTCCTAAAAACCAAAGCCATTTTAAAAATCAAGGCACTCAAATGCCTAAAAGATTACACGTTTTAGCAGAGTTAAACATTTAATCATGTCTTCAAGAATTCCCTTCGATTCAATCCTTTTTGCAACCGAAATGTTTTAAATTCAACCAGCATTCGTTAGAATTTTCAACTTTTTATCGCATTTTGAAATCGGAACATCGATCGCGGTTGCAAGGACGCGTCGAATGCGTCGAACGTTCGAACCTTCAAGTTGATTGAAAGCTGTTCGAACTTCGAATGATAAAAAGTAAGCGTCTGTCACATTTTGGCCAGCATTCTTTGTAAATATGGCTGCGAGCCGAAAAGGTTTTATATCACCTTGTGTTTTGTTGTTTAAGGAGGTAGAGATGCGAATCAGAATAAATTCACTAAATTCTCTATGGCTGTAGGTATTTATTACAGTAATTGTATGTTGCCAGTAATGTAGCTAAGTGTAAAAGTGATATTTTAATTCGTCATGAAATTAGTAATATATGTATACATAAATAATAACATTTAATGACTATTGGTCATTTTCAGTCTTTATTTCAGTGCTGTTTCTCCACGATCTCATTCGTATAAACATAATAGGAATTATATCTTTTTATATATGTAAAGGTACAACGCTTAATTGTATAATAGAAACTGTTATTTAGAGATCAATAATATTTATTCGTTAAAAAAACAATGAGTGTTGGACCGCTTTTAACTGAGATTTCCCTTCGATTAGCATTATCGTAGGTAAGTAGGTACTTATTTTAAAAATAACCGGGCACATAAGCACGATTGAAATTCTCTTACACTTACCTTTTTATCTTTAAATCTAAAAGTAGTAAAATAATATCTGACTCCTCATATTTCTATCCCAAAGATAAATCTTGTGAAGTTTTCTCATCCCTTCCACATAAAAAGCACATAAACAGCCAGAGGCATATAAAATTTAACTTTTTGGCAAGTATCATTTATGGCGTGTGAAAAAAGCGCAGGTGAGCCCGGGCCGATATTAAAATGTTTCATGTAAATTTCAGCGGATCTGGGGCTATATTTTAGCTTTTCGTCTGTCTGTCTGTAAATTTGGTATTCATAGACGGCTTTTAGTTTACTATTGGGGTGAAGAAGCGCTTCTTAACGGGTTACTCTTCTTTTTCGGGTGTTTTTAAGGTTCGAGGTTATTTTGGGCCGCTTTTAAATGAGGCTCGGTTGTTGAATATATTTTAACCTTTAAAGGTACTTTTTGTGGTTAGGTTAAGTAGGTATACATAACTACTGTCGTTTTTGTTGTGTTTTTCGAGTTTTAGTAGCCAATCAACTTATAACGCAGTTAATCTGTTCAATACAATACAAAACAATAAAATCTCTGTACCAGTTCGTCATTTTACATCAATTAACGCCTTTTAAAAAATCTTATATAAATTCTGTTCTATTTGTAGGAAACTGATTTTATTAGATTTATGCGATTAGTACCTACTACCTATAATACTACAACGACTAGGTAACATCATGTAAAGATCTAATAGGTAAGCCCTAGGTCCATATTTTTAATTTTCTTTAACGTTTCTATTTAAACTAGCCATACACCCCATGGGTTACGGAATTTCCTCGGAAGTCTATTTCCAGGGAAAAAGTAGCCTTTGACACTACACTTTTTATACATACATAAACTTCACTAAAATTTTCCCGGAATAATGTCACCTGCCCTCAAAACTCCCCAAAGTTGGGTATTTCCATAACAGCCGAAACATGAATATGGAGCTCTCTTAATGAAAGAAAAGAAGAGGTGTTAATCTTAATATAACTTTGAGGGATTGGAGTTTTAATTAATACAATCAAAACAAACAGGCCCTTGAAGGGCAGAGCCCTTTAATAAAGGGAAAAATCAAGGGTTGCCGGCGCCGGGTCTGAGTTGAACAAGTTTCCAAAATACTGGGGTGTAATAACCAGAGGTTTAATTGATTTTTTTTTTAATTATGCTTTTTAAATATTGGAAATTGTTTGGTACTTTGTGATGCAAACTAACGATGGGTTTAAAATTTACTAGTGACTTTTTCATGGTTGTAATGGACTTTACGGCGATAAAATGTAGCCTCCGATTTATCTATGAACTAGTTAACAAGTTTTTGCGTGAAAGGGTATCACACATTCCCAAACTAAAATACTTTTGCGTTTTGAATAAAAATTATTATTGAGGAATATACTACTACTGGCTTCCGCCCGCGGCATAATTTTGAATTAAAAATTTTGTACTGAATTTTTTAAAGCTTGGTAAAATGTTAAGTTTCTTAATGTTTCTTAGATTTGTTGCAGTTTCGTTTCAAGCCAGCCCTGAAAGGCCTGCGACCTCGGTTTCCCCACCGCAGAGTTTTAATAAAAACCTCACCTATTAATCTCTATGTAAAACCGCTTTCATTTTAAACTTGCTTTTCTTCAGTGGCCGTAAATTTTCGGAGTTCCACTTAGAAAATATTAAACGTACTTTGTTCAGACGTAGTTGTTTTAATTAAATGTTAGAAAGTTTAATAAATAAATATTAAATATTCCTGGAAAATTCACACTGCAACATTTTCGAGCTCGAAGCTTGTGTTACGGCTGCTCGATTTCAGATATGTACTCAATATAATAAACATACTTACATAGATAGATATTTTTTTATTTTATATATCCAAACCACAGACACCATTTTATATTTCCAAACCCAAGAACCTAATACAATAATAACAAATTAAAATTTATAATTTGTACATTCTACTATAGTTTTTCAAGAATACAATTAAGTTTGAAAGTTTGTAAAACATTATTCAAATACATTCTTAATACAGTACCTTTCGACGACTTCATAAATAAATAAGATTTGTCCAACATAATTTATAAAGTTGGGCCTGGCCACAATTTGAATAGATTTGAAATTCATATCGATTCTGAAAATAACACCATATTGAATCTGTATTTACAGATCACATACTACGCCTTATCTGGAAAGGAAAATAACCGGAACTTATATAAGTCGTAAAAATAATATGTAAATGGGAAACGAAATAATGAAATTCGCACTCAATAAAACTCTACCCAATCTACGGAAGCTCAATATTCGGACATTGTATTCCACTTTCATTTCCATACATTTTCCATACCTTCTCACGATGTGTTGGTATTCTGGCCACCGCCTATTTTCCATACACTCGGCGGATAAAGACATAACCCGCACATAAAACCTTATTACATCTATTCTATACAATTAAATTGAACATCGCTTACGTTTACGGTAGGGCTGGGAAGGTTGGAGGGTTATTAAAAACTGTAGCGACTGCTATAATATGTAATATGAAACATGGTTTTGGGTGATGCCTCAGTTAAGTTTGAGCGTCGCCATTTTATTAGATTTATGTATTATGTACGCCAGTCACCTCTGTTCTCTCTCACGATCACGATGTAAAACTGTATTCGATCGTGGACAATAAACATCAACTTGATATTATGTGTTTTTAATTATCTTGCACCTTAAATACACTTCCACGAAAAATACCTTTGGATTTTCACGTCGATTCGCCGCTACATTTTCCGTGAAAGGCAGACGAACAAACAGATACACATATCTTTATAATCCCATTTATAATATTAATAATATGGCTTCTATAAACTTAACCTTAATAATAGAACACTATTTAGCCACGTGCGAGAAAATGCTAATACATTTTATCTGAGAGTTATTGACCGCGTTCGTGTGAATTACAATACACATTGGATATATCCAACATCCATGCATTATGGATATCCGCCTATTTTGGTCCGGTGCTCCGGCTGACCACAGAATTTGAACTGGTTTGCAGTTTCCGTAAAAGACTCGGTTTTGTACAAGGATTTATATCTATCTTGATACTTATCATGGTGTTTCTCTCAGAAAATGGAGACGGTCTAAAACATTAATAATTAATATCTTTTTTAAAATTGCTGTTTGTATTGTAGTTAAGTGTTACATTAAGATACATAATCTCTGTTAAGGGCGAAGCTGAATTGAAAAACTAAACAAAAACGAACTAAAACGTAAACAATTTAATAATCGAATCAGTACCTAATCCTGAAATTAGAGCCATCAATTAAACAAAACAAATTGTCCGCTGTATAAAATGATAAGATTTCGCAGTCTCAATACTAATCGCGTATTTGTTCCTCATTATCAAGTCCTTGCTATCAAACAGTTGTCTTTACTGCCGACAGTAACAAAAAGGAACACTTAAGACCAAAGGGAATATCACTCAGTGGTATATTTTTCAAAGCTTTCTGCTCGCGTCCCGTTTTTATCCTACTTGACTCTTAATGTGGTGAATTCATACATGAACAATCGGGTTGGTTCGGGCGTATTTTCTTCGGCAACATTCGGAGGGTGTCTGTCTGGTGGCTTAAGGCGCGGTCATCGTATTTTATGGTACTTAAGGTGTTGCAGTTTTTTTTATTGTTTCTCTGGGGTTTATTGAAAGATGTGACGTTTTATGGCAAGTCATGGTATGGGGATTGTATTTGTGATGCTAAGAAACAAACACGTTGTTTGGTTTTTTTCTTATTTTTGGGTGAAAATTCATTGAGTATTAGAATTGTACGTTTTTACTTTGCACTATGTAGTTTACTTTGGTGTCTGTGGATAGTGATTTCCAATGTTTAAGCATTCACTAGACATACAGAAAAAATATAAAAAAATATATATAATAAAGTATATTATTTCGCAGAAACCGATAATTTAAAAAAATATTTCCTAAAATGTTCAGAAAAAGTCCTATCCTGAACACGACCTTTCTTCTCCCTGAAATCTTGAAACGAGTGGGGAGTTTCCGATCTCGCCCACTCAATGAGGCCACTATATACGTGTACATATACATATATACGTATATACGAGCTACCGAGACGTGGTTATTCTGGCTATGTACTCCTTATATACGAGAAACGGAAAACTGAGAGCATAGACTTGAAGATGAGCTGTTTTAGTAAGTAATTAGTTGCTGCACTTTGGTGCTTTATGGACAATTCACTTTATGCACTTTGGTGCTTTATTCAACGTTTAGATCATTACATGGCTTATCTTAAAAACTAGGTTTAACCGAAATGATGATCGATATTAGAACAAATTTCGTTGCCACATTGACGTTGAAATAAGTTTGAAAAATGTGAGACATTGTGCTTTATTTCTTAACTTTGTATTTCGAGCAAGTATGTGGCGTTTTGGGAAAACATATTGTTAGAGTTTGGGTAAACTGAAATAAAAGCCTTGAGCTAGGTACTTTGAATAATTTTTATAAATTGGTTATTTAGAAGCAAAAGACATAAACGGGAGCAAATAAGGTATAAAACGAAAACTATTACAATAGGGAAAATAATGCAATTTATGCAATGTATTTATTTATTTGTCCATGACGTACAGAAATTAGTTGATAACTATTATAAGTTGATAAAAGCAAGGCTAAAAACAACATTTAACTTTGGCTTGTGAGTTGAACTAACAAAAACTATTTATTTAAAAAAAAACTACGAAGTTTAATAAATTAGAAATTTAGAACACAAAAAATGCCTACCTACTATAAAAAAAATCCGGAAAATCGAAAGGCAGAAAATAATTGCGTATTGAGTTCGATATTTGAAAAATTCGAAATTATAAAGTCAGATTAGTTTTCCAGAGGCAAGTACACTCGTCAACAGAATCCAGTGTCGTGTTTCGAGTTAGCACGAGTACAGTCGTAAACACAAGAGAAGCTCGGAGCTCGAGGAGCATGACTATTCATGTCTGCGGCTAAGGTTTTTACTCAGATATGGTCTGAATGAGAACAGGGTAACAGGCCTTTTCACATTTTTTTTAATTCCGATTTGTCCGTTATATTACAAAGATTAACTTAGACACGTCATTATCAATTTGAAAAACATAGATCAGAACCGAGTAAATATATTTAATGTTTCATAGTTTACTAGCTGACCTTCGACTATAAATATAAAACCAAAAGCACCTAAATCGCCGTTTTTGAGTCATAAAATTACGACGAAAGGTGGCATTGATTTATTATATAAGTAATGTTTATTTAATTATAAATTTTTGTTTTTATACTCCTTTCTACATCACAGCACAGAGCTCATTGCGAAGCGACCTCGTCGACCCGCATTATCATCTGCCCACTAATATGATTGCACCACAAGTGGGCATCCCCTCGCCTAATTAATTGTTGACTGTGGGATTTACGGCCAAGCTTTTATTTTGATAGCTGGGACAAGATAAACTGTACTGGACATTGTGGAGAGGGCACTTCAATTAGCTAAGAGTATTCCTTTTACAAAATAATGTCGGAAAATGTAATTGTGAATCTAATTATTTTTCAAAACCACAATTGTGAAGTGTGGTCTTGTAGAGACATAAATAAAAATAATCCAATATTTTTTGTTTATAAAGAGTATATTTTGGTTTACTATTTTTATTGTTTTCGACTTCGTTTTAATGTTTTCGAAATTTCAGTTTCACAAAATAAAGTGAATAGAGTATTCTACGTTAAGAATACACTACTCGAAGACAAAATAAATCTTCCTTTAATCACAACAGGACAGAACTAGTCAAACATCACCCCACTTTCCACTATTTTCATTAAAAGTTCATTACAAAGTCATCTAAATCAACGTTGGAAAGTCAGCGAAACTGTAACAGGCGGGTTGACAGTCTGGGAGGACGCGGGTTCGATGCCTGTGCCTAAACACCGGTATTCAAATGGGCGGAATAGCGGAAAGTAGGCAAAAACCTTTGGACCCTCAGTTCATTAGCATAGTCTGTGAGTTTGGATTTAATGTTAGAGGTGGCAGTTCTGAATTTTACTCTTTGATTTTGTCAAAGTATTTTAAATAAACTTTATTATTGTTATTTTAGGCTGCCCTTAGTAGCCAGTAGTTTATTTTTAATTTACTTTTTGGTGTTAAAGCAAAAGAAATAGAATAATTATATTCGCATTATTGTACAAATTCTGGAATATCGGGTGAGAAATCACAAGAACGAATATATTTATCTCAGCTACATTTCTTATTAATTTAATTTACTACTAAATTCTCAAAGGTTACAACTTAGCTCAAAATATTTACTGTATCCTTGTTTATAATATAAGTACCTAAAATCTAGTTAGGTAGTTGTTTTGGTACGGAAAAATATTTACATATCATACATACATTTAAAATTAGTAGGTAATTTTGTCATAATTAACACACCTTCATTTAACTTTAAAACTTTAGAATCAGATTCATCGTTATAATTTCGACTTTTCTTACGTTCGCTTAGATTTTTTACGAATTTTCACTACAATATGGTTTTCATTCTACCAGCTAAATATTAAAGATCCCACATCCAAGATTTCCTGGTCCCAGTGCGACTAAGTCTCACTAAAAAGCATCCTGCCTACGACGGGCCACTTGTCATAAACTTGCCGTGATAAATCGACCCGGGACATCTTCGCCTCTGTTACTTATTGTCCCCTTATATACTCACAAACTTACTCACAAACCCTCAAACAAAAATCACCCCTAAAACATACCATTTAAGGATGAAAGTAAAATCTTTCGGGGAACTTCTTTGACCTTTATGGGAGTATATGAGAGGTGATGTATTCGACGCTTAATTATCTTTATATCCGGAATAATGTTTTAGGGAATGTTTTGGAGTTTACGGTCTTTTGTACTGATTCAGTGAGTTCGTAACGCGTCATTGGTTTATGAAATCGAGGATACTAAGAAATATTGTAAAAGTTCTGTATCATGATAACCAATATTAGAAACCATTATTCGGGTATTTGGTATAATCACCGTTTTATTAAATCACCCGATTAGTGGTATACAGAAGATGAGAGAAGAAACCATTTTCCAAAATACCAAATCTCTGAATTTCTACTCTGTCAAAAATTTTACAAGTATCTACCAACCTTAGACTATTTTAATAAGACCAATAAAACACTGGTTTCTGTATGCAAACAAAAAGGTTTTCCCAGGAAAATACAAAACAAAAGAAAATCAGTTAGTTATTTCTCAAAACAAACGAAGAAGCAACACATTCGTCAAACGGATAGCCATCCATCTCCATACCATAATTCAGTTCCGCCGCTCGCCGCTAGATGGTGCTCTCCTCATTTATTATGCATACTGATGACCCTTCCTAATGAGAAACCCAGCGCTTATTTCACGGGAATTCTTAGGGAATTTGGCAACAACAGTCGAGATTGCGGGATGGCTTGATAAAATGGCGAAGATGCTGTCTGTGGTAATTAAGGGGTTGTTTTTATGGTATCTCTATGGATTTGCATAAAGAATCTTTGGATCTCGGGGAAGATAACAAAACGTTTTCTTTGAGTGAGAAATTAAACCTGCTAGGGAATGAAACCCGAATTGGGAAAACCATATGAGTGGTACGTAAATAAATGAGGGTCAAACGTTTGAATAGCTTTGATATCGTATTTGATAAGAACTATTAAAGCTTTTGTAATACTGAACAAATCTCTTTTGCTATTTAGTACCATATTGGGAATAAAGTTGATGGAGGTAAGGTTTTTTGGTGCTAGTTTCACATATCATACAAAAGGATTTAAATGCAATATCCAATACAAGATAGGTAGGTACAATCGATTTTCACATTGTAATAAAAACACATTTTAACTATCATCATTACTGATTGAAGCTTTGGGAAAATGCTATAATACTAGCTTTTTTCCCAAAGCAAACTAAGTACAATAAAAATATTAAGTATAGAAGAGTTAATAGCTAGGTACGTTTGCTAAACATACTTTCTAACTCTTTTACTTTTACTTTTTAACTCGAACCCCTAAATCAGTTGCTTTCAAGATCACTCTCGGAAGGCCCAAAATAGCTGTTTTATAAAATGTTAAACAGTCTCCGATCATCCATGAAGTCCCTTTGACAAACGAATACAGAAACATATTGAGGAGGGGGCTGGGGAGTGGGGGGGGGGGGTCAAAGGGTGGGATCACTCTATTTTGAGAAGTTTTAAACTGTTTCCTTTGCAATATTGTTCCTGAGAGATTTTTGAATTTATTTTGTTATAGGTACTTTTATGTCCGGAACAATTTGTAGTTTATTGCTTTATCGATTGTTTTAGGAAGCACACAAGATAGACTGAAAATTATATAGCTCACTGGTATTTTATTAAAAATAATATGTCTGATAATTTGATATTTTAGTCTACTAAATGTTTTATTCCTTGATTTACGGGTTAACATTTTGCTATTGACTTATGTTCTACTACTTGGTTTATTTCCCTGTCAATATAACAAAGATTTAATATGCCTTTATTATTTTCCGCATTTCCCAACAATTGTCCGAACAATAAACAAAAACCGCAAGTCAATATTGATAAATGAGTAGCCAATGTCTAATCCATCTTATTTCCAAATTAAGGCAACCTGTTTACTATGCACCCTGGACTGTGGCCAAAAAGGGAAAAGGGAATTTATGGTCCCGTTTGACCGTTATGTTATATTGTTATGGCCCTTTATTTTATCAATGCGTTTTTATTGATAATATTCTTGGGGTTACTTTAGTTTGTCGAAGATTTGGACAGAGCGTTCAATTTCTTAAGAGGATGAAATGAAATAGAGATATGTCGAAAGGGTTGTAAAATATTATTGTTCTGGGAGTCGTTTTGGATAAGTAAAGTATTGGCTTCGATTTATTAAAGTTATTTTCGATTATATTAACATAATGTTGGATATTGTTATTTTATTTCTTTTGTAAAACCATCGATTCAACTTGATCAGTTAGTTAGTTGTTAACGAGTATTATCGCCAGTTCTGAAAGTAAAAATATAAAAATCTTTATTACTTTAAATGTTAAGTAGGTGTTTCTGTAAGTTTATTATTATATTCGATCTGTTTATTTATTCAACTTAATGGACGCTTTTATTTATTTAATAAGCAATTGATTTTCTGCAATCACGCATTTTTCAGATATTAAAAGAAACTACAAGACCATAAACTAAAGTTAAAAAAATACTTTATTATGTTCGATCTTTCCACCGCCATCTTGAAGCCCTCACAGAAGGTGACAACGGGCTAATTACTCCAATTACCATACCCCCATCGGCAATCCTTAATCCGCCCTTATCTTTTCCGCTAATGTCTTCGAATTTGCATTCGCCTGAAAAAGCCGCGACGCTTTCTGCTCTGTCTTGAACTTTAATTTTTATTGCTAGTAAAGTATGTAGCAAATGTTAAAGTAACTATTAATGTAAAAGATTCTCTGTTAAAACACAAGTTCTGTCTACAATATTGGCAAATTGTGTTAGACCAAATAAGTAGTAATTATTTTCTAGGCATATTAAATATTAGTTTTAGCGCCATCTCTATTAGGGACGATGAACTAAAGTAAGTAGGTAGTACTTAGTAATTAATGTTAACAAATGATTTTATACGTGCACATATAGATTATATACCATATTTAAAAACATGTTTATTATTAACTTAATGTATTGTAATTAGGTAGGAACTTAATTTTCTTTTAAGTTAAAATAAACCTTATTCTATTCACTATACCTGTGTTCTTCATTAATAAATCAATATTCTGATAAGATTATCATTGGAATTAAATATTTCAAAAAGTTTCTGTTTGTCTCTTTTATTTTCCATTTATTAATTTCTTTAATATATTCCGGGATCCAAATTGAAAAGTTTCCGGGACACCGATACGTTGATTTAAAATTTAAATAATGGAAAATAATGGGACAGATCCATTTTGCAGGTATATGCCATTTCAGAATAACTTCCAACTGTTGTGAAGACTTTTTTGACGGAATATTAATGGAGTTCGGTGTTTGTATTTATGTCCACTTGGGTCGTTCAACTTTTATTTTTACAGAAAGCTTTTACAGAATTGGAGGAAAATAAGCTACTTTAATGTCTTTCGCATTTTAGCATTAACGTTAATAGAAATATTAGGTATTGATTTATAAACATATTAGATTGTCCCACAACTGGGCAAGGCACTTATTATACATATTTTTAGTAGGTGTTTTTTTTGTAAGGCTGTTGGTTTTCCATGTATTAAACAAATAAAAATATAATAGATCATATTACTTTGCAAATGTTTGTGTTTTCAGATCCCGCTGGAGCTATTAGTCCCTCAATTTCCATTAGCACTAAAAGTAAACAATTTATCGGCGAGCGAAGCGCACTCGGCTAATCTTTGATTATGTCCGTGGATGTAGGCAGCTCACATGCGCTGCATATTAATTGTTGTGGACGGATTAAGGACTAGCGCGGGGGCTGCGTTGCGAATTTCATTAAATTTGATTAGAAAATAACCTTTCTATTAGGTAAATATTATATTTTCATATACTATCATCAACATTGAAGTTCTAGCATAAGATTGTATTAATGAATATGACTTAGACATTAACTTCTCATATTATCCAAATGATTACTATACTATTTACTATACCATCAATGTCACCTTACCGTAACACACCTTGTTTACAAACTGTGTTCATCTATAAACCGTCTCATGAAATTGTGCTTTAATTCATTAATTTGTGAAAATCAGCAAATAAACTCTCTGTTGAAGGACTAGTATTTGTATACCTAGCCTAAAGGCTCGATATAGACTGAATCCCAATTCGAGTTAAGACAAAGGTTCTATAGCCCCCTTATCTATCACCTGAATACAGCCAAGTTAATCAGGAGGATTGTTTCGAAGCGTGATGCGTGGAGCGCTCCGTTACGCTGCGACAATCGTCCAAACCGACCGCTTTCTGAAGATGCGCAGATAACTACGTGCACCGAAACGCACGTCAACTTCCTCGGGAATATCCCTTAAAGGAGGTAGTTAAAGCCCTTTTCCACATCCGGTTCATGAGATGAATAAATAGTCTGTTATTTGTTTTTTTTTTTGGTCATGTATATTGTTTTTTGGTAGCACGTGTGGGTAAAAAAGTGTAAAAGATTATTATGGAATAGGTTCTGGTAGCAGTTTTAGGAGTTTCCAGGAAAGACAAATTAGGACATGATGTTTAAGTTGAAAAG